>BSBK01006040.1:1487500-1801877 GCA_027943335.1 Chamaecyparis obtusa
AATGGCTTCTTGGGCAATGATGACTCCATCAAAAATAGATCTGCCCAAGAAAAACCCATTTTTTTCTTCACCAATGAGAAGGGGAAGGAGTTTTTGAAGCCAAATAGCTAATGTCTTAGTTAAGAGCTTATATAGGGTGTTACATAGTGCTATTGGTCGAAAGGCATTAAGGATGTCTATTTTCTCTTTTTTGGGGATAAAGGAAATAAAGATGTTATTTACTTCTTTCAGCATCCTACCTAAGTTTCTAATTCCTTCTAATGCTTATGTTACCTCTTTATCTATGAAGTGTCAGCACTTCTAAAAGAAGATAGCAAAGAAACCATCTGGGCCCGGGGATTTATCTAGATGCATCTGCATAAGAGTAGATTTGACTTCCTCTATTGTGAATTTTTCTGTAAAGCTCTATTTTGAGATTTAGTTATGACTTTCAGAATATTTTTAAGTAATTCCATCTGATTATTCAAATTCGAATGTTCCCAATTATTGAGAATGTTGTTAAAGTACTGAATTGATTCTTTGGCAATTTCTTTTGGATCATTTATTATGTTTCCCCTTTAATCTTTAATATATGAAATTCTATTTATATTCCTCCTCTGCTTGGTGCTGTTATGAAAATTTTTTGTATTCTTATCCCCTACTTCTAGCCATATTTCTCTTGATTTTTACTTCCAATATATTTCTTCTCTTGCCAAAATCTCCTCATATTCCAAAAGAAGATTCTTCTCTTTTAAAAGTAGATCATCATCCATTCCTTTATTAATTACTTGAGAATTTATGTCACTCTGTTCCTTTTCTAATTTTAGTTTTGAATCAAAGATATTACCGAGTTTGTTTGCATTCCAATCTAGAAGTTTTCTTTTTATCCATTTAAGTTTATTTACTACAATGAACATTTTGGAACCTGAAAAGTTAGGTTCAGCCCACCATTGTTTGATAAGGTTTAGGATTTTCAAATCTCCAAGCCATGTTTGTTCAAATTTAAAGGGAATTTTTTTTGGCTTTGTCCATGCCTGGATGTTTAGCATTACTGGGTAATGATCAGATCCCGAGACAGGTAAGATTTTGGTCTCTAAGGAATGATCAGTACTAATTAAAAACTTTCTTTAAGAAAGAATCTATCCAATTTTTCTACTATGTTACAAAAACCCTGTCTTCTATTATTACATGTGAAGGATTTTTCCTTTGTGGGGATTTCTAGTAAAGAGATCCTTTCTGTCCAATTAGAAAAGTCCTTGGCAGTTGTGGGTAGTAAGCTCCTCCCCCCTCTTTTTTTTGAAGCTTTTATTATGACATTAAATTGTCCACCTAGAATCCATAGCGAGTCTGGTCTCTAGTTTAAGAAGGATTCAATCTCCTTCCATACTCTTAATTTATCTTTGTTTTGAATTGGGCCATATACATTAATAATGCTAAAAGTTAGATTAGTTTTTAAGTTTCTAACATGTCCACTCATCCAAAATTGTCTAATTTCTGTGATATCAACTGAAAGGCATTGAGGATCCCATATAATGGCCATGCCACCCAAGGCTCCTATTGCTGGTGATGCTATGATTTCTCTAACTCCTAATTTTCTTTTAAAATTTAACATTTGTTTGATGTTCATTTTTATTTCCTGAACTAAATAATTTCTAGATTATGGGTCTTAATGCAGCGTTTGATTAATCGCTGCTTGTTAGGGGCATTTATGCCCCTAACATTCCAAGTAAGGATATTCACGTTACCGTGGGAAAGATCTTCCCCTTCCCATCTTGAAGAAGTGTCATGATTTTTACCTGCCCTGTAGCCTCGCTGCTTGCTCTCTCAGTTCCACCTTTGATTTTCTTCCTCTTTTCCTTGATCTTTTAGCACAATCCAAAGAATTTTGACTCTCCAAATAGAGGGTAATCCCTAAGGAGCCTGACTCTTGACCTTCTTTGTCTTTGAGATCCATTAACATATTTCCCACACTCTCATTCTTTTTCATTTCTTCTATCATTATGCCCTCAATGAGGAGTTCTTTTTGAAGGTCTAATTTTTCCTTGTCACAAATCTCATCAAGGAATTGGCCCATCAATTCTTCTATTACTGTTTCTCCTAAATAATCCAAAATTGTCTTGATTTCTTCCTCTATCTTGTTGTCCTCTAAAAATGTTTAATTACCTTTTTCTTCTACTCTTGGAGATAATTGCCATGAAGGCTCTTCCCCATTATCTATCAGAGTTTCCTTATCTGTCAAGGTTACAATGTCTTCTAGAGTTGTGTTGCTTAGATTGTTCTTTTCTTCATATTCCAGATCTTGTTGTGCTATGAAACTTTTGTCTCTCATGCCTTCTTCAACCTTGAGGTTAAATGATTTTTCCTTCGCATGAGCTGTTTGCTCATTAAATCATTCTTCATCCAAAATTTCTTTAACCATGTTACTCCATTCAATTTCATCTTTGTGATTCATTTCCTCATTCTTGTTTGGTAATAGCGAGGTTTATAGTTCATCAACAATTTTTCCATCCACCTCTTGATTATTCAAATTATCTCTAGCAGTGGATAGGGGTGGGATATGATCTTATTAGGAGATTTTACTACCCCAGTAACTACTGAGGGAAGCAGATGAGGAATATCTTTCAGACCTGGAGAGTTCTACCTTGTTGATTTGTTCGTTGGAGAATTAGGTAGTTGATTAATCATCAATCCCCCAACCACTTTATTCAAATGAATAGCAATATCATTGAGTGTATCTTTCTATGGATGGGTTGGCCTAATAACTTTCTGAGTCTGTTTGACCTCTTTGGCAACCTCTGACCAAATAATAGGGTTTACAATAAACTTATCTGAGCTATTGTGCACTATGATTTGGGGAAGAGATTTGATCGAAATATCCATTCTAATTATGATAATTTTCTCAGATTGGGGATATTTAATGGATATCGATCTAACAAAAATTCCTATTTTGTTCCCTATCTATTGAAGAATGGTTTTGTTAGAGCATTTCAGAGGCAAATTGTTTAGTTTTATCGCTCTAGATACTAAAATGCCTTTTAAATTTTTAGGGTTAAAAGACAGACTCCAATCGAGAACTATAAAATCAAACCCTAAGTATTCAGGGCATCTATTTTCCATAAATTTTATCTTAGTTTCTATGTTATAGCAGTAGACAAACAAGAATTCATCTGGGAGGAGAGATATACTTACCTAATCTTTGAGATTACTCATGAGCTAGTCCACAATTTTGGTTGTTGAGACTCCGAAGCCATTCCATCTCAAAAAAACTCCTTTTTGTTTCATCAATTCCTGGGAGTGTTCAATAGTTCCTTCCTTTACTTCAATCTATATAGGAGATTCCGAGATTGGTCTGCGATGAGGAGGAGTATAGGGGTTATTCAAAGGTTTTGGGGTAGAAGGAAAAATGGTCTTGGATTGATTTATGGTTCCACGTTTGTGTGGTGGAGTGTAGGTATTTATCTGTGGTTTAGTTGAAATGGGAGACTGAACCAATTCTTTCCTTGTTGAAGAGAGGGATCGGGTTTCAGATATCGTTGTTTCTCCAAATTTGTGAGAGAGTCAAAACTATTTTGAAGGTACAAGGGCTCTACTCGGCCAAATCTGCGGTGCGAAGAGTGCTTCCTAAAATTTTTGTGGTTTTTGACTTCTTTTCATCCATCTTCTTCCTTCCCTAAGACTGAGGGCCTCCTAGGGCATAGTTGTTGTCCCAAAAATCTTCCTCCATTCAATGCAGAATGAATATCTTCGGAGTTATTTAAAGATTTGGGAGCCCTTCGTGCCCTGGCCGAAGAGAAATTGATTGTTGTGTCAAAGTCTTTAGCAGGGAGGGGAGGAAAAAAACCAAGAGCGTGCGAATATCTGGTTTTCGAAAAAAATGCAATATGTTTGTCCAAGAAGTCCGTCGTGAAGACAAATCGATTTCCTACTACTTGCTTTTCGCAAAAAAGCAGAGCTATATTTTTTTCAATAAAAAATGATAAATTATATAAAATTATTCTTTCAATTAAATTTCCTTTATTAAATTTAGAAATCTCATCAACTAAATATGTGTAAAAGTTTATTTAAAAATAATAATTTTAATTAGATTTGTCTAGACAAATAAGAGATATTTTCTAATGTGTATAAAAAAATAGTAACAAATTAAATGAATTATAAGAAATTCAAAATTAAACAAGTTTAAATAAAAATAAAATTAAAAAATAATAAATTGAATTCAAAAAGTTTTATATAGAATAATTTAAGTAAATAATAGAATTTAAAAAACTAGGAAAAAAAATTTAATTCAAAATTTTGTATAAATTTTTGTAAAGAATAATTTAACTAAACAATAGGTAGAACTTCGGGAAAAGAGTTATTATACAATTTCTTATAAAAAATATGAACAGTCACTAATTTCTGTCGGCCTCTAGAATTTTTTTTAAAATCCCGTATAAATAACCCTCGGGCTTCAATTCACTAATCCCCTTATCTACTCTCTGATCTTTCAACTGACTGATTTCAAATTTGGTGGTTGCAGGCCTATGCTAAACTAAGGCTGTTGGGCTCTATCCTATTGCTCTTCAATTTCCTCATTAACAATTTAACATACAGCAAACTGATAACATATTGTGTACTGTAATTTATCCTTATTTATTTTTTTTTGCATGTCTTTGGGTTCTTTTTGTTTTGTGTTTTGTTTTGTTGTGGTGAATTACAGGTTTTATTTCAATTCAATACAATGAAGAAGGCTTTTGGGTCACCTCAAACACCAAGCATCAGAACTCTTTACAGAAGGCCTAAGATCACCCGTCCTCTGCGAAAGCAATTGCCAACTCCAATACAAAATGTCTGTATTGCATTTCCCTTTTGTTTCTGATAGAAATACAGCACATTTAGTTTATTTCTTATTGGTGTTGAGATCATGATTGGTTTGTCATTCCAGGGGGACAGGTTTATTGCAAACAGAAGTTCCGTAGATTTCGATTGGGCTCGGTATCTGGTAAATAAAAGCAATATCTGTGGAAATACTCTCTCCATGGAAGAATATGACAGGGAGCAAGCAGCTAGTTTGGTGATGGATTCTAATAAGATGTCAAGAATTTTGAGCTTTAGTAAAAAGCCATCTGCACAGGGATTGCAATCCATCTATTCTGAAGTTATTTCTGTTGATAGTGGGGCCAGAACTCGCAGATCACAGAGCCGCTACATACCTCAAGTAAGGGTTATTCTCTTTGTGAATACTGTAGTGTTTCTACTACTTTTTAGATTTAACAGACAATCTCAGGCCTGCTTAGATTTGGTTCATTATATAAATTGATCGCCCAATTGGCATTAGGGTTCTCCGGGAATGCTCTCGAATGTAATAAACTTGTTATTGTCATTGATTTTGTTGTTTTGTGATAATTTTGATATCTTACTCTGGGATTAGATTGAATCGACCATCCAATTAGTTAAGGATTGTTTGAAGGCACGATAAAAATCGTTAATCCAATTAGGTTAAGATACCATGGGTCAGTCCTAGAAGATATGTATAGAATAAGGACTCTGGGTTTTATATTATCTGTTTTTCCAAGACATCTCAATTTCAGATGCTACTGAAAACGCCGAACATGCCTTTATGATTGATCAGTTTAATGTGTTGGAAGATCACGTAGCTCATTAAGTGTAATGGGGTTTAGCTTAAGAAGAATTGTGATTCTTTATCTTAATTGTAATTTTTTACTTTGTTATGCGGTTGTCTACAGCATGCAGATAGAACATTGGATGCCCCAGATCTTGTTGATGACAATCATTTGAATCTATTGGATTGGAGTGAGAGCAATATTTTGTCGATAGCACTTGGCAATGCAGTTTACTTATGGGATGCAAACAGGAGCACTTCTTCTGAGTTATTGACAGTAGATGATGATGTTGGTCCAATAAGTAGTGTTAGTTGGGCACCTGATGGAAAACAGATTGCCATTGGATTGACTAGTTCTGCTGTACAGATATGGGACTCTACATCCAATCGACAGGTAAAGATTATGAAGTGTTTGATGTCTTAATTTTATTTATTTGTCTTCAAGTGCAACCTTATTCACATAGTAGTCTTATCACACTGAATGCAGTTGAGATCCTTGAAAGGTCATCATGGCCGTGTAGGCTCACTTTCTTGGAATGACACTATTCTTGCAACTGGTGGTGAGGACGGTTCAATAATTATCCGTGATGTCCGTATACGTAATTCCACAGTTAAGACATACAGAGGCCATGAGCAGGAAGTGTGTAGATTAAAATGGTCCTTTTCTGGCCAGCAACTTGCGAGTGGGGGTAGTGACAACTTGCTTCATATTTGGGACAAGAGGATGTCGTCCTCTAATTTTAGAAATCAGTATCTTCACAGGATGGATGAACACTATGATGCAGTTACAGCCTTGGCATGGTGCCCTTTCCAGCACAATGTTTTGGCATCTGGTGGAGGTCTTGCAGACCAATCCATTAAGTTTTGGAATAGTTTTTCTGGAGCATGCCTAAAGACCATTGACACTAACTCTTCAGTTTGTGCATTGTTGTGGAATAAACATGAGCGTGAGCTCTTGAGTGCACATGGGCATAGCGAGAACCAGTTGACCTTACGGAAATACCCATCAATGGCAAAGATTGCAGAGCTTACTGGGCATACTTCTAGGGTGCTACATCTGTCACAGGTATGCATGCTGTTGGTATATGGGTTACGTTTACATTCCTGCCTTGATTGAATCAGTTTATGTTAACCCTCACAGTATTTTGTATTTAGAGCCCAGATGGTTATACTGTTGCATCAGCTGGAGCAGACGAGACACTAAGGTTTTGGAATGTATTTGGAACTCCTGATACCTCAAAGGGTACCAAAACTAAAGAACCAGAGGGAATTCTCAACGGCTTTCTTATGCATATTCGCTAGTAGTCTATTGATCCCATGGAACAGGAAAATTTAAACTTCAGGTGATCCTGTGTTCTTTTATTTTTTTCGTGTGATTCTGTTACATTCCTTGAATTAGGACTTTGTTGCATTGCAGTAGTTTTTATGGCTATTGGTGTGCATCATGCAGTTTATTAAGTTGCATCAGTGACCACATTTTATGCTAACACTACCAGTGCTTTGTATGATCACATTCCAGTCGTATGAAAACATTTCCATGAGCTTTGACAAATCTTTTAACTACTGAATACTTGAAGTAGACACAGCGGGTTGCCTTCAAATAGTACCTTGCAACTTCCAGGTGACGTTAGGTTTTTCTTTGAGCATGTTTCTTTCAGTGCCGTATCCAGTTAAAATATAATGAAGATTGTATTTGCAATTTCTGCTTATTGGCTGAGGATATCATTAGCATCCTCCTCCTGTTTGTGAGGGACATTGTGCTATCTGTACTGTTGTTTGAGTTTTCTCTTTGTTGACATGCCTGCTTGCCCAAAGCTGCATCACTGCTGCAACTGAGCCTCTAAAAATTATCTATTATGATGGGTTCTGCATGCAGGTATCGAGGCATACGTGCTAGGCATGCGTCCTGAACAAACAAATAATAAGATAATTCAGAGTTGGGCTCTGCAACCATTTGCTTATCTTGATGGATTTCCAATCTTAGCATATTTAAGCCATTTTGACTTATTAATGTTGCATCAATGATATTACTAATCAGGTTATGGATGATCTTCAACAATCAAATGCCTGTTCAGGAATGAGCTTGGGAACGCACATGTACCTAATGTCTTCTGCTCAGAACAGCATCTGCAAGGGAAGAAACGACTTATTCTCCGACAAAGAACAGCTTTGGATCTCAGAGCACAGAAGTGAAGGGAATCTCAAGTAAGGAGAAGAACAATTTCTGTTAAGCGAAGCAATTACATTCTTCTAATCAAATAAGTGGTTTGATATTCATGTATGTTCTTGTAAAGGGAGAATTTATCTTCCTCAGCCAAGAACGGATTTAATATATTCTAGGTATGTTCAAGGCAAAGTTTAACTACAGTATTCTTTAACTCTTTCATTCTGGTTTTATTTAAGCATTGTAATATTTTTTCACCTCGTCTAATCTGTTTTTCTTGGAATTTTGTAGGTTCATGCACCCATGGAAGTGCCTATGATTTTAGTTGGGCGTTTATAAACGCCACCTATGTTGAGGAAGTCCAAAAATCTTGAAGCTTTTTGTCCTTAAACTGTTTACATATTCCCTTTGACTAATCTTAAGTTGAATTTCTCACTGCATTCATATTGATTGCTGGACTAGTATCAATCATTTTACAATTAACCTCTAAATTCTCACTGCATTCATATGCTTTATAATTTTGCCAGTAGGCCATTATTAATTCAACTTTGTCATGATTTCCTGTACCTGGTTTTTCTGTCATTGAGCCTGTGTGACATTATCCTCTTCTTTGTATGGGAAAAAAAAATTCATTAGAAGAAAGTATTTATTTTGAATTTTTTAAGAGGAAAATATATTTGGATCCTTTGGCAGTGTTTAGGCGAAGTAGTTTGACTGTGAGTGCAGATGAAATGCAAGTGAAAGGCTCAGCTGGATGGAGGTGTGCTGTGAAACAGCTGGTAAGAAGAATGATAAAATTAGAGCTTCGAAATTTATTTGAAGCAGCCAGTGGCTATGGCAGCAGTAAACGTGTTTTAATGTAATCATTGGAACATGGGCAGAAATTCAAACCTTGCAAATTCTTTATTTTAATATATCATAATAATTTAAATTTTAAATAACACATTTTAATAAATATAAAATATTTTAACTGTAATATAAATATAAATGTAAATATAAATATATATAAAATATTATTAGTACTTGTCTGTAGGCTAAGTACGATTGTATCACTTTATGAATTCTTAGCATTAATTAGTGATTAAAATACCTTTTTTGCACCAATTACAATTCACCATATTTCATATTTAGTTATATAAGTTATGTATTTTCTATAATATAAATGCTGTTTTTTTAAGTTTATAAATTTTAAAAATTATTTTTCAAGCATATGATTGGTGAAATTAGTTTGAGTCATATACACGGAATTCTTGGAAACATACACAATTTTAATATTCTCCATGTTGCATCAAATTTGCCGTGAATTCATGCATGTACATAGCAAAAACCCATCATCTTTGTCTGCCACATAGCATCACATCCAGCAAAGCTACATGATTCCACTTTTAATAGACCTAACATTTAGGCCGTATTTTTATTTTTATATTAGTTATATATTAATATATTTTTTAAATTAAAAATTATATTTTATGTACTTTTTTAGTTCATAAGTGGCACCTTTTTCTTTTCAAAATGTTATAATATAAATAAAAATATATTATATATAGTATAATAGTATTATATATTTATAAATATTATACTATTATATATTTATATATTTATTCATATTTAAGAATTATTTATTTTAAATTTTATTATATCTTATTTTTATAAATTAAAATACTATTTATGTTAAAAAATATATTATGTGATTTTTTTGTTTCACAACTTTAATTTAAAAAAATTAATGTTAAATAAAAATAAATATTGAAAATTTGAATTTTAAACATATTTCTAGGTTTATCATAATTTTATCTCTAATTGAACTATAAACTTAATTATAATTATACATTAAATAAATTTCAATTAATCAGAAACTTATTTATAATATTATATTAGATAAAAAAATTTTAAAAATTAAAGTAAAAGAGAATATGGTCTATAGCTAGAATTCCCCATGAAATACATTGTAACAAGGGGAGGAGAAATTTTTGGGTATATCATTTTTATCCAAACATTGGACTATTGTTTACAACATGATCAATTTCATTGGTCAGATTTTCTAATATGTTATACACTTCAATTAGTAATAAATATTTTTTTTTGTAGTAATCTAAGAATATATTTTTTATTAGTTTTTATGTTGGATAATGAATGTAATGGTAAATCATGGTGTGTATAGTGGGTGGATTGTAATTTATAAATTTATTTTTTAAAGATTGGTTGATTGTAGATCTGAAAATAATAATGGTAATTTATATTTATTGTTTTTTTGAAATATAGATAAAGTTAAGGCATTTTTTTTAATTTGGAATAGTCATTATTTAATGCAAGAGCTATTTGTGGCTATTTTTTGAATTCCTGAATTAGAAAATTAATCCCTATTTTGAACGTTTAAGAGATTATAATCTTATTTTTTTATAAATTTTTTTATAATTTTTTTATAATCTTATTTTTTTAAGTTAATAATAAATATTTTAATTTAAAAATATACATATTTTTTAACTAAAAAACCAATAACAAAAATGACAAGTTCAAAAATTAAAATTTGTAAGAAATATTTTTTAATAATTATAATTTTTTAATAAGTTAAAAATAAATATTGTTTAAATTTTTTTCTATTGATTATAGAGAGATCAAAAGAAGGACCATTTACATGGAGTTCACCGAGAGGCACAGCCTCAAACTGAGATCAGAGTAGCAAAACACAAAAGTAACCAGATATAGACATAATTACATAGAAAAAGGACAAGAAGCACTAGTAAAGATCATCAGGAGGAATATCCATCCAAGCAGTCCATCCGAGGGGACCTTCCATCCAAACTATATTCTTCCACTCCTGAATCTGGGAAAGCATAGACAGCTCCTCTTTCTTGGCATTCACATTTTTTCTAATTTCTTTGTTAAGCCTTGTGCAAGTGTGCCCAAAGACCTGGAGATCATCAAGCGTTCTCCTCCATTGATACCCATTCTTCAGCTCATAGAAGAAGAACATCGCGTGCCCATCTTTTAAGAACCTTCGCAATTTATTCTTCTCAATCATCATGGTAGTCTGAATCTGCAAAAAAATTTTAAAATAGGTGAGTTTTTGAAAAAACTCAGCAAGAACCCTCGGCTTACCTTGAAATTTTTCCTCATTCTTGCACTTCTAGATCTGCCAAAGAATGTTAGAGAATAAAATATTCCAGAAAAAATTAGCATTTTTACTAACACCATTAATATGACTAGTAACAATCTCCAAAATATTAACATTGATAGGATAAATATTAATATTGTTTAAATTAATTAAAAAAATGAGAAATAATCCATATTCTAATTCCACATTATGGGATCCAAATGCAGAATAGATTATTTTTTTAGGATTAATTAATCCAAAAATAGGTCCTTATAAACCAATTCCATGCACCAAGCGGACCCTAAAGAATATATAATTATTATAAAGTATATAATTATAAGAATTTTTATTCAAATATATGATTTTTCTTATAAAAAGATGCAAGAAACTTGAAGCAACTTTTGCCATGGAATAAAATTGCAAGTGATTTTGAATCTATCAAGACCTTGAAATTCGCTGACATCTATATAAGATCATAATCTATTGATTTGCTCAAAGCTATTACCAACCGGATGCTGCACTCGCTTGTTACATTATGCAATGTTATGTCCAATAGGCAATTCGCCTACAAACCTAGAAGGTTGGAACAATTAAAACTGATCTAATCTCTTCAAGTCCTTCTCCCAACGGAATGAACTGTGTGGAAAAGTGTTTGGGTAGTTCTTGAACAAATTTTAGGAAATAAAATGATTTGGTATTCTCATCAGAAAATGATTTCTTCCTTTTCCATAAAAAGGAAGAATGACTCAGCCCATCCCCTCTAGATAAAGAGAGTTATAAGGCCATTGGATTACGATCCTGAGAAGGGGGCATATTCATAACTTTATAGATTAGTTCTTAAAGAGATACCATAATCTCATTAGGGTGTATGGGTGCAAATAAGCTCCTCATAAGCTACCAGTAAACGATCCTTAAAGAATAGCCTTTTTAGAGTTCATGTGGTAGATTCTGGTTGGAAAAGGAATCCATATCTCTAAGAAAGAAGGGGGCCTTTCTTCCTCACACATCCAAGTATGTAGGCTTTTCTATTGGTTCTAATGCTCTTAAGCCTCTCCAAAAATATTTGAAAGAGCGATACCATTTGGAAGATGGAGATGAAAGGGTATATGTCCCTGAGGGATACATAAATTCTTTTATTAAATACATTGAGAATTGGGTGAACATAAATGAGAACATTGCTTGAAATTCCATGAATTTCAATGAGGTGATGCAAAGGAGAAGGAAGTGGAACATCCTCAGGAAAATTAAAGAGGATAGGATGAAAAAGGATAGTCTCATTTTCATAGTATGGAGACCCATGAAATTAAGAGGATGGAATTGTGTTTCACCTACTTCGCAGTATAATAAATTTCACCTACTTCCCCTCCAACTAAGAAGCAAAAAAAGAATGAGGTGGTACCTATTGTACCCTATGACGAGTCTGAAGGAGGGGGGAATACAAAAGAGGTTGCCAGTGTACTCAAGGTAAAACTTAAATATCAGTTAAGTCCAGTTATCCTACAATCCTAAACACTCCCTAATGTATAAAACAAATATTTCAAAAAATTTAATCAACTTGGTAAAACTTTAACTATGCCTTTCTCTTCATCTACCGAATACCAGTAAATTATCTAATGCTCTTGAACCTCTCCAAAAATATTTGAAAGAGTGATACCATCTGGAAGACGGAGATTAAAGGGTATATGTCCTTGAGGGATACATAAATTCTTGTATTAAATACATTGAGAATTGGGTGAACATAGATGAGGACATTGCTTGAAATTACATGAATTTTGATGAGGTGATGTAAATTAAGGAGAAGGAAGTGGAACATCCTCAGGAAAATTGAAGAGGATAAGATGAAAAAAGGATAGCCTCATTTTCATAGTGAGGAAACCCATGAAATTAAGAGGATGGAATTGTGTTTCAAAGAGTTTGAAAAATTATTTGGAAAGGCCACAAGTGATGTACTATCAGAGGCTAAGCATAAAAAATTGATTATTCATGACTCATGTGATTCATAAGTTGCACCTAGTTCCCCTTTAACTAAGAAACAAAAAAGTGATGAGGTGGTACCTATTGTACCCTATGATGAGTCTAAAGGAGTTGCACCTACTTGCCCTCCTTCTAAGAAGCATAAAAGGGATGAGTTGGTGCCTATTGTACCCTATGATGAGCCTAAAGAAATTTCACCTACTTTCCCTCCAACTAAGAAGAAAAACAAGAATGAGGTGGTACCTATTGTACCCTATGATGAGTCTAAAGGAGGGAATATAGAAGAGTTTCCATTGTACTCAAGGCACTTGGAAATGATGAAGAAGTAAATATTCATGAATCTCCCCTAGTTACAAAGCTCAACTCCAGGAGGAGGAACACTTAAATGAATTTGTTGATGAAAGAGAGGATGTATGAGTTAGGTTCCTAGAGGAAGAAAAACTCATTCAATGTCAAGAATTTAAGGACTTTTGGATTCAAGTAAAAATGATGGATTTAAAGAAAAAGAAACAACTAAATTTAATGGGGGCTAATAAGTCCCAGCATGAGGGAATTATCAATCAAACTAGTAATAGTAATGTGTAAAGTAAAATAACAATTTATCACATTGATGAAGGGTGCTCCCCTTAATACCACAAACACATAATAGAAATAGAGAAACAACAACAATTTGCAAGAACATAAAATGGGCTTCTTATTATCTCCACAAAATTGACCTGAAAGATTTCATTACCAAAAACCTCAATAACTTCACCAATACAAATGATGTGGCAATGAAACTCAACTGGTTATAGGCTGATATGACTAAGATGAACCTCCAACTGTGAAATTAGAACATTCTGAGATCAAATGACCAACTTACTAAAAATAGCAAGTTTCCATAAATAGCAGCTCTGCACAAGATAGCCCTTATTGAAAAGCAAACAAAAATATTTTTGGGTGATGCAAGATTGCTCTTACACCCAAGATGCTCCTGCATCAGACACCCGGGGTAATTTGAGAAGTGACCCTGTCACATCTCAGGTGTGAAGAGGAAAACCAAGATGGTTAACCTCCTCCCTTGTCAGCCATGATGAATCTTCAACAGGTCATCCTTTCCACTTGACCAAATATTCTTCATATGTCCCGTTCCTTCTACTTATGCCAACATGACTATCTAGTATATCATCAATCTCTTTGGTATCTGAACTAGTTGCAAGAATACTCCACTGTGCTGCTGTGATCTCATCTTCAACACCTCCTTCATGATACTCTATCAAATCTGAAATGTTAAACACTATTAAAATATTCAGCTCAGTAGGCAATTCTACATCATAGGCATTTCCTGAATCATGCTTCTTTAGTATCTTACATGGCCCAAACTTCTTCATTTTCAACTTGTTATATGTACCAACTGGAAATCTCTCCTTCCGCAAATGAACCATGACTTCATCTCCAACCTGAAATTCCTTATTTTCTCATCTACCTTAGCCTTATACTACACATTCATCTTGGTAATATGCTTCCTCAACTCCTCATGGATTTTCTTCAAGTGTTCTGCAAAATCCTCAGCCTCAGCACTACTTATTTCTTCTTTATCTATCTTTCTCAACTCAGATGCATTTCTTGGACTAGTTCCATATACAATCTAAATGGTGATTTACCAGTGCTCCTATTAATAAAATTATTGTATGCAAATTTTGCCTATGGTAAAATCAAATCCCATTTCGTTGGCTTATCTCCAACCAAACATCTCAGTAAATTTTCCAAAATTCTATTCACCACCTCTGTCTGTCCATCAGCCTGTGGATGATGTGATGAACTAAACTTCAAATCTATCTTCAACTTCTTCCACAATGTGCGCTAGAAATATCCAACAAACTTAGTGTTCTAATCTAAAACTATGCTCTTTGGTAAACCATGTAGTCTCACTACTTTTTTGAAAAACAATTCTACTACATGAACAACATCATTAGTCTTCTTGTAGGGAATGAAATGTGTCATCTTAGAAAATCTATCAACCACCACAAAAATTAAAACATGTCCCCGCTGAGTCCTCGGTAAACCAAGAACAAAGTCCATATTGATATCCTCCCAAGGTTTCTCTAGTACAGGTAATGGCTGATACAACCTTGTATTCTGCTTCACTCCTTTCGCCATCTGACATACTTTGCAACTTTGTACAAACTTCTTGACATCTTGTTGCAATTGTGGCCAATAATAGTTATCACTAACCAAAGCAAGGGTTTTATCACGATGAAAATATCCAGCCAATCCTCCACTATGCTTCTCCTTGATGAGATTCTCCCTAATAGAACTTTGTGGAATGCACAACTAGCTCCCTCTGAATAGCATATCACCCTTAATGATGAAATCCAACCACTTCGTTCTATCTAGAGTACCAGGTTTTGTGCAAGCTTTCCAAGCTTCACCAAAATCAGGATCCTCTAGATACAATTTTTTGAGTTCCTTGAACCCAACCACCTCAATCTGCATTTCTGTTAGCAATAGTTGCCTTCTGCTAAGTGCATCTACAACCCTATTAGACTTTTCACTCTTGTGTTTAAAAAAAAATGTATAACTATGCAAAAACTCAACCCATTTCAAATGCCTTTGATTCAACTTTCCTTGACTATTCAAATATTGCAAAGCTTGATGATCAGTATATAAAACAAACTCCTTAGGAAGCAAATAGTGTCTCCACTTCTTCAATGTCTGAACTATAGCATAAAATTTTTGATCATAAATATAATATTTTCTCTTGGCATCATTTAACTTTTCACTTAAATAAGCAACAAGTTTACCTTCTTGACTCACAACAGCTCCTATTGCAGTACCACTAGCATCACAGTCTACTTGAAACACCTTATTAAAATTTGGAAGTGCTAAAACAGGTTGTTCTGTAACTTTCTGTTTCAATAGTTTAAAACTCTTATCTGCCCCATTAGTCCACTTGAACTCTTTTCTATCCCCTCTCATTGTTTCGATCAAGGGTCCACAAATACTGTTAAAATTTTTTATAAAAATTCTATAAAAGCTAGCCAAACCATGAAAAGATCTTACCTCCATACCACTCCTTGGAGTAGGTCATTCAAGGATAGCTTGCACTTTCTTTGGGTCCATTTTTAGACCTTCTGCTGAGACTACAAATCTCAAATACACTAACTCTTTCTTCACAAAACTGCACTTCTTCAAATTGATCAATAATTTCTCTTCTCTGAGCTTCTCAAACACCATACGAATATGCACCATATGTTCCTCCAATTTTTTACTAAAGATCAAAATATCATCTAGGTAAACAATGAAAAACTTACCCAGAAACTCTTTCAAAACTTTGATCGTGAGCCACATGAAAGTGCTCGGTGCATTGCTTAGCCCAAAAGGCATAAATAACTACTCATACAGTCCTTCCTTTGTCATGAAAGTAGTCTTCCATTAATCTCCTTCTTTGATCTGAATCTGATGATATCCACTCTTCAGATTTATCTTTGAGAAATACACAGCTCCACTCAAATAGTTCATAATATCATCCATTCGTGGCAATGGAAACCTGTACTTGATTGTGATCTTGTTTATTGCCATAGAGTCTATACACATCATCCATTCTCCATTTTTTTGGTGCTAATACTGCTAGTACAGCACATGGACTCAGGCTCTCCTGAATCAACCCCTTCTACAATAACTCATGTACTTGTCTATTCAACTCCTCACTTTCTGCTAGTGTCATTCTGTGTGCTGCCTTATTTGGAAAACTGGCTCCTAGAATTAGGTCTATCTAATGACTGATCTTCCTTATTGTTGGTAATCCATTAGGTACATTATTGGATATAATATCCTAAAACTCATTCAACAAATCTATAACTTCTATAGGTACATCTTCTACCTCCTCTTTACTATCTTTTGGAATTAAAGCAAAACACACATGCTCCTGCCTCATACCATCTAGGAACTTTCTTCCATCAACAAAAGTTATTCTTGCATTACCACATACCTTTTCTTCTATGTCATTCAATGGCTTTAGCTTATGTCGCACTCCATCCTTTGTCAGGGAATAGGTATTTGCATGACCATCATGTACAGCACACCTGTCAAACTGTCATGGTCTACCCAACAACATATGACATGCATCCATAGATATGATATCACATAGTACCTCATCATGGTATCTGCCAATCTTGAACTTCACTAGGCATTGTTCATTGACCATGACCTTGTAGTCATCCTACACCTAGGCAATCCGATATGGATGTGGGTGTTTCTGTCTCTTGAGCTTCAACTTTTTCACCATCTCTTCTGACACCAAATTGTTAGTGCTTACACTATCAATAATCACATCACAACATTTACCTTCACACTTGCAGCTAGTGTGAAACAAGCTCCTCCTTTGCTTAGATTCATTCTCACCACTCAGTAGGACTCTTTTGTTAATCAGTGTTTCTCCTCTTTCAACATCTTCAGAATGTGATGATCTGGCATCTTCATCAACATGTGCAACTCTAGCCTGGCCTTCATTCCTCTTATCTGTCCTTCCTTTGTGTTGAGGACATTCAAATGCCCTATGACCTTCTTCTCCACAGTGAAAACATGTTCCACGGAAGCCTCCTCTTCCTAGTCCTTTTCCTCTTCCTCTTCCTCTCTGATCTTTATTATTTTTATCATGAAAATGATTGGAAGTGTTTTCTCTCTAATTTTGACTGCTACTAGCCTCATCCTTCTTTTTTGGATCTTCATTTCGACCACCATATGACTGTCCACTAGATCTTCCACCATGACCTCTTCCATTTTGTCTGCTCTCAAACTTCTTGTTTAGCTTTTCCTCTACTTTTAGGGAAAATTGGTATGCATCTTCAATATTGCTCATTCAAACCAAATTCAGCTCATCATGAATGCTCAGTCTCAACCCATTAAGGTAACGGGAAACTTTCTCCTTATCAGCTTCCGCAGGGCCTGTTCTAATGAGGATTCGATAGTTTTCCTTTGTATACTCCTGAATAGATCTTCCTGCTTGCTTCAAACTTTGCATTTTCTTCAGTAGGTCAAGCTCATAATCAATATTAATGAACTGTCACTTCAATTTATCCACCATCCGATCCCATCTTGTGATTTTATCCTTTCCTCTTTGATTTCTCTCTAATTGGATCTCCTGCCACCAGATCTTCGCATGCTCCTTCAATCTGGCATTTGCAAACTTGACGCGATTAGGATCCTCGACATCTTCATACTCAAAATATTCTTCTAATTCATTGATCTAGTCGATCAACTCCTCTGGGTTAAGATTTCCTGAAAATGCAGGAACTTCAATCTTAGGTCTTTTCCCCATCTTGGAAATGACCCGAAAAAGTCTTTCTTCCTCCTGGTTTAGAATTTCTTCTTCTTCTTAATCAGAATGTCATTCTCCCTCAGCTTCATCCTCACTTTTGTCTCTGACATTAAGATTCATTCCTCGATGAATCTCTTCTTGAAATGCTCACACTTGTCTCTGGAGTGCTCTAACCTTAGGTGTCACAAGACTAACTCTTCTACCACGTTCCCTTCATGAAAGCATTTTCACGATGCTTGCTGAAATCCTAACCACGATCCTGGTGCAAACTTTCTCATAGTCATAATCTGTTTACACACTCAGAAACTCCCGCTCTGATACCACTCGATGAAGGATGCTCCCCTTAATACCACAAACACATAATAGAAATAGAGAAACAACAACAATTTGCAACAATAGAAAATGAGCTTCTAATTATCTCCATAAATGTGGAATTACAAATTTTAGAATTACAATATGCAAAGCGACATGGGCATTCTCTTTACAATATTATGTAGGACAAAGCCTCAAATCATTACCCAGATCTACCTAGAACTACCCTAGACAACACTACGAACCTTCTTTAAATAGGCAATTTCCACCGCCCGAGAAGGTTTCAAAAATTAGCCCTTAAGGCCGACTATACATTGAATTATTTTATTTTCATAATTTTTACAATAGGGTTAGCTCAAAAGAAATACAAAATATGCTTTTAGGTAGCCCAACCTTCAAAGGCCATAACTTTCTAACCGTAGCTCTGTCTATCTATTATAAATACTTTTTGAAAATACCAAGACAAGATCTACAATGCTTGACTTGTGCAAGCTCTTGTCAATTGGGGGTCAATTGTGATCCGGAGCCTCTAAGGCCTTCAAAATTGACCTGAAAATTTCATACCCAAAACTTCAATAACTTCACCAATACAAATGATGTGGCAATGAAACTCAACTGGTAGTTTGATATGACTAAGATGAACTGCCAACTATAAAATCAAAATATTCTGAGATCATATGACTAACTTACTAAAAGTAGTAAGTTTCCATAAATAGCAGCTCTACACAAGATAGCCCTTATTGAAAAGAAAACAAAATTTTTTTTGGGTGATGCAAGATTGCTCTTACACCCAAGATGCTCCTGTATCAAACACCTGGCGTAATTTGAGAAGTGACCCTGTCATGTCTTAGGTGTGAAGAGGAAAACCAAGACAGTTAACCTCCTCCCTTGTCAGCCATGATGAACCTTCAACTGGTCATCCTTTCCACTTGACCAGATATTCTTCATATGTCTTGTTCCTTGTGCTTATGCCAACATGACTATCCAGTATATCCTCAATCTCTTTGGTATCTGAACTAGTTGCTGGGATACTCCACTAGGCTATCATGATCTCATCTTTAACACCTCCTTTATGATACTCTGTCCAATCTGAAATGTTAAACACTAGTGAAATATTCAGCTCAGTAGGCAATTCTACCTCATAGACATTTCCTGAATCATGCTTCTACAGTATCTTACATTTCCCAAACTTCTTCATTTTCAACTTGTTATATGTACCAACTGGAAATCTCTCCTTCCGCAAATGAACCATGACTTCGTCTCCAACCTGAAATTCTTTATGCCTCATTTTCTCATCTACCTTAGCCTTATACTATGCATTAATCTTGGTAATGTGCTTCCTCACCTCCTCATGGATGTTCTTCAAGTGTTCTACAAAATCCTCAGCTTCAACACTACTTATTTCTCCTTTATCTATCTTTCTCAACTCAGAAGCATTTCTTGGACTACTTCCATATACAATCTGGAATGGTGATTTACTAGTGCTCCTATTAATAGAATTATCATATGAAAATTTTGCCTGTGGTAAAATGAAATCCCATCCTGTTGGCTTATCTCCAACCAAACATTTCAGCAAATTTGTCAAACTTATATTCACCACCTCTATCTGTCCATCAGTCTGTGGATGATGTGATGAACTAAACCTCAAATCTATCTTCAACTTCTTCCACAATGTGCGCTAAAAATATCCAACAAACTTAGTGTCCCGATCTGAAACTATGCTCTTTGGCAAACCATGTAGTCTCACTACTTTTCTAAAAAACAATTATGCTACATGAACAACATCATTAGTCTTCTTGTAGGGAATGAAATGTGTCATCTTAGAAAATCTATCAACCACCACAAAAATTGAATCATGTCCCCGCTTAGTCCTTGATAAACTAAGAACAAAGTCCATACTAATATCCTCCCAAGGTTTCTCTGGTACAGGTAATGGCTGATACAACCATGTATTCTGCTTCACTCCTTTCGCCATCTGACATACTCTGCAACTTTGTACAAACTTCTTGACATCTTGCTGCCACTATGGCCAATAATAGTTATCACTAACCAAAGCAAGGATTTTATCACGACCAAAATGTCCAGCCAATCCTTCGCTGTGCTTCTCCTTGATGAGATTCTCCCTCATAAAACTTTGTGGAATGCACAACTAGCTCCTTCTGAATAACATATCATCTTGAATGATGAAATCTAACCACTTCATTTTGTCTAGAGTAATAGGTTTTGTGCAAGATTTCCAAGCTTCACCAAAATCAGGATCCTCTAGATACAATTTCTTGAGTTCTTTGAACCTAACCACCTCAATCTGTATTTTTGTCAGCAATAGTTACTTCTGCTAAGTGCATCTACAACCCTGTTAGACTTTCCACTCTTATGTTTCAAACAAAATGTATAACTCTGCAAAAACTCAACCCATTTCAAATGCCTCTGATTCAACTTTCCTTGACTATTCAAATATTGCAAAGCTTGATGATCAGTATCCAAAATAAACTCCTTAGGAAGAAAATAGTGTCTCCACTTCTTCAATGTCTGAACTATAGCATAATATTTCTAATCA
The DNA here is from genome assembly GCA_027943335.1 of Chamaecyparis obtusa. Lineage (NCBI taxonomy): Eukaryota > Viridiplantae > Streptophyta > Pinopsida > Cupressales > Cupressaceae > Chamaecyparis > Chamaecyparis obtusa. Next base: position 1,508,479 of record BSBK01006040.1, read on the forward strand.
TAAACATAATATTTTCTCTTGGCATCATTTAACTTTTCACTTAAATAAGCAACAGGTTTACCTTCTTGACTCATAACATCTCATATTGCAGTACCACTAGCATCGCAGTCTACTTTAAACACCTTATTAAAATCTAGAAGTGCTAAAATAGGATGTTCTGTAACTTTCTATTTCAACAGTTTAAAACTCTTATTTGCCCCATTAGTCCACTTGAACTCTTTTCTATCCCCTCTCATTGTTTTAGTCAAGGGTCAAAAAATATTGCTAAAATTACTGATAAACATTCTATAAAAGCTACCCTAACCATGAAAAGATCTTACCTCCATAGCACTCCTTGGAGTAGGCCATTCAAGGATAGCTTGCACTTTCTCTGGGTCCATTTTTAGACCTTCTACTGAGACAACAAATCCCAAATACACTAATTATTTCTTCACAAAATTGCACTTCTTCAAATTTATCAATAATTTCTCTGCTCTCAATTTCTCAAACACCATACAAATATGCAAAATATGTTCCTCCAATGTTTTACTAAAAATCAAAATATCATCTAGGTAAACAATGACAAACTTACCTAGAAACTCTTTCAAAACCTTGATCGTGAGCCGCATGAAAGTGCTCGGTGCATTGGTTAGCCCAAAAGGCATGACTAACCACTCATACAGTCCTTCCTTTATTTTGAAAGTAGTATTCCATTAATCTCCTTCTCTGATTTGAATCTGATGATATCCACTCTTCAGATCTATTTTTGAAAAATACACAGCTCCACTCAAACAGTCCATAATATCATGCATTCATGGCAATGGAAACCTGCACTTGATTGTGACCTTGTTTATTGCCCTAGAGTCTGTACACATCATCCATTCTCCATTCTTCTTTGGTGCTAATACTACTGGTACAACACATGGACTCAAGCTCTCCCAAATCCACCCCTTCTATAATAACTTATGTACTTGTCTATTCAACTCTTCACTTTCTGCTAGTGTCATTCTATGTGCTGCCTTATTTGGCAAACTGGCTCTTAGAATTAGGTCTATCTAATGACCGGTCTTCCTTATTGGTGGTACTCTATCAGGTACATTATCAGATACAATATCTTGAAACTCATTCAACAAATTTGTAACTTCTACAAGTACATCTTCTACCTCCTCTTTAGTAGCTTTTGGAATTAAAGAAAAACACACATGCTCATGCCTCATACCATCTAGGAACTTTCTTCCATCAACAAAATTTATTCTTACATTACCACATACCTTTTCTTCTGTGTCATTCAATGACTTCAACTTATGTCGCACTCCATCCTTTGTTAAGGAATAGGTATTCACATGACCATCATGTACAGCACACCTATCAAACTATCATGGTCTACCCAACAACATATGACATGCATCCATAGATATGATATCACATAGTACCTCATCATGGTATCTGCCAATCTTGAACTTCACTAGGCATTGTTCATTGACCATGACCTTGTGGTCATCCTGCACCCAGGCAATCCAATATGGATGTGGGTGTTTCTATCTCTTGAGCTTCAAATTTTTCACCATCTCTTCTGACACCAAATTGTTAGTGCTTACACTATCAATAATCACATTACAAAATTTACCCTCACACTTGCAGCTAGTGCAAAATAGGCTCCTCCTTTGCTCAAGTTCAATCTCACTACTCAGTGGGACTCTTCTGTTAATCAGTGTTTCTTCTCTTTTAGCATCTTTAGAATGTGATGATCTAACATCTTCATCAACATGTGCAACTCTGGTCTAGCCTTCATTCCTCCTATATGTCCTTCCTTGGTGTTGAGGACATTCAAATTCCCTATGACCTTCTTCTCCACATTGAAAACATGTTCCACGGAAGCCTCCTCTTCCTGATCCTTGTCCTCTTCCTCTTTCTCTCTGATCTCTATTATTCTGATCATGGAAATGATTGGAAGTGTTTCCTCTTATTTTGACTGCTACTAGCCTCATCCTTCTTTTTCAAATCTTTATTTCAACCACCATATGACCATTCACCAAATCTTCCACCATGACCTCTTCCGTTTTGTCTGCTCTGAAACTTCTTGTTCAACTTTTCCTCTAATTTTAAGAAAAATTGGCATGCCTCTTCAATACTGTTCATTGAAACTAAATTCAACTCCTCCTGAATGCTCAGTCTCAACCCATTAAGGTAACGGGAAACTTTCTCCTTATCAGCTTCTACATGGCCTATTCTGATGAAGATTTGATAGAACTCCTCTGTATACTCCTGAATAGATCTTCCTGCTCATTTCAAACTTTGCATTTTCTTTAGTAGGTCAAGCTCATAATCAATAGTAATGAACTATCACTTTAATTTATCCACCATCTGATCCCATCTTGTGATTTTATCTTTTTCTCTTCGATTTCTCTCTAATTGGATCTCCTTCCACCAGATCTCCGCATTCCCCTTCAGTCTAGCCTTCGCAAACTTGACCTGATCAGGATCCTCAACATCTTCATACTCAAAATATTCTTCTAATTCATTGATCAAGTCGATCAACTCCTTTGGGTTAAGATTTCCTAAAAATGCAAGAACCTCAATCTTAGGTCTTTTCCCAATCTTGAAAATGACCTGAAAAAGTCTTTCTTCCTCTTGGTTCAAAATTTTTTCTTCTTCTTTATTAGAATTTCTTTCTCCCTCAGCTTCATCCTCACTTTTGTCTCTGATATTAAGATTCATTCATCTACGAATCTCTTCTTGCAATTCTCGCACTTGTCTCTAGAGTGCTCTACCCTCAGGTGTCACAATAACAGCTCTTCCGCCACGTTCCCTTTGTGAAGGCATTTTCATGCTGCTTGCTAAAACCCTAACCATGGTCCTGGTGCAAACTACCTCATAGTTAGTGATCTGTCTACACACTTAGGAACTCCCACTCTAATACCACTTGATGAAGGGTGCTCCCCTAAATACCACAAACACATAACAAAAATAGAGAAACAACAACAATTTGCAACAACAGAAAATGGGCTTCTAATTATCTCCATAAATGTGGAATTATAAATTTCAAAATTACAATATGCATAGCCACATGGGCATTCCCTTTACAATATTCTATAGGAAAAATCCTCGAATCATTTCCCAGATCTACCTAGAACTGCCCTAGACAACACTACAAGTCTTCTTTAAATAGACAATTTCTACTGCACAAGAAGGTTTCAAAAATTTAGCCCTTAAGGCCGACTATACATAGAATTATTTTATTTTCATAATTTTTACAATAGGGTCAACTCAAAAGAAATACAAAATATTCTTTTAGGTAGCCCAACTTCCAGAGGCCATAACTTTCTAACTGTATCTCTGTTTATCTAATATAACAACTTTTCAGAAAAGCTGGGACAAGATCTACAATGTTTGACTTGTGCAAGCTCCAGTCAACCCGGCGTCAATTGCGATCCAGAGCCTCTAAGGCCTTCAAAATTGACCTAAAGATTTTGTACCCAAAAACCTCAATAACTTCACCAATACAGATGATGTGGCAATGAAACTCAATTGGTAGCCTGATATGACTAAGATGAACCTCCAACTATAAAATCAGAACATTCTGAGACCAAATGACCAACTTACTAAAAATAGTAAGTTTCCATAAATAGTAGCTCTACACAAGATAGCCCTTATTGAAAAGAAAACAAAAATATTTTTGGGTGATGCAAGATTGCTCTTACACCCAAGATGCTCCTGTATCAAACACCCGGGGTAATTTGAGAAGTGACCCTGTCACGTCTCAGGTGTGAAAAGGAAAACCAAGATGGTTAACCTCCTCCCTTGTCAACCATGATGAATCTTCAACTAGTCATCCTTTCCACTTGACCAGATATTCTTCATATATCTTATTCATTGTGCTTATGCCAACATGACTATCCATTATATCTTCAATCTCTTTGGTATCTAAACTAGTTGCAAGAATACTCCACTATGCTGTTGTGATCTCATCTTCAACACCTCCTTCATGATACTCTGTCAAATCTAAAATGTTAAACACTAGTGAAATATTCAGCTCAGTAGGCAATTCTACCTCATAGGCATTTCCTAAATCATGCTTCTTCAGTATCTTACATTTCCCAAACTTTTTCATTTTCAACTTGTTATATGTACCAACTGAAAATTTTTCCTGCCGCAAATGAACCATGACTTCATCTCCAGCCTAAAATTTCTTATGCCTCATTTTATCATCTACCTTAGCCTTATAATGCACATTCAACTTGGTAATGTGCTTCCTCACCTCCTCATGGATGTTCTTCAAGTGTTCTGCAAAATCCTTAGCTTTAGCACTACTTATTTCTCCTTTATCTATCTTTCTCAACTCATATGCATTTCTTAGACTACTTCCATATACAATCTGGAATGGTGATTTACTAGTGCTCCTATTAATAGAATTATTGTATGAAAATTCCTCTTGTGGTAAAATAAAATCCCATCTTGTTGGCTTATCTCCAACCAAACATCTCAGTAAATTTTCCAAATTCTATTCACCACCTCTGTCAATGCATCAGTCTATGGATGATTTGGTGAATTGAATTTCAAATCTATCTGCAACTTCTTCCATAATGTGTGCTATAAATATCCAACAAACTTAGTGTCCTGATTTGAAACTATGCTCATTGGAAAACCATGTAGTCTCACTACTTCTCTGAAAAACAATTCTGCTACATGAACAATGTCATTAGTCTTCTTATAGGGAATGAAATGTGTCATCTTAGAAAAAATTTTCAACCACCACAAAAATTGAATCATGTCCCCGTTGAGTCCTCGGTAAACCAAGAACAAAGTCCATATTGATATCCTCCCAAGGTTTCTCTGGTATAGGTAATGGCTGATACAACCCTGTATTCTTCTTCACTCCTTTCACCATCTGACATACTCTACAACTTTGTACAAAATTCTTCACATATTGCTCCAACTGTGGCCAATAATAGTTATCACTAACCAAAGCAAAGGTTTTATCACGACCAAAATGTCCAGCCAATCCTTCGCTATGCTTCTCCTTGATGAGATTCTCCCTCATAGAACTTCGTGGAATGCACAACTGGCTCCCTCTGAATAGAATATCATTCTGAATGATGAAATCTAACCACTTCGTTCTATCTAGAGTAACAAGTTTTGTGCAAGCTTTCCAAGCTTCACCAAAATCAGGATCCTCTAGATACAATTTCTTGAGTTCCTTGAACCCAACCACCTCAATCTGCATTTCTGTCAGCAATAGTTGTTTTCTGCTAAGTGCATTTGCAACCCTATTAGACTTTCCACTATTGTGTTTGAAAAAAAATGTGTAACTCTGCAAAAACTCAACCTATTTCAAATGCATCTGATTCCATTTTCCTTGACTATTAAAATATTGCAAAGCTTGATGATCAGTATACAAAACAAACTCCTTAGGAAGCAAATAGTGTCTCTGTTTCTTCAATGTCTGAACTATAGCATAAAATTCATAATCATAAACATAATATTTTCTTTTGGCATCATTTAACTTTTTACTTAAATAAGCAACAGGTTTACCTTCTTGACTCATAATCGCTCCTATTGCAGTACTACTAGCATCACAGTCTACTTGAAACACCTTATTAAAATCTAGAAGTGCTAAAATAGGTTGTTCTATAACTTTATGTTTCAACAGTTTAAAACTCTTATCTGCCCCATTAGTCCACTTGAACTCTTTTCTATCCCCTCTCATTGTTTCAGTCAAGGGTCCACAAATACTGCTAAAATTTCTGATAAATGTTCTATAAAAGCTAGAAAACCATAAAAAAATCTTACCTCCATAGCACTCATTGGAGTAGGCAATTCAAGGATAGCCTGCACTTTCTCTGGGTCTATTTTTAGACCTTCTGCTGAGACTACAAATCTCAAATACACTGACGCTTTCTTCACAAAATTGCACTTCTTCAAATTTATCAATAATTTCTCTTCTCTCAGCTTCTCAAACACTATACTAATATGAACCATATGTTCCTCCAATGTTTTACTAAAGATCAAAATATCATCTAGGTAAATAATGACAAACTTACCCAGAAACTCTTTCAGAACCTCATTCGTGAGCCGCATGAAAGTGCTTGGTGCATTGCTTAGCCCAAAAGGCATGACTGACTACTCATACAGTCCTTTCTTTATTTTGAAAGCAGTCTTCCATTCATCTCCTTTTCTAATCTGAATCTGATGATATCCACTCTTCAGATTTATCTTTGAGAAATACACAGCTCCACTCAAATAGTCCATAATATTATCCATTCAATATGGCAATGGAAACCTGTTCTTGATTGTGATCTTGTTTATTTCCCTAGAGTTTGTACACATAATTCATTCTCCATTCTTCTTTGGTGCTAATACTGCTGGTACAGCACATGGACTTAGGCTCTCCTGAATAAACCCCTTCTACAATAACTCATGTACTTGTCTATTCAACTCCTCACTTTCTGCTGGTGTCATTTTGTGTGCTGCCTTATTTGGAAAACTAACTCCTAGAATTAGGTGTATCTGATGACTTATCTTCTTTATTGGTGGTAATCGATTAGGTACATTATCAGATACAATATCTTGAAACTCATTTAACAAATCTGTAACTTCTACAAGTACATCTTCTACCTCCTCTTTACTAGCTTTTGGAATTAAAGCAAAACACACATGCTCCTGCCTCATACCATCTAGGAACTTTCTTCCATCAACAAAAGTTATTCTTGCATTACCACATGCCTTTTCTTCCATGTCATTCAATGGCTTTAGCTTATGTCGCACTCCATCATTTGTCAGAGAATAGGTATTCACATGACCATCATGTACAACACACCTGTCAAACTATCATGGTTTACCCAACAACATATGACATGCAACCATAGATATGATATCACATAGTACCTCATCATGGTATCCGTCAATCTTAAACTTCACTAGACATTGTTCATTAACCATGACCTTGTGGTCATCCTACACCTAGGCAATCCGATATGGATGTGGGTGTTTCTGTCTCTTGAGCTTCAACTTTTTTACCATCTCTTCTGACACCAAATTGTCAGTGCTTCCACTATCAATAATCACATCACAATATTTACCCTCACACTTGTAGCTAGTGTGAAACAGGCTTCTCCTTTGTTCAGATTCATTCTCACCACTCAGTAGGACTCTTTTATTAATCAGCGTTTCTCCTCTTTCAGCATTTTCAGAATGTGATGATCTGAAATCTTCATCAACATGTGCAACTTTGGCCTGGCCTTCATTCCTCCTATATGTCCTTCATTGGCATTGAGGACATTCAAATGCCCTGACCTTCTTCTCCACAGTGAAAATATGTTCCACGAAAGCCTCCTCTTCCTGATCTTTGTCCTCTTCCTCTTCCTCTTTTATCTCTATTATTCTAATCATGGAAATGATTGGAAGTATTTCCTCTTTGATTTTGACTGCTACTGGCCTCATCTTTCTTTTTTGAATCTTCATTTTGACCACCATATGACCGTCCACCAAATCTTCCACCACGACCTCTTCCATTTTGTCTGCTCTCAAACTTCATGTTCAGCTTTTCCTCTACTTTTAGGAAAAATTGGTATGCCTCTTCAATACTGTTCATTCGAACCAAATTCAGCTCCTCATGAATGCTCAGTCTCACCCCATTAAGGTAATGGGCAACTTTCTCCTTATCAGCTTCTACATGGCCTGTTCTGATGAGGATTTGATAGAAGTCCTCTGTATACTCCTAAACAGATCTTCCTACTTGCTACGAAATTTGCATTTTCTTTAGTAGGTCAAGCTCATAATCAACAATAATGAACTGTCACTTCAATTTATCCACCATCCGATCCCATCTTGTGATTTTATGCTTTCCTCTTCAATTTCTCTCTAATTGGATCTCCTTCCACCAGATCTTCGCATGCCCCTTTAGTCTGGCCTTCACAAACTTGACCCAATCAGGATCCTTGACATCTTCATAGTCAAAATATTCTTCTAATTCATTGATCAAGTCCATCAACTCCTCTGGGTTAAGATTTCTTGAAAATGTAGAAACCTCAATCTTAGGTCTTTTCCCAATCTTGGAAATGACCCGAAAAAATATTTTTTCCTCCTGGTTTAGAATTTCTTCTTCTTCTTGATCAAATTGTTTTTCTCCCTCGACTTCATCCTCACTTTTTTCTCTAACATTAAGATTAATTCCTCTACGAATCTCTTCTTGCAATGCTCACACTTGTCTCTAGAGTGCTCTAACTTCAGGTGTCACAACACCAGCTCTTCTGCCACATTCCCTTTGTGAAGGCATTTTCACGCTGCTTGCTGAAACCCTAACCATGGTCTTGGCACAAATTACCTCATAGTCAGTGATCTATCTACACACTCAAGAACTCTTGCTCTGATACCACTTGATGAAGGGTGCTCCCCTTAATACCACAAATGCATAACAAAAATAGAGAAACAACAATAATTTGCAAGAACAAAAAATGGGCTTCTAATTATCTCCACAAATATGGAATTACAAATTTTAGAATTACAATATGCAAAGCCACATGGACATTCCCTTTACAATATTTTGTAGGACAAAGCCTCGAATCATTACCCAGATCTACTTAGAACTACCCTAGACAACACTACGGGTCTTCTTTAAATAGGCAATTTCCATCGCTCGAGAAGGTTCCAAAAATTTAGCCCTTAAGGCTGACTATATATAAAATTATTTTATTTTCACAATTTTTACAATAGAGTCGGCTCAAAAGAAATACAAAATATGCTTTTACGTAGCCCAACTTCCAAAGGCCATAACTTTCTAACCGTAGCTCTGTTTATCTATTATAACCACTTTTCAAAAATGTCAGGACAAGATCTACAATGCTTGACTCGCGCAAGCTCTAGTCAACCGGGGGTCGATTACGATCTGTAGCCTATAAGGCCTTCAAAATTGACCTGAAGATTTCATACCCAAAAACCTCAATAACTTCACCAATACAGATGATGTGGCAATGAAACTCAATTGCTAGGCTAATATGACTAAGATGAACCTCCGACTGTAAAATCAAAACATTCTGAGATCATATGACCAACTTACTAAAAATAGTAAGTTTTCATAAATAGTAGCTTTGCACAAGATAGCCCTTATTGAAAAGCAAACAAAATTTTTTTTGGGTGATGCAAGATTGCTCTTACACCTAGGATGCTCCTGCATCACACATCCATACACATATAATACTTTGATTTTTAATGTGGAAACCTTGTTAGAGGATTTATCACTAACAGTTATCTGTGACCAATCATTCACTATGAGGTCAAAAAGAAAACAATCAACATTTATTGAATGTCATAATGAAATATTAAATACTGTTAAGTCCCACTTGGTTAACAAATTTATTTGTAGCAATGGTTAGAATGCAACAATAATGATCTGATTCACATAAAACTTTGACTTGCAGATTTTCATATCTATGCTAAGCTCAAAATACCTTAGGACAATATACTCAATTCAATTATTTTATATCCTCCAACTCGGTTCTTCTTGATTAATTCCTTTCTCTGACACTCAATGTTATTTGCAGATTTTCTCAATTTTTTCTTCAACCTTTTTGACCAACTCACATGAATGCAATCTCCTCACGCATAATGAATCTCTTGTCTCCTTTTATAGACATAATAAACCATTTTATTTCCATCCATTGATTTCGCCTCTTAATCTTCACTGTTGATTTTTCTGCTCTAACCTTCCTTAGAACTTGTGTCTGTAATATGTTTCATTCTCCATCATCTGATCATCCTTAAATTTTGTCAGTCATTTGATCATCATAAAAAAATTTATCTTTAACCTGAGAATCATCCATATTTGTCCATCTCATCATCTTTAGTTGGCAGTCATATGTTGAACATTTATTTCTTTCACTCGGTCAATATCGTGATGTGTTGGTGACTTCTTACTCAGTTAACACTATACTCGGTATACACTACACTTTCTCGGTGTACATTGTTTCAACTCAGTGTATACTAAGTTCTTCATTTACTGACCACATAAACTTGTTTATTCTTGATCTTCAATCCATAACAGAATTATGTAATACAATCAAATCACTAACATAATGTCATAGAATCATAAATAAGTTACCCAATGAATACTATATCCATAACCATATTTTTCTCATACATCTCATCTTCATGTTAATATCTCATTCTTTCATCATTATTTCATTCTTCAGATGTTTGTAACTATCATGAAATACTAGTTGACATCAATGACAATATAATAACTGATTTAATGTGTCACATATACCTTAGTAGCTTGGTGATCATCAATCACAGTCTTTTGAAGTATCCAATCAGTTTTCAAACTCTTCCTTAAGATATTCAATCAATTCTAGTCTATCAATCTCTCCCTTTGGCATTGATGGAAACACAGTATGAAATATGCCATAGAATACCAAATATTTGTTCTACAACTTTGTATGCAAATGTTGTAACTCGGTAAGCTCTCCCTAGCTTATGAATGTAATATGTTTAATCACTACACAACATCAATACTCTCCCTTTAATTCTCATACCCTTACTAAAATCATCTCTCCTTCCAAATAGATATTTCATGTAATTCCTCTCCCTTTGACAACAATGCCAAAAAGAAAATAATCAACACTTCAATATCCAAATTAATATCCTTGTTGTTTGGTTTAGATAGTAGTACCTTGCATGTACCGATATGCAATTTCAACTTGTCTTCCATATTTCACAACCTTAGGGAACCCAAAGTGTGAACATTGTGCATCAATATCATTAGATATTCTAATAAAGTATAAGTTGATGCAACCTCCTATCACCTTAGTGAGTGCTAGACAAGGGATCGACCCCTAGTCTACTTCTCAAGTATTCAAATGCATCCTTCAATAAGGATTTAGTGAATATATCAGCAAGTTTCTCTTTAGGGATAACTTTAAGAAACCTCCTCTGAGAAAAAAGTGTAAAATCTTGGTGAATCCTACATTATTTTAGGGGGAAATGTTTCTTAATGAAGGCGATTTTTTTTTCTAATCCGTGAATTTTCATAGTTTGTATTGGCAATTTTTTTCTTGTAGATTGAAATTTCCATAAATTCTTGGCAAATTATACAGTCATGTGGAGGAAAATATATATTGAATGAGGTGAATTTTTTTCTTTCAAAGTAAAAACATTATAATATATGAGGCAAATGATTTTCTTTTGAAGGGAAAAAAAAATTGTATTGGCAAATTTTATGTACCATTTGAAAATTTATTTATTTAATTGGCTAATTGTTCATTAATTATGGTAAACAAATATTTTATTGGTGATTTTTAAAAATGGGACATAACATGGATAGTAACATTGAGATGTAACCTAACAGTAACATCCATTATTTTTTAATGTTAAATGTATTATTTGAGACCGTCTAATGATCCAAGATCAATGGATGAAGTTTAATTTTGGCCCCAATTTCTTGAAGGAAACAGATTTCTCTAGGAAGTCATCAGAATGTTGACATGTATCAAATTAGGGTTGTCAAATTGTCTGCAGGCTCAACATGTTGGTATTGATAAGAACGACTAGTCACATTGACATGTAACCTAATATCCATTATTTTATAATGTTAAATGTATTATTTGAGACCGTCTGATGATTTAAGATCAATGGTTGAAGTTTGATTTCAACCTTAATTTATTGAAGGAAACAAAGTTCTCCAAGAAGTCATCAGAATGTTGACACGTATCAAATTAGGGTTGTCAACTTGTCTGTAGACTCAACATGTTGGTATCAATAAGCATGACCAGTCACATCGACATGTAACCTAACATCCATTATTTTATAATGTTAAATGTATTATTTGAGATCGTCTGATGATCCAAGATCAATGGATGAAGTTTGATTGCAGCCTTAATTTCTTGAAGGAAACAGAGTTCTCTAGGAAGTCATCCGAATGTTGACACATATCAAATTTAGGGTTTTCAACTTGTTGATAAGCATGATAACCATGATCATCACACATGGACGATGGATAATGTTGCATGGTCCTATAGTGCAACTTGTAACTCGTAACTCGGTAAGAAATAAATGTCTTTTCAATGACAAGTGACATTCTTTAACTGTCATCCACTCAACACACACCACTTCCAAATTCGTACAAATGATATTACCAATTTCATTTATGGGAAAGATCTACATGTCGATATGAAAGATTAAGGACAATGAATTTAAATTTCTCACACATATGCTTTTATAGGAAAGGTTTACATGAAAGATAAGGACAATGGATTTAAATTTCTCACATGCATGCATTTATGGGAAAGATTTACATGAAAGATTAAGGAAAATGGATTTAAATTTCTCACACATGTGCATTTAAGGAAAATATTTACATGAAATATTAAGGACAATAGATTTAATACAATTAAAGAAAGAATAATTAATTCCTAAGTATCAATCAAGGGCTATTTATAGACGATCTAGCTTATTTCTTCCTCAAATTTCAATTCATCTTTGCTAGATAAATTGTTGTAGTTGCCTCTAGTTTAGGTCATTAGTCTATAAATAATTTAATTTTTAAGTTTCTAAAGATTTAGATGGACACTCCTATTAGGCTTAGATGCACATCAAAGGAGGCCCATAAGGCCTTTTTGGGATCCTTCTCAGACAAAAACTTGCAATCAATTTGTAGGGAGCGTGAGCTTTTCATAAATGAGGCTATTAAAATGGTGTTGGAAAGAGAGTTTCTACACAATGAAGATAGGCACTGAGTGAACACCGACATTACATCCTAATTTTTGGCATCTCTTCTCAACCTCAAAGCAGAAAAGGTGGACATGTTGATGTTGTTGAGGAAGGTTTTCAAAGAAGAATACCCAGGGGACAACATTAATGTTGTCATGTTTGCATAAATAGGGGTGGGGATCCCTTGGGCAAGTGAAATACTCAAGCTTCTCCTCCCAGGCCAGAATGTGTCCATGCAACCTTTTCTGTTGGCCCTGAATGCTAGGCAATATAAGTGCCATAGGAAATGGGCATTGATTGCTAAGGATTTTCTCTGTAAGTGGTTTTTTCTCGACAAAGTGGAGGCTCAAGCAGGGCAATACAACTGGCTCGATGAATTCTCATAGTTAATCCTCTCTAGAGAAATCTACTTAGATGGAGGGTTAGGGGAAAATTACTAGTGTTATCCATGGCCTGTCATCCTACTTTTTTGGTTTTTTTTAATACAATCATACCATGTTTTTGGGTTTCTTTTTATACAATCATACCACTGGGCCACTGGCACTGGTCCACTACCAGTGACCTAGTAGGTTTTTATTTTTACACGACAATGTAATTACTAATTTTATGAAAACATATAATGAAAATTTTGCAAGTGCATTTCAATTTGCATTATATTGGTACAAAAAATGATTCTTAGACTTCTCTATGAGTGTGATTGTAATATTTTAATTTGCTGCTTTATCTGTGTATTAGACATGTATGTATGTTTTAGTAGAAATAAGGAAGTGATAGTATTTCTATTTTTAAATCTGAATATTTAAAATGTCATTGCCTTCTCGGTTATCATTAGAATTCCTAAATTAAGATAACCATTAATCAAAGTTTTATGAACCTTTTACCCAATTTATTATCAATATAAAATTGTAAAATTGTAAATTATTCAGTGTTCACTATTTTAGAATTTAGTGTAAATGAAAAATAATTTAATTTAAATTTATGGCATATGGTGTATTTCAGGCCGAAGGGGAAATAAAACCTAATTTTTGCAAAACTCTTCTAGAATCATGACACATGTCCACTCAGGTTGGCATCATTCAATGATGACATGTGACTAATGACAAGGAAAAAGTGAATGGGACCCGTAGCACCTGAAAGTGACTACCAATGACCGTTGGATGAGCACAGATCAATGATGTATGGTGTATTTCAAGCTGAAAGGGAAAATAAACCCCATTTTTACAAACCTATTCTGAAATCATGACACGTGTCCGCTCACATGGTCGGTGTCATGTGATGATGTGTGTGAGGTTACGTGACTAGGTGACTACTCACTACTAACAAGCCAAAAGTGAATGGGACTTGCGACACCTGACAGTGACTCCCAAATGTTCCCTAGAAATAAGGCACATCTCATGATTTGACACTCAACTAAGTATAATTAAGATCTAAATTGGAGTAAAACTAAACATTTAATAAATGTAATAACTAATAAGCTTAATTTTGGGTCTCCAACTAAAGTTATAATGTGAAACAATTAAGTGACACGTTCATAGTGACATTAAATATCAGTCTTTAGAAAGAAGCAATAAAAGTTAACACGAGTCACGATTGTACAAATTTTTCCCTTCAGGTTTTCAATCTAAGTTTTTCAGTTGTAACTAGTATTGGAGATTTAGAAAGGGGTTAAGACTTCTACATTGAGGAATGCAATAGAGTCTCTCATCTCTCTACCCACTCACAGTCTACTCAAATTGAAATTTTGAGTAAAATCCTGAACACCTACATCCTGCCATTTTAATTTTTCAAATCTCGTGATTTACTGTTTAGATTGTAGAACTAGAATTAGGGTTTAATTTTGAATCATGCCTATAAATTGTAGTTGAGTAGAATTATTTTCATTTTCCTTTGAGTAAATACCTCGATGGCCAAAATTACGAGTAAAAGGCAAAGATGAGAGACATAGATAATAGACTTCCATAATCTTCTTAAAACACCAGGTTTCACTGATTAATTCCATGATATTTATGATCCTGTTATCCATAGAAATAAGGAAATAATGGAAATTAGATTTTCACTTGAAAATAAGTGGAATGATCCAAAGAAGGGTTCAAAATTTTATCCATTTAACAACATGGTAAAGGCAACAACAAATAAAATTGTACCATGGGTTGCTGGGTCAGCATACATGGCATTACCTCAAGTCATGGTCTGTGCCAAAAATTATGATGAAAATAGAAAAGCAATTGTGATTAAAAATACTCAAGAGGAAATTTTGTCCATAACCGAGAGTGAATTTTCTAGTCTTTTGGACCTGGGGTTTGAACAACAAAACTCAAACGTGCACATTGACCTGGGAAATTTGGTAGAGGATTATGACAAAATAGATGCAACACATATAGATTCGTATATTTGAGGCATAACAAGCAGTTCTAGTCTGAATCCAGATCATAAGCCTCCTTATGATTATGAATTTTTGTGCAATGGGTTTAGGATTGGATAGTAACAAAGAAGTGGGTGCCAACATTCTTGAAATGGTTTTTCATAGTCATTGTGAAAATGAACCAATAAAATATTGTTTTATTGAGCACATTGTTCATTGCATGAAATAACAATTACTAATGATTAAAAAAGGTTCACAAAAGATATTTAGATTCACAACCTACTTGTGTTATCTTTTCTTAGCAAAGTATCATGCAATATTTCAAAAAACAAGTTTTGTAGTAAGGTCCAAAATCCAATATATTAATGGACACCTCAGATAAGGATGATTAATAACAAAAGGAACTACAACAATTTTTTAGAATTCTTTTTGGCACCAATGTATCATAAAATTATAGGCACTCCAATTCCTAGATTATCTATTTCTTGTAGAGATTCCATTCAACTCAAAAGTCAAATACAATTGGTTGACTGGTACTTCATGGAAGAGTACACTATGTTAAGGTTTTACGGTTTAGTGGTAGAACCCTACAAACTTCCAATACATGTAACAAAGATGATATTTTCATTGGAATATGTACGGCAGATGGAGAGCACAAATGTACTCTTCAATGGTCAGTAAAAGAAAATGATATTTCCTTCCTTTCCTTTCTCGTTTGGAGGGTTCACATTTGAGAGAAGAGAATTCAAAGTGGCACAGGATTTTTTTTCAATTTTTTTCTTTGATGTTGTCAGTCATAGGCAATATGATCCACTCAATATAATTGGAAGAAATCTTAGAGAGGCTGGGAAATCTGCAAGAAAATTTCAACATGAGAGTATGCCATTGATAAAAAAAATTTAAAAACATGGAGTCCTGGGATGAGGTAAAAAAGAGGTGGAGAAATATGTCGCTGAAAATAATATTTCAATACAGGAATTGTCATCACAAATTATGGCATTGTACAAATAGAAAGGAAAAGTGCATCCCACAACATCATATAATTTATACTAGAAAGTTTATCAACCATCTAGAAAATCTATTCCAAAAGACCTAGTGGATGAATGTATAGATGGTAATTGGACTCGAACCAAAATTTTTGATTTTTGGGAAATGAGGAAGAATCTCGATGAGCTAAAGACCTCTACAGATCTTTATGATGTAGAAGAGGATAAAATATTTAGCAAATTATGGAATAAGGAGCATCCAGCTAAAGCATATCACAATGATGATGATCATCTAAATAATGAGTATGAGCACGATTCTATGAATCCCACATCCACTAATGTATATTCAATTAGTAGTGGAGTTGATGTGTCCACAAAAGAAAAATATACCAAAGGGACAGATATTGTAGAAAAAATGGGCTACCCAAGTTGGGGTGGTCTGGGTCCTAGAGGACAAGGGCTTTAGTCTCCACCTAACCCACCAATTCCACCAAAATATGGTGAGAAACCAGGCCTTAGAGTTGAATCATCAAATTCATCAAAAAAAATACTACTCAGTCTCATACCCTTACAATTTCATTTGTTCCAGCTTCAAATCCAATTTCACCTATTCCAAGCACTCAGATTCAATCTGAATCAAGTGCCACTCCCACTAGTGTGGATATCATGGGTAGTACTAGTGGTCCAAAAAGGACATTACATGTGGATATGGGATCAGTGGATCCCAGAGATCAAGATAGTATAAAGAATCAAAAGGTTATGACAAGTACAACAATGGCAATTGTGACTATGAGTCTAACAATTGCCACACCTTTAGGAAAAAATCCTCAGAACAGTCCAAAAACTCCACTTGTAATGGATCAGGGTGTTGCTAATCCTCATGGTGGAATTAGGAGAACCATAGGCAACATAGGTGGAATCTTGTACATCATTGCAAGTGCTATTTCACCTTTCAAACATTCAATTGTGTCCAAAAACCCTTATTTTCATTACAATGATTTTGTAACTAACTTTGAATAATCAAAAATTAGGAATAGACAAAATACTAAGACATTGAAGAGGGATGCAATTGCTGCAGCTCATGATGTAGAACCTGCATCGAATAAGTTATTTCCCACATATGACCCAAAGAATGAAATGATGGATTTTATGGTTGTTATGCCCCCAGCTAGAGATAACAATCCATGAGAGATTTAGTTAGATCCATCTAAATTTAAGTTAGCACCCTCCAAATAGATTTATCCAAAATTAAAAATGTGGACAAGATAAGTGTGTCGAAAATGACCAACCAAGTGGTTTACAGTTCAGTGATGAAGTTGGAGAGAGAGAAAGGAAAGCTTCAGGGAACAATAGATAAGTTAAAGGAAGACCTGGAAAATGAAAAGGCAAAGGAGAAAGCAACAGATAATAGGTGCAAAGAATTAGAGAAAAGGATAAAAAATTCATCATCTAAAGAAGTAATTGGACAACAAGAATATATGGACACAAAACTAAAAAATTTTGTGGGAAAAATTGGAAGAGAGCAATAAAAAACTTGAGGATGAAAAAGTCTCTTCATTAAGTTTATACAAAAGCATTCAGAATGCGACACAGGAAAACAATAAATTAAATAAAGAATTGGAGAATGAGAGGGTAAAAACAAAACAATTTGAAGAGAAAGCAAAACAGTGGGATGAGAAAGTAGAGAAAATAAAAAAAACATAGTGAACACTAGTTCTCAGAAATGAGAGAAGAGATAAAGAAGGAAAATAATTCAATTAAAACTTATGAAAATAGTTTGAATGACCGAGTAAATAATAGAGTCAATCAAATAAAATAATATTTTTAGGGGGAAATAAAGGTGACTGCTAATAGGTTGTGTGATTGATTTGAACTGAATGAAACTCTTAGAGATGTTTTTGGGAAGCTGAAAGAACACATTGAGAAGAACAAAAAATTTGTCAGAGACAAAATGTTGCAAAGAAGATTTTGCAACAAATCAACATAGCTAGTGACAGGCATTTGGAAAGCAAGGGAATTCATGACCATGTTCGTGCATCAATAAAGGCGAACTTTGTCTTTCAAAACTATCAGAAACTAATAGGAGAGGAAACTCTAGACTTATTTGAGGCAAAGCTCACCAAGATGAATAAAAAAATAACCAAAATGATAACTCTTGGTTTGCCAAGTCCTGGTCCTAATAGCTCCTCAACAAATTTTGTTGGAAGAGAAGCTTAAAAAAAAAGTTGGAGGACACAATGACGTCTGATTTAGGCAATCTTCCTTAGGACACAACTCATGAAGGCATTGCAAAGTGCATCAAAACATTGACAAATTTGAATGCAGTATTGGAAGGATCATTTCCTTTAAGTCACTCTTCTGAGTATGGATGGTTGACAAGGTTGCAAGTCATTTACTATATAACATGACAAATATTGACCTTCCAACCAACGCAGAATGGAGCATACTAAACAAACTGACACAATCATCTTGATCTCATCAATCATAGTATGTGAAAGTACTTTCAGTTTCAATCATCTCTATATTTTTTTCTAATTGCTTGAATTGAATTTAAAGTAACAAGTTTGAACTTTATTTTTTGAACAGGATCAATGTAGTAGATGTTGTTGCTAATTTACTAAATCGGCCTATCAAATAAAGAAATGTATAGTTATAGAGATGTTGTAGTTATCTTACTAATTTTGATTTTGAGACTTCACATTAGGCAAATTGACCTAAAGCTTTTGTTTCTCCCTTGTTTCTATAAAAGGGAATTCGGGGCCATTGGCTAAGGGTAATGAAATTGAAATTGGGCAATAGGTATTGAGTCATTGAATTTTGTAAACAGAATCATAGAGTTGTGTTCTTACTAATATTAATGAATGAATTATTACATTGTATCATAATTTTAAATAAATTAATGAGAATCAGTATTTCTAAGAATTATAATGATGAAGGGTGCTCCCCTTAATACCACAAACACATAACAGAAACAGAGAAACAACAACAATATGCAAGAACAGAAAATTGGCTTCTTATTATCTCCATAAATGTGGAATTACAAACTTTTAGAATTACAATATGCAAAGCCACATGGGCATTTCCTTACAATATTCTATAGGACAAAGCCTCGAATCAGTACCCAGATCTACTACCCCGAACTACCCTAGACAACACTACGGGCCTTCTTTATATAGGCATTTTCCACCACCTGAGAAGGTTCTAGAAATTTAGCCCTTAGGGCCGACCAAACTTAGAATTATTTTATTTTTCAATTTATTACATCAAAGTCAGCTCAAAATAACTTTTGAAACCCGAACAAAAATTTTGAAAGAAAATTATTTTCTGCCACTTCAGGTGACCTGACTTTCAAAGACCATAAGTCATCACCAATTGACCTGATGGACTATTATAACCCCATTTCAGAAAGGCCACAAAGTGCTCTATAGGCTTAACTCATGTAAGCGCCTGTCACCCAAATTTTTGACCTCATCTGGGGCCTCTAAAGCCTTCAAAATTGAGTTCAAAGTTTCTATACCCTGCTGCCAATACCGAAAATCTTCAATATCTTCAAAACTAGAGATGATCTAGCCATGAGACTTTACTGGCAGGCTGATATGACTAAGATGAACCTCCACATGTAAAATCAAAACATTCCAAGATCGTAAGACCAACTTACTAAAAATAGCAAGTTTCCATAAATAGCAACTCTACACAAGATAGCCCTTATTGAATACAAAAATAAAAATATTTTTGGGTGATGCAAGATTTCTCTTACACCCAAGATGCTCCTGCATCAGACACCTGAGGTAATTTGAGAAGTGACCCTGTCATGTCTCAGATGTGTAGAGGAAAACCAAGAAAGTTAACCTCCTTTGTCAACCATGATGAATCTTCAACAGGTCACCCTTTCCACTTGACCAGATATTCTTCATATGTCCTATTCCTTGTGCTTCTACCAACATGACTATCTAGTATATCCTCAATCTCTTTGCTATCTGAACTAGTTGCTAGAATACTCCACTGTGCTGTTGTGATCTCATCTTCAACACCTCCCTCATGATACTCTGTCAAATCTAAAATGTTAAACATTGGTAAAATATTTAGCTCAGTAGGCGTTTCTACTTCATATGCATTTCCTAAATCATGCTTCTTTATTATTTTACATGGCCCAAACTTCTTCATTTTCAATTTTTTATATGTACCAACTAGAAATCTCTCCTTTCACAAATGAGCCATGACTTCATCTCCAACCTAAAATTCCTTATGCCTCCTTTTCACATCTGCTTTAGCCTTATACTACACATTCATCTTGGTAATATGCTTCCTCACCTCCTCATGGATGTTCTTCAAGTGTTCTGCAAAATCTTTAGCTTCAGCACTTCTTATTTCTTCTTTATTGATCTTTCTCAACTCAAATGCATTTCTTGGACTACACCCATATATAATTTGAAATGGTGATTTACTAGTGCTCCTATTGATAGAATTATTGTATGCAAATTCTACCTATGGTAAAATCAAATCTCATCTTGTTGGCATATCTCCAACCAAACATCTCAGCAAATTTCCCAAACTCCTATTCACCACCTCTGTCTGTCCATCAGTCTGTGGATGATGCGATGAACTGAACTTCAAATCTATCTTTGAATTCTTCAACAATGTACGCCAGAAATATCCAATGAACTTAGTGTCCCTATCTGAAACTATACTCTTTGGCAAACCATGTAGTCTCACCACTTCTCAGAAAAATAATTCCACTACATGAACAACATCATTAGTCTTCTTGCAGGGAATAAAATGTGCCATCTTTGAAAATTTGTCAACTACTACAAAAATTGACTCATGTCCATGTTAAGTCCTCGGTAATCCAAAAACAAAGTCCATACTGATATCCTCCCAAAGATTCTCTCGTATAGGTAATGGCTGATACAACCCTATATTCTGCTTCACTCCTTTCACCCTCTGACATACTCTGCAACTCTATACAAACTTCTTGACATCTTGCTACAACTGTGGCCAATAATAATTCTCACTAACCAAAGCAAGGGTTTTATCATGACCAAAATGTCCAGCCAATCCTCTGCTATGCTTCTCTTTGATGAGATTCTCCCTCATAGAACTTCATGGAATGCACAACTGACTCCCTCTAAATAGCATATCATCCTGGATGATAAAATCTAGCCACTTCATTCTGTCTAGAGTAACAGGCTCTTTACAAGCTTTCCAAGCTTCACCAAAATCAGGAACCTCTAGATACAAATTCTTGAGTTTCTTGAACCTAACCACTTCAATCTGCATTTCTATCAGCAATAGTTTCCTTTTTCTAAGAGCATCTACAACCCTGTTAGACTTTCCACTCCTATGTTTCAAAATAAATGTATAACTCTGCAAAAACTCAAACCATTTCAAATGCCTTTGATTCAACTTTCCTTGACTATTCAAATATTGCAAAGCTTGATGATCAGTATACAAAACAAACTCCTTAAGAAGTAGATAATATCTCCACTTCTTCAATTCTTGAACTATAGCATAAAATTCCTTATTATAAATAGAATATTTCCTCTTGGCATCATTTAACTTCTCACTGAAATAAGCAATAGGTTTACCTTCTTGGCTCATAACAGCTCCTATTACAGTACTGCTAGCATCACAGTCTACTTGAAACACTTTAGTAAAATATGGAAGTGCTAAAATAGGTTGTTCTGTAACTTTTTGTTTCAATAATTGAAAACTCTTTTCTACCCCATTAGTCCACTTAAACTCTTTTCTATCCCCTCTCATTGTTTCAGTCAAAGGACCACAAATACTACTAAATTTTCTGATAAACTTTCAGTAAAAACTATTTAGACCATGAAAAGATCTTACCTCAGTAGCACTCCTTGGAGTAGGCCATTCAAGGATAGCCTGTACCTTCTCTGGGTCCATTTTTAGACCTTCTGCTGAAACTACAAACCTCAAATAGACTAACTATTTCTTCACAAAACTACACTTCTTCAAATTAATCAACAATTTCTCATCTCTTAACTTCTCAAACACCATACGAATATGCATCATATGCTCTTCCAATGTCTTACTAAAGATCAAAATATCATCTAGGTACATAATGACAAACCTACCCAGAAATTCTTTCAAAGCCTCATTCATAAGCCACATGAAAGTGCTTGGTGCATTGGTTAGCCCAAAAGGCATGACTAACCACTCATATAGTCCTTCCTTTGTCTTGAAGGTAGTCTTCCATTCATCTCCTTCTCTGATCTGAATCTGGTGATACCCACTCTTTAGATCTATTTTTGAGAAATACACAGCCCAACTCAAACAGTCCATAATATCATCCATTCATTGCAATGGAAACTGGTACTTGATTATGATCTTGTTTATTGCTCTAGAATCTTTACACATCCTCCATTCTCCATTCTTCTTTGGTTCTAATACCGCTGGTACAGCACAGGGACTCAAACTCTCTTGAATCAACCCCTTTTTGCAATAACTCATGTACTTGTCTATTCAACTCTTCACTTTCTGTTGGTGTCATTCTGTGTGCTGCATTGTTTGGAAAAATAGCTCCTAAAATCAAATCTATTTGATGAATGATCTTCCTTACCGATGGTAATCCATTAGGTACATTATCAAATACAATATCCTAAAACTCATTCAACAAATCTGCAACCTCTACAGTCACATCCTCTACTTCCTCCTTACCAGCTTTTGGAATTAAAGTAAAATAGACATGCTCATGCCTCATGCCATCTAATAATTTTCTTCCATCAACAAATGTTATTCTTGCATTACCACATACCTTTTCTTCAGTCTCCTTCAATGGCTTTAGCTTATGTCACACTCCATCCTTTGTCAAGGAATAGGTATTCGCATGACCATCGTGTACAGCACATCTGTCAAACTGTCATAGTCTACCCAACAACATATGACATGCATCCATAGATATGATATCACATAGTACCTCATCCATGTACCCACTGATCTTGAACTTTACTAGGCACTGTTCACTGACCATGACCTTGTGGTCATCCTACACCCAGGCAATCTAATATGGATGTGGGTGTTTCTATCTCTTGAGCTTCAACTGTCACCATCTTTTCTGACACCAAATTGTCAGTGCTTCCACTATCAATAATCACATCACAACATTTACCCTCACACTTACATCTAGTGTAAAATAGGCTCCTCCTTTGTTCAAGTTCATTCTCACCACTCAGCAGGACTCTTCTGTTAATCAGTGTTTCTCCTCTTTCAACATCTTTAGAATTTGATGATCTAGCATCTTCATCTACATGTGCAACTCTGGCCTGGCCTTCATTCCTCCTATCTATCCTTCCTTAGCATTGAGGACACTCAAATGCCCTATGACCTTCTTTTCCATAGTGAAAACATGTTCCACAGAAGCCTCCTCTTCTTGAACCTTGTCCTCTTCCTCTTCATCTCTAATCTCTATTGTTCTGATCTTGAAAATGATTGAAATTGTTTCCTCTTTGATTTTGACTGCTACTAACCTCATCCTTCTTTTTTAGATCTTCATTTCAGCCTCTATATCACTGTCCACCAGATCGTCCACCGTGACCTCTTTCATTTTGTCTACTTTCAAACTTGTTTAGCTTTTCCTCTACTTTTAGGGAAAATTGGTATGCCTCTTCAATACTGTTCATTCAAACCAAATTCAACTCCTCTTGAATGCTCGGCCTCAACCTATTAAGGTAACGGGAAAATTTCTCCTTATCATCTTTTGCATGACCTGTTCTGATGAGGATTTCATAGAACTCCTCTGTATACTCCTGAACAGATCTTCCTACTTGCTTCAAACTTTGCATCTTCTTTAGAAGGTCAAGCTCATAATCAACAGGAATGAACTGTCACTTCAATTTATCCACCATCTGATCCCATCTTGTGATTTTATCTTTCCCTCTTCTATTTCACTCCAATTGAATCTCTTGCCACCAGATCTTGGCATGACCTTTCAGTCTGGCCTTCGCAAACTTGACCTGATCAGGATCCTCAATATCTTCATACTCCAAACATTCTTCACATTCATTGATCCAGTCAATCAATTCCTCTGGGTTAAGATTTCCTAAAAATTTAGGAACCTTGATCTTAGGTCTTTTCTTAATCTTGGAAATGGCCCAAAAAATCCTTTCTTCCTCTTGATTCAAAACTTTGACTTCTCCTTCTTGATCTTCTTCTTTAGCTTCATCCTCAATTTCATCTCTGACATTAAGATTCATTCCTCTATGAATCTCCTCTTGCAATGCCCGCACTTGCCTCTGTAGTTCCTTAACCTTAGATGTTACAACACCAGCTCTTCCACCACATTCCCTTCATGGAGGCATTTTCATGCTTCTCACTGAAACCCTAACCATGGTCCTGGTACAAACTACGTCACAGTCGATGATCTATTTACATAGAAACCCTAACCCATAGTCCTGGTGCAAACTGCTTCACAGTCAGTGATTTGTTTACACACTCAGGAAAACCTACTCTGATACCACTTGATGAAGGGTGCTCCCGTTAATACCACAAACACATAACAGAAACAGAGAAACAACAAGAATATGCAAGAACAGAAAATTGTCTTCTTATTATCTCCACAAATGTGGAATTACAAACTTTCAGAATTACAATATGTAAACCCACATGGGCATTTCCTTACAATATTCTATAGGACAAAGCCTCAAATCACTACCCAGATCTACTACCCCGAACTGCCCTAGACAACACTATGGGCCTTCTTTATATAGGCATTTTCCACCGCCCAAGAAGGTTCTAGAAATTTAGCCCTTAGGGCTGACCAAACTTAGAATTATTTTATTTTTCAATTTATTACATCAAAGTCGGCTCAAAATAACTTTTGAAACCTAAACAAAAATTTTGAAGGAAAATTATTTTCCACCACTTCAGGTGACCCGACTTCTGGAGACCATAAGTCATCACTAGTTGACCTGATGGACTATTATAACCCCATTTCAAAAAGGCCACGAAGCACTCTATAGGCTTGACTAGCACAGGCACTTGTCACCCAAATTTTTGACCTCATCTGGGGCCTCTAAAGTCTTCAAAACTGAGTTCAAAGTTTCTATACCCTGCTGCCAATATCGAAAATCTTCAATATCTTCAAAACTAGACCTAATCTAGCCATGAAACTTTACTGATAGGCTGATATGACTGAGATGAACCTCCACATGTAAAATTAGAACATTCCAAAATCGTAAGACCAACTTACTAAAAATAGAAAGTTTCCATAAATAGCAGCTCTGCACAAGATAGCCCTTATTGAATACAAAAATAGAAATATTTTTGGGTGATGCAAGATTTCTCTTACACCCAGGATGCTCCTGCATCATATAACATATGAATTACTATGTTGTCAAAAAAATAATGAAAATTTACAAGAATTGTACCATATGAGTTGAATAATGCAAATGAAAACCATTATTAATTGTAGAATTGAATCTTGGTGACATTATCAACCACATTCATGCTTTTGACATTAGAATATGCTATTATCCATGATTGATGATTAGATACAGAAACTAATAGTAGACTACAAGAAAAAGTTTAATAAATACCTAGGACCTACTACTTCTACAATGGTTCAAGTTGCCACATCATATCATTATCAAGATCCTTGGATTCATCACCATCAACTTCATAGCTTCCTTGGTTCTTTGATATGTTTTCTTCACTATGCATACCTCTGCTTAATTGATTCACCACTAGCAGTACCAGTACCAACACATGAGTCAATGACATCATTGTCTCTGGAACTCCCACTTTGGTTTGAAATGTTTCCCAATCCTCTTCTCTAACATTTCTTCCTCCACAATTTCAGTGCCCTTTCATAAGGAAAAGTATTGACTTCATACCTGGATGTATAGAACCTCAAGCGATTTTCCAAATTCTTGTCTAGTTTGTTTCTTACTTTGACTTTAGGAATCCTAAAGCACTGAAAACTCTCTCATCCTCCACCAACCCCAATATCACGGTTAGACATAAATCAACAAGCTTGAAAATTTTTGATATTGAATCAATCAACATATTGCTCTCAGCTAGATTTTTCCAAAGCCTTGTTACCGATTCATCTTTGTGGGGGTTCTGCATAATATTATATTGATCCCTCATTGTCTGTGAAAAATGACCTAATTTCTCTCTCAAACAAGATTCATCTAAAATTCCATTTAAAGTTACTCCATTTAACTCTTTGGTTTTGCAAAAATGATCTACCAAAGTTAGTAGCCTAGTTCAAAAATCTTTCGAATTGTTCATACTCCAATATCGAGGAAACACAATAGCCATGGATTAAAGTAATCTGACTGCAAGAAATATTTCTCTAATCTATGAGGAAAGATCATAGGCAATGTGCTTCACAGAATCTATTATAGACTCAATGATCATGGTAAAGTCTTCCCTTTTAACACTTGATAGTCACTTCCTGGGGTTCTTTACTAGTTCCTTAGACTCAAACCTAGCAAAGTAGTGCATTGGTATCTCAACTCCGTGAACTTCTGCATATAACTCCCACTAGTGCATTTGAGACCTTTTTTCAAAGGTAGATTATCATAATTCTAATAGTATACCGTCGATTAAGAGACACCACCTGTCGTCCCAGTTTTGTAGTAAAAAAAATGACGGCTACGTTTGGTGTCGTAATTATGATGACTATGGCTGTCACAAAAAGGGGGTGTCAACAGGGCGAGCATACCATTGGGCCTATTTGTGTCCATCACAATTTTTACATCCATCCATCACAAAAAACAACAAATGATGGCTACCCATCAAAAAATTTTGACGAGTAGCTATCGTTTGTTATTTGTTTGCCGATGGAGATGTTGTACATGTGATGGCTACCCGTCAGAAGTTTCTGGTAGATAGCCATCATTTATAGTTTTTTTTTGACAGTGATGTTGTACATGCAAAGGTTACCCATCATACTCTTCTGATGGATAGCTGTCATTTGTAGATTGTTTGCCAATAGAGATGGTGTACATGCGATGGCTACCCATCAAAATTTTTTGATGAATAGCCATCATTTATAGTTTTTTATCGACAGCGATGTTGTACATGCGATGGTTACCTGTCTTAATTTGAGGGATAGTCATCATTTGTAGTTTTTTTGTTGATGATGATGTTGTACATGCAATGGCTAGATGTTGGAAATGTCTTACAGATACCTGTTTCTTTTAGGTTTTTACTGACGATGGTGCTATACATGTGATGGTTAGCTATCGGATGTTTCTGACAGATAGTCATCACTTTTGTTTGGTCATCGTAGTTGTGACGAAAATCACTATTTTTTTAAAATAATATATATTTGTCGACCGAGTTGGTATCGATTCAGAATGATGTTCTTGAAAATCTAGTTCGAGCTATTTGTAGATCTGGTTCCAACTGGTTGCATTACTTTCAAATCTCAATCGACTTACAAGGTGGGTTGGTGAGTCGAGATCTTTTATTCCTGCTCGTGATTTGGTTATGTCATTTAGAGATGACTTTGTAGTAGATTTGGTAGTGGCTCATGGATTATTGAGTCGAGTCTAGAGACTTGGATTTGGAATGGATCTGACCGAATTGAGATTTGTGACAGTGACTGCTCCAGCACAAGAAGCTAGTGCAGTGATCAAAGATGAATTCTTCCTAATGTGTTTGTGGGATATATGCAAACCTGATTGTATTCAGATCTAATTTGAGTGACTTCTTGACTTCTTTGGTTTGAATTGGATGTGCTTTGTTCCTATGGAGTGTAGCAATGACTTGACTTGGAGTTTGAGTAGACTATGCATTGATCGGCTTGAAGACAAAATCAAGATACTCTTTACATTGTTGTTGAGATTGGGTTGTGATGGATCACTAGGTCATCTACCATTTTTGCCACACTTTCGAATGAGTTAGATGTGATGTCAAAAGAGTGACTTGTAGAACTTGCACATTGGAGATTCGTAAATCACTATGGTGTCTGTGATGACTTGGGAGAAGTCTTCTTCATGGTGAACCAAGATGAGAGACTTGGATTACATAAAATAGATCATTTGATACGACTTATGAGATATTGGATGCCTCGTCACAACGGGTTCATAGTGCATTCTGTGGTGTTTCTTTGCGAGTGGGTTCTTGACAAAGATCTATTGATTTGGTAGCCATTGAGATGGATTGATATCACTTGATGATGTAGGAGCATCTTGGGTGTAAGAGAAATCTTGCATCACCCAAAAATATTTCTATTTTTGTATTCAATAAGGGCTATCTTGTGCAGAGCTGCTATTTATGGAAACTTTCTATTTTTAGTAAGTTGGTCTTACGATCTCAGAATGTTATGATTTTACATGTGGAGGTTCATCTCAGTCATATTAGCCTACCAGAAAAGTTTCATGGCTAGATCAAATCTAGTTTTGAAGATATTGAAGATTTTCAGTATTGGCAGCAGGGTACAAAAACTTTAAACTCAGTTTTGAAGGCTTTAGAGGCCCCAGATGAGGTTGAAAATTTGGGTGATGGGCGCTTGCACGGGTCAAGCCTGTAGAGCGCTTTGTGGAATTTTTGAAATGGGGTTATAATAGTCAATCAGGTCAACTAGTGATGACTTATGGTCTCCAAAAGTCGGGCCACCTGAAATGGCGAAAAATAATTTTCCTTCAAAATTTATGTTCAAGCTTCAAAAGTTATTTTGAGATGACTTTGATGTAATAAATTGAAAAATAAAATAATAAGTTTGGTCAGCCCTTAGGGATAAATTTTTGGAACCTTCTTGAGCGGTGGAAAATGCCTATATAAAGAAGGCCCATAGTGTTGTCTAGGACAGTTATAGGTAGTAGATCTGAGTATTGATTCGAGGCTCTATCCTACAGAATATTGTAAGGGAATGCCCATGTGGCTTTAAATATTATAATTCTAAAAGTTTGTAATTCCACATTTGTGGAGATAATAAGAAGCCAATTTTCTATTCTTGCATACTGTTGTTGTTGTTTCTCTATTTCTGTTATGTGTTTGTGGTATTAACGAGAGCACCCTTCATCAAGTGGTATCAGAGCAGGAGTTCTTGAGTGTGTAAATAGATCACCGACTGTGAGGCAGTTTGCACTAGGACCGTGATTAAGGTTTCAGCATGCATCACAAAAATGCTTCCATAAAGGGAACGTGGCGGAAGAGCTGGTGTTGTAACACCTGAGATTAGAGTGCTCCAGAGATAAGTGCAAGCATTGTAAGAGGAGATTCACAGAGGAATGAATCTTAATGTCAGAGATGAAAGCGAGGATGAAGCCGAAGAAGAAGATCAAGAAGGAGAAGTCAAAGTTGTGAACCAGGAGGAAGAAAGACTTTTTCAAGCCATTTCCAAGATCGAAAAAAGACCTAAGATTGAGATTCCTGCATTTTCAGGAAATCTTAACCCAGAAAAATTGATCGACTAGATCAATGAATGCAAAGAATATTTTGAGTATGAAGATATTGAGGATCCTGATAGGGTCAAATTCGTGAAGGCCAGACTGAAAGGTCATGCGAAGATCTGGTGGCAAGAGATTTAGTTGGAGTGAAATAGAAGAGGGAAAGATAAAATCACAAGATGGGATCGGATGGTGGATAAATTGAAGTGACAGTTCATCCCTGTTCATTATGAGCTTCACCTATTGAAGAAAATGTAATGTTTGAAGCAAGCGGGATGGTCTGTTTAGGAGTATACAGAGGAGTTCTATCAAATCCTCATTAGAATAGGTCATGCAGAAGCTGATAAGGAGAAAGTTGCTCGTTACCTTAATGGGTTGAGGCCTAGCATTCAGGAGGAGCTGAATTTGGTTTGAATGAATAGTATTGAAGAGGCATACCAATTTGCCCTAAAAGTGGAGGAAAAGCTAAACAAGAAGTTTGAGAGCAGACAGAATGGAAGAGGTCATGGTGGACAGTCATATGGAGGCCGAAATGAAGATCTGAAAAAGAAGGATGAGGCCAGTAGCAGTCAAAATTAGAGAGGAAATAATTCCAATCATTTCCAAGATCAAAATAATAGAGATTAGAGAGGAAGAGGAAGAGGACAAGGTTCAGGAAAAGGAGGCTATCGTGGAACATGTTTTCACTGTGGAGAAGAAGGTCATAGGGCATTTGAATGTCCTCAATGCCAAGGAAGGATGGATAGGAGAAATAAAGGACAGGCCAGAGTTGCACATGTAAATGAAGATGCTAGATCATCAAATTCAAAAGATGTTGAAAGAGGAGAAATGTTGATTAATAGAAGAGTCCTACTAAGTGGTGAGAATGAACCTAAACAAAAGAGAAGCCTGTTTCACACTAGATGCAAGTGTGAGGGTAAATGTTGTGATGTGATTATCGATAGTGGAAGCACTGACAATTTGGTGTTAGAAGAGATGGTGACAAAGTTGAAGCTCAAGAGATAGAAACACCCACATCCATATTGGATTGCCTGGGTGCAGGATGACCACAAGGTCATGGTCAGTGAATAGTGCCTGGTAAAGTTCAAGATCAGCAAGTACCAAGATGAGGTACTATGTCATATCATATCTATGGATGCATGTCATATGTTGTTGGGTAGACCGTGGTAGTTTGATAAATGTGTTGTACATGATGGTCGAGCGAATACCTATTCCCTGACAAAGGATGGAGTGCGACATAAGCTAAAGCCATTGAAGGAGATCGAAGAAAAGGTATGTGGTAATGTAAGAATAACATTTGTTGATGGAGGAAAATTCCTAGATGGTATGAGGCATGAGCATGTGTGTTTTGCTTTAATTCCAAAAGCTGGTAAAGAAGAAGTAGAGGATGTACCTGTAGAGGTTGTAGATTTGTTGAATGAGTTTCAGGATATTGTATCTGATAATGTACCTGATGGGTTACCACCGGTAAGGAAGATCAGTCATCAGATGGATTTGATTCTAGGAGCTAGTTTGCCAAACAAGGAAGCACACAGAATGACACCAGTAGAAAGTGAAGAGTTGAACAGACAAGTACATGAGTTGTTACAGAAGGGATTGATTCGGGAGAGCCTGAGTCCATGTGTTGTACTAGCAGTATTAGCACTAAAGAATAATGGAGAATGGAGGATGTGTATAGATTTCAGAGCAATAAACAAGATCACAATCAAGTATAGGTTTCCATTGCCATGAATGGATGATATTATGGATTGTTTGAGTGGAGCTGTGTATTTCTCAAAGATAGATCTAAAGAGTGGATATCACCAGATTCAGATTAGAGAAGGAGATGAATGGAAAACTACCTTCAAGACAAAGGAAGGATTGTATGAGTGGTTAGTCATGCCTTTTGGGCTAACCAATGCACCGAGCACTTTCATGCGGCTCATGAACGAGGTTCTGAAAGAATTTTTGGGTAAGTTTGTCATTGTGTACTAGATGATATTTTGATCTTTAGTAAGACATTGGAGAAGCATATGATGCATATTCGTATGGTGTTTGAGAAGCTGAGAGATGAGAAATTGTTGATTAATTTGAAGAAGTTCAGTTTTGTGAAGAAAGAGCTAGTGTATTTGGGGTTTGTAGTTTCAACAGAAGGTCTAAAAATGGACCCAAAGAAGGTACGGGCTATCCTTGAATGGCCTACTCCAAGGAGTGCTACTGAGGTAAGATCTTTTCATGTTCTAGCTAATTTTTACAGAAAGTTTATCAGAAACTTTAGCAGTATTTGTGGTCCCTTGACTGAAACAATGAGAGGGGATAGAAAAGAGTTTAAGTGGACTAATGAGGCAGAAAAGAGTTTTCAATTGTTGAAACAAAAAGTTACAGAACAACCTGTTTTAGCACTTCCAAATTTTAATAAGGTGTTTCAAGTAGACTATGATGCTAGTGGTACTGCAATAGGAGCTATTATAAGCCAAGAAGATAAACCTGTTACTTATTTCAGTGAGAAGTTAAATGATGCCAGGAGAAAATATTCTATTTATGATCAAAAATTTTATGCTATAGTTCAGGCATTGAAGAAGTGGAGACACTATCTACTTCCTAAGGAGTTTGTTTTGTATACTGATCATCAAGCTTTGCAATATTTGAATAGTCAAGAAAATTTGAATCAAAGGCATTTGAAATGGGTTGAGTTTTTGCAGAGTTATACATTTGTTTTGAAACACAGAAGTAGAAAGTCTAACAAGGTTGCAGATGCACTTCGCAGAAAG
The DNA here is from genome assembly GCA_027943335.1 of Chamaecyparis obtusa. Lineage (NCBI taxonomy): Eukaryota > Viridiplantae > Streptophyta > Pinopsida > Cupressales > Cupressaceae > Chamaecyparis > Chamaecyparis obtusa. The sequence goes on from BSBK01006040.1 coordinate 1,540,619, forward strand.
CAACTATTGTTGACAGAGATGCAGATTGAGGTGGTTGGATTCAAGGAACTCAAGAATTTGTATCCAGAGGATCCTGATTTTGGTGAAGTTTGGAAAGCTTGTAAAGAGTCTGTTACTCTAGACAGGATGAAATGGCTGGATTTTATCATCCAAGATGATATACTATTCAGAGGGATTCAATTGTGCATTCCATGAAGTTCTATGAGGGAGAATCTCATCAAGGAGAAGCATAGCGGAGGATTGGCTAAACATTTTGGTCAAGATAAAACCCTTGCTTTGGTTAGTGAAAATTATTATTGGCCACAGTTGCAGCAAGATGTCAAAAAGTTTGTACAGAGTTGTAGAGTATGTCAGATGGCAAAGGGAATGAAGTAGAATACAGGGTTGTATCAGCCATTACCTGTACCAGAGAAGCCTTGGGAGGATATCAGTATGGAATTTTTTCTTGGTTTACAAGGGACACAGCGAGGACATGATTTAATTTTTGTAGTAGTTGACAGATTTTTGAAGATGGCACATTTCATTCCCTGCAAGAAGACTAATGATGTTGTTCATATAGTAGAATTTTTTTTCAGAGAAGTAGTGAGACTACATGGTTTGCCAAAGACCATAGTTTCAGATAGAGACACTAAGTTCATTGGATATTTTTGGTGTACATTGTGGAAGAAGTTGAAGACAGATTTGAAGTTCAGTTCATCACATCATCCACAGACTTATGGACAAACAGAGGTGGTGAATAGAAGTTTGGGAAATTTTCTGAGATGTTTGGTTGGAGATAAGCCAATAGGATGGGATTTGATTTTACCACAGGTAGAATTTACATATAATAATTTTGTCAACAGGAGCACTGGTAAATCACCATTCCAGATTGTATATGGGAGTAGTCCCAAAAATGCATCAGAATTGAGAAAGATAGATAAAGGAGAAATAAGTAGTGCTGAAGCTGAAGATTTTGCAGAACACTTGAAGAACATCCATGAGGAGGTGAGGAAGCATATTACCAAGATGAATGCACAGTATAAGGCTAAGGCAGATGAGAAAAGGAGGGATAAGGAATTTTAGGTTGGAGATGAAGTCATGGTTCATTTGCGGAAGGAGCGATTTCTGGTTGGTACATATAACAAGTTGAAAATGAAGAAGTTTGGGCCATGTAAGATACTAAAGAAGCATGATTCAGGAAATGCATATGAAGTAGAATTGCCTACTGAACTAAATATTTCACCAGTGTTTAACATTTTAGATTTGACAGAGTATCATGAAGGAGGTGTTGAAGATGAGATCATAGCAGCACAATGGAGTATTCTAGCAACTAGTTCAGATATCAAGGAGATTGAAGACATACTAGATAGTTGTGTTGGCAAAAGCACAAGGAATAGGACATATGAAGAGTATTTGGTCAAATGGAAAGTATGACTTGTTGAAGATTCATCATGGCTAACAAAGGAGGAGGTTAACCATCTTGGTTTTCCTCTACACACCTGAGACGTGACAGGTTCACTTCTCAAATTACCCCGGGTGTCTGATGCAGGAGCATCCTCGGTGTAAGAGCAATCTTGCATCACCCAAAAATATTTCTATTTTTGTATTCAATAAGGGCTATCTTGTGCAGAGCTGCTATTTAAGGAAACTTTCTATTTTTAGTAAGTTGGTCTTATGATCTTGAAATGTTATGATTTTACATGTGGAGGTTCATCTCAGTCATATCAGCCTGCCAGAAAATTTTCATGGCTAGATCAAGTCTAGTTTTGAAGATATTGAAGATTTTTGGTATTGGTAGCAGCGTACAAAAACTTTGAACTCAGTTTTGAAGGCTTTAGAGGCCCCGGATGAGGTTGAAAATTTGGGTGATGGACAGTTTCATGGTACAAGCCTGTAGAGCGCTTCGTGGCATTTCTGAAATGGGGTTATAATAGTCAATTGGGTCAACTGGTGATGACTTATGGTCTCCAAAAGTGGGGCCACCTGAAATGGCAGAAAATAATTTTCCTTCAAAAATTTTGTTCGGGTTTCAAAATTTATTTTGAGCTGACTTTGATGTAATAAATTGAAAAATAAAATAATTCTAATTTTGGTCGGCCCTTAGGGCTAAATTTCTAGAACCTTCTCGGGCAGTGAAAATGCTTATATAAAGAAGGCCTATAGTGTTGTCTAGGGCAGTTCTGGGTAGTAGATCTGAGTATTGATTCAAGGCTCTGTCCTACAGAATATTGTAAGGGAATGCCCATGTGGCTTTACATATTGTAATTCTAAAAGTTTGTAATTCCACATTTGTGGAGATAATAAGAAGCCAATTTTTTGTTCTTGCATATTGTTGTTGTTGTTTCTCTATTTCTGTTATGTGTTTGTGGTATTAAGGGGAGCACCCTTCATCACTTGATCTTGGGTTAAGACTTATTGAGGTGAGCTAAAGTGATCATTGCTCCTTGAAGTGATTGATATTTTTGACAAATAGCCATCGCTTTTAGTTTTTTCATCAATTATTATGTGGTTTTCATCATAATTGCAATGTCTCAGTATTTTTTAAAAATAAATATATATATATATATGTCGTACATGGATTGAGCTCTTAAATTATTGAGCTTCTCTTTGTTTCAAGAATAGTTTAACATTCTCTACTTAACAGGGCCAACCACATGAAGGTGAAAGCTCATCTGGCCCCTCCTAGGATCCTCTTATGACCCTTTACGACACTTTAAGACCTCAAGGATGTATTCTTAGGGATCGTAAAGGGTCATAAGGGGCCCTGGGACACAACAACTGAGAAACATAAATGTAGGCATCATGGTCACAATTGTTTGGAGACACAACATAATTAAATGCTATACCTAGAGGATGCACACAACCACTACTTCTGTAGTTCTAAGTTGACACTGCGGGATCCAAAAACCAAAGATAAAGAATCTATATATGGTTTTTAGATCCCACAGTGTCAACTTAGAATTGCAGGAGTAGTGGTTGTGTTGCATCCTCTGGGTATAGCATTCAATTATGTTGTGTCTCCAAACAATTGTGACCATGATGCCTACATTTATGTTTCTCAGTTGTTGTACCTACATTTATGTTTTGTAGCTACCATGTTTATTTGCATATTCTTTATGTGTTTGGCTTCTCTCCCTTGCATCAAAAATAATATTTTTCCACTCTGAATTGAGAATGTGCATGCAACACAAGTAGAATATGCACGAATAGCAGGTGGAGCTAAGAAGGCACAACACATTTACATTTTTTTAATAGGTCAAAATTATAATGTTCGTGATGGTCTATAACTTAAAATACGCAATTAAAGACCTCTATCAAAAATGCAAACATGTTATGTCTTTCAGCTCCACCTAATATCCTATGTATATGAATTGAGATTGCATATTGAACTAGGTATCTCCTTCTGCATTTCCTGAAACCAAGAGATTGTCATAGTTAACATCTAAAATCATTATTGAACTTTTGTTATTATTAAAAAGTACACTACCACTTGCACCGAAAGAAGGTGCAAGGGATACATGGATGATTTGGATGTAAATTCATCTTTGTAGTGCTCATTTTATAGGTAGCCTTTGACTAAGGTTCAACTATGGGTAGCATTCATGCTCCTTTGTTTCATGTACACCATCTCTGTTGGCAAATTTCTTCATGGATGGCCTCCACTTTCTTCCCCACTACAACTATAACCACTATTCATTCTCCCGCAGTCATTACTATCTTCTCTATTGATTAGACCTCCACTGCAATTTCTTTGATGATAATTTCAAAATTCACTATTTGGTATTCCTTCATCTCCCCTCAACTCCATCACTTATGGTTACAAATCAAGTTCCAAGAATCAGAATGGCATGTCTCATTATCACAACTAATCCACCTTAAACAATTAATTAACTATTCTAGACAAGATGATGATTTAAGATTTTTTGTGAAGCTTCTAACTTGGTAGTTGCAATCAGCATTTGTATTACAAGTTTTGTTGTTGTTTAAGTAGTGTGTTTTAGAAAAGAACCCATTGAACATTCTAATACTAATTTCTCCCAAAATATGAAATCCCATTGAACCTTATAGACTTACGACATACCTTTGTAAGCAGCCCATTAACATTTCAAATGCAAGAATGAAAGAAAATGTGGAACTAAGCTCAAACATGTGTAAATAAACATCAATCATTATCAAATAAACATCGAGAAATAAATATCAGTCATTATCAAATAAGTTGCATAAATGAGAATCATTTTTTTTTTGCTTTTTCTTTTTTTCTTCTTCCCTATATTGTTGCAATGGCATATCCATGTCCACATCATCATTTCTTCTTGGCTATGCACGTGATCTCACTATCCTTTGCAAAGGCGGGTCCTCTGCAATAACAAATAAAAGGCTTCAATTAAAAACATATTATCATAATTGGGGTTAATTTAAAAACATATTCATTATTGTTACAAGCATTTCAATACTTTAAAAAACATAAATGTGATGCTCTTTACCTTGTCCAACCACATCATCTTGTCTGAAGGCTTGAACCTCAACACGTTCATCGGGAACTACAACCTCTACATCCCCTGCAACTACAATACAAAATATTTTATTAATCCTAGCACATTATAATTAAATTTTTATTACTACGCCAAGTTTAATTTAACATGTTTACTTGTATTAAATATTCATTAATCAAAATTCAAATAGAAAATGTATATCTTGAGTACTATAATTCACATTCAAATCGACACCTCCATCGTACTCGGCCGGTGCAGTATCAATATCGGCAGGCTGCATTCCAATGTAAATAATTAGTGTATTTATCAACAATATATATATTTAAATACAAGACAAATATTGAGAAATGTTAATCATTCAGTCTAATACATATAAATATATTCACTTTAAAGTTTTAAAGAAATATATATTAATCATTGTTTCCTTACTTAAAACAAATATATTCACTTTATGTTGGAACTTAACATCAAATACAGTAATTGGTAAAGTATTCAACTTGAAATAAAAATCAATTGTCTTATTTACCTGATCAACAGATCCAGCAGAAGAACCTTGTGCACTCATTGCTCGGTATCGTTCAGCCATGACTTTATAGCCTTGTTTGTAGCCTATTTTCTTGTCCTCTTATGTAATAGATTTTTTGAACTCCAAGGCCTGCATTTTTTATTGGTATCATGAATTTTTATTTTAGTGAATTTCATCAAAACTAAATTGATTGCAATTTATAAATATTTGCATACGATTTTTCATTTACTAATACTTACAACTCATGCAACAAGTTTTGAATATCCACCCGAGCCAAGCTTGTGTTGCCCGTGCTTTTTTTTTCTTGCTTCTATTGCCTTTGTTGTGTCAGGAAACCTATGTGATGTTTGAAATATGTTAGATCACATAAGTACAAAGAGTAAATAGTACATAATTTTATTATTAAGATTATCACATACCTTCTTTCCTCAGGTGATAGTACTCATCCACTATGTCTTGTGCTTCTCTCAAGTGCATCCTTTTTAAGATTCTCCCACTCATTAATAGGAATATAGGGAGGCCACTCGTAATAAGGGTTGTGTTCTATTTGGGTCATGTAGTTGTCCCTAATATACTTCAAAACTTGGCCCGCTTTGTCAAGGAGTTTAAGTCTATGAAAGTCTTCACGTCCAAAAAGTGTTGTCATAGAGTTAATGAGTTTATTCTTTAACCCTTTATCTTGTGATGACCACCTTTTAAGAAAAAAAATTGTTAGATTCATAAATGAAGTGAAGATACCTTTTAATATACTTGAAGAAAGGGATGAAACAAAATATGATCTTGCAATAAAATCAAAATATGATACCATGTGCGTATGGTCAGACTGAAAATGTGCAAACATTCATCATTAAGTTTTTCATAAAATAGATTATTCCCTGCAAGATAATAACAAGATTATTATAATTAGTTATTGCAAGGGACCACACAAGGGGTTAGTGTGTTACATTATGAGTATTATATTGTATAGTAAAAGAAAGGATCAATCTTTAAAGTACCTAGAAGCTGGGATACTCTCAAGGGAAGTCCATCTTCATTGCTCACGAGCAATCGATCACAATTTTGTATTGTTCCCTTATATTTAACACGAGTACATCTAGGAATTGTGTCATCACCTCCTACATAAAATGAATCCAATATTACAAAATGCCCCCTAAGAAAGAATATATAGTTCAAGTGAAATAATAAACACATGATAAATGAGAGATAAAAAGAGGAATCTACCTACCAATAATAGGTGTTGTCATCTCATCTATGGTCATGCTACATGTTGCTAATATTATAGGAGGCACTACCTCTATGGATCTGATCCTCATAGCAAGTGGTGTACTCAACATAGGATCAATAGTAGGTGCTGAAAAAAAATAATGTTAGAGCATAAAAAAATATGGACAACCATGGACAAGATGGAGGATAGAACATGCGATGTACCACCCAAAGTATTTGCATCTGAAGTGTCACCCTTTAATGTAGTTAGCATCTTCTATAAAGAGAACACATATATATTTTAGTTAATGACATAAATAAAATATTATACTATAAAAATCATTATTGAACTTTTGTTATAATTAAAAACTACATTAATACTTACTGTATAATTCTGAACATGGTGAATCAACACATCCTCTCTCCTTTATATTTCAAGAGTGTGAGGTTGACTATCTTCCATTCGAGCTAACTCTTTTGATATTGCACAAAGGACCTTTTGCAGTGCAAGCACGGGATTAACCTCCGATAAAAAATCAACATTGCATGGATCCTACTCATCCTACGGCTCCTCATGGACTACTTTTTCCTTTCCCTTTTTCAGATCAGTACTCATTTGTGAGAACAATATTATTAGCACTTTATTTAAAAGAAATCCAAAATAGTAGAACAACAAAAAATATGCATTAACATTTTTCTTGTATGTGCATTTGTACAACAACAATGAGTTTTACCTGTCGGGAAGAAGAAGTCCCATGAGAACTATCACCACCACACGTATCGTGTGGCTATTGATCCATACTATAGCTCTGTATTTTTTAAAAAAATTATTCAGACATGTTAAAACACGTGTTCTTATTCTAAGTTACGTTGAATAATAGACAATTATCAAAATGTGTACCAGCTCATCCATGATAGTGATGGAGTTTTTTATATCTATGCGATTCAAATTGTAATTGATAAGTAGCTCTTTGCCTCCACATATTGATTTGATCACACATACAAATATGAGATTTCCCTCACGTGCCTCAAATATGCAATTGAGTTGCTTCTTAGTTGACGCAGGTTGTGTACTATTTATAAAACCTGCAATATTCCTTGATGCTTTTGGCCTTCCGTCAACATATATAGCTATTATTTTACTTTGTTCATTGACTTTTTTTTGTATATAATTTGTCACGAGTGCATACCTACACATATTTTTTTTATATTTAACAATCTGCATCCAACTATTGTAATCATAACAAGGATGTCTGATATATTCCATCAATTTGACAACTTTGTTGTAAGAGACCTTTATGCCATCCATCAAAAATAGGCCCAAACCATGTAATGAAGATGGTGCTATGTCATATATCCTCTCTTTAACACAAAAATTAGTTTTATTGAAGGAAGTTCATCGGGACCCATTGTTTCATAGATGTTTGTACCTAAAGGGCACCTCAAAGTCACCTTTTCTCTCATCATCATAAGAACACGACCCCCCTTGAGCAAGGAAAAATTTCATGCATTTATTAAATTTATTTTTGATCTTTTGACTTTGAGTCGATCTCATTGATTTAGACATACTAAATGTCTCACTTTCTTCTTCTATTCCAACATTTTCCTCGCTCGAGGAAGACAATTGTGACAAATACCTATTCGTTGGTGCCTACCCTTTATGCAATGAGAGAGATAGGTCAAAATGAGAGAGATATTTTACAAATGGTAAAAGACATTAATCTTTATGGGGTATATTGACTTGTACCTAAAAATCCATGAGACTGTGTAGGATACCTGACATAAGATAATAGTTATATAATCAGACAAACATAGTTCACTCCATAGTTTTCATTATATTTTGTGAAGGACATTATACATTGTTAAAATTATATATTTATCCAAAAATATTTTGAATATCTCAGCATTGCATATAACTAAACATCTCAGCATTACATGAGACACCACTATTGTGGCATTTCGTCAAATAGTTCTCGTGCCTTGCCAGTGTTTTTATTACATCTTGTGAATGAATTTATACATTGTTAAAATTATCTATTTATATTTTCAGAATTATCTCACTCCATTGTAGGGAACAAAGAGAATCCCCTATGATTTAACATCATTGATATGCAAGGAAATGGAAAACTAGCAGAAGCAACTCTCATAAGATAGTATTTAGATTAAATGAATTGATATAAAAAAATACCCCAAAAAATTATAAAGAAAGGTAATTTTCTTAATCATGTCACTAATTTGTGCATGTCTAAATACTGGTGTCTTTCAAGTGATTTGATTCTTGTCATGCCCACTACAAATGAGAATAGTCTTAACTAGTGAGGTTGTTTAAGCATATAAAGATTAAATACACTCTTTTAGAATGAAATTTCTCTTAAAAAAAGATCAAAGATATAAGTAGGACATATAAAAAAAGGTGAATAAGAGTAGTGCATATAAAAAAAATGTTAGAACGTGCCAAACATCTAGCATAATTTTACATTTCATTCATGTCATTGATATTCTTCTTCATCTATCTCATTATCAAGATCATCGTCATCGACAACATCATCACCACCACTGTCGCCATCATCATCATTGTCATCATCATCATCATCATCATCATCATCATCATCATCAGTAGTAGCATCATCATCATCAGTAGCAGCATCATCGTCGTCTTCTTCTTCATATTCTTCTTCGACTAGCTCTTGATCGTGATCATCTTCCACTTCTTCATCTTCCTGGGTATCTTCTTCCATCACATTATACTTTATCGACCTTCCTCTTGGATCATTTCTAACAACAAATGACCAACCCAATTTATGTGGAACCTCTGAGTAAAATACCTGCTCACATTGGCTTTGAAGAACATAGGGATCTTCTCCAACTGGCTCAAACAACCTTGTATTAATCATTGAAAATCCATTGTCATGTTCAATAATAGTTCTATCTAGATCATTTTTATTGAGTCGTAGTCTGTATCATTTCACAGCGAAGAGAACTAATTTGAAGGAATTAAAGTCACAATCTCAAGTATATCAACCAAAATACCATAGTATCAATTTTGCAACTCTCGAGGATGTAAGTCATTTCTAGATGAAATATTAATCACCTGGAACACTGCACTTATCCCAGAATCACAAGTTCTCTTTGGGTCATCTAACTTTTTGATGCAAAATTTATAACCATTGCATAACGTAACCTTGTGGTGTTTCACCTACAATAATGTCAAACATGTATAAATTATTGCATCATGAGTTGAAAAACATACAATTGATTAATTAATAAATTTATAAGTATGTGGTGATCTCTTAAACCATATGCTAAATCTATTTCCTTTTGTGTAACATTTGGATCTCCATTACGATGAGCTTGTATAACCAATGAAGACATGGATTTCCATGTTAATCTATGACCATCATGTTGACATCATTCAATCCATACCATCATCCAATCTTGATTGTTCACAATAAACAAATGTATTGCATCCCACTCTTTAGCAACTGTACAAAAGTAAATAGATGATTTACAACATATTTATTTTGAAGATTAAGAATTAATTAACTACAATAACATCTCATAATTTATTACCTTTCAATTTCCTAAATCTATCGTTGCCCACCAAGTACTCCCCTTCAAATTTTTTAATGGAGACGAGATCTCAAATGCAATCTATATGGGTCTTTGATGCAAGATTGGAAAGATATTGAGTAATGTACACCATCATTTGGTATACCATATATCCCTCAGCCATAGAACCCTCAGAATGTGCTCTTTGTTGTACCAAACCCTTCAAAAATTTTAAGTGTCTCTCAACCATCCACATTGACCTAGCATGTACAACTCCACATAATTCAATCTCTTCAACTTGGTGTATGAGGTAGTGTTCTTGTGCATTGAAAAAAGCTGAAGGTAAACACTTTTGCATTTCACACATTAGTCAACAAATTCTTTTCTTCCAATATTTTCTATCTTCTTTATGGATTTCTTTAGATGACAACCACCTACAAGGGATTCAAGACACATAAATATATAAATACGAGACTTTACAATATATTACTTATTTGATATTATTGTTTGATATATTGAACAAATATCACTGCTTACCTCATGTATTTTTCAAGATCATATATCACTTTTTTTATATTATTGTCGAAGTTCTGTGGGAGAGATAGGGGTAGCAAATACTACAATAATTGTCAACTGATCATTCCATACAATAAAAATTGAATGTAGTTACACAAATATATTGGAAATATAAAAGACTATGACTTACCTTCATGAAGGTATGTCAATCATGCATTTTCATCCCTGACTCAAAATCATTTTTCTTTGATATGAGATTGCTTATATCTGCAGCAAATCCTATAGGAAATCAAATTTTTTGGATGACTTTTTTTTATGGCATTACTTTTTTTCTCTGTTAATAACCAAGGAAGAACACTTGCATTAATCCGGTCTTCATTGTTATTTGATTCAATGATATATTTCATTGCATGATTGAAATCATGAATGTCACTACAAATTTTGCCAAGTTTTTGTTTGTCATGCCTTTTGTCCAATATTTTTCACAGTGTCTCTATTACATTCTTTCCAATATGCATAGTATCAAACAAATACATAATTTTTAGTTACTCATAGTAGGGCAGCCACTAAATTCTTTAGGATAACATTTTAGTCCCTTTGGAAGCTGGTCGGTGATGTCTTCATGACCTTCAAGATCATCAACTACATAATTAGCCAATAAAACATAATCAAAATATATAATTTTCAAACATCGACCATTAGGTGGAATGATATTACCTCAAATTTTATTATATTCTAACTATCATAGGTGAGGTGTCATTATTCGGGGCTTTGATATAGTCTCTTCTTCCCCATTGAAAAGATGTCTTTCCGCACTTCGATACTTATGATTTCTGGGAAGTGTCTATACTCATCAAACACCTACTTTCTTAAACTTTTGGGATAACGAGATTTCATCTTTGGACCACACATTAGACATGAAAATTTTCTCTTTGTTTGAAGACCTACAAGATAACTATACAATTGGATTAAATATGTATACTTTTAGAATTTAAATTATCACGTACAACTAGAATTCACCATAACATACCACAAAAATGTGTCAACCCTAGAGCATCATGGATTGTCCACACAAGCATTGCATGAAATTGAAATTTTCTTTGTCCAATTGGTCTAGAGATGTCATACATAGTGAAACTATTCCATAACACCAACAACTTGTCAATAAGAGGCGCAATATAGACATTCATATCTTTCACTTGGTACTTACTTAGTTGAATTAAAAATAACATCAGATAATTATTATGTCCATTTCACTCCAAGACTTATAATTACATGTAGATAACTATAAAATAATAAGATACCTGGAACAATAATTACCAACATAATGTGCTCTCTCTTTATTGACATCCATGGAGAAAGGTTATTGTTTATAAAAAAAATAGGCCACACTGAGTAAATAGATCTTATCTCTCCATGTGGATTGACACCGTCTGCTGCCAGAGAAATCCTAAGATTTCAAGGTTCTTCTTTAAAGTGTGGCCACTTTTTCTCTATGTCCATTAATGATGAACCATCTATAGGCATTTGAATAATGTCATCTCGACTCCTACCGCATGCATGGTAATCCATAAATTGTGCCAAGTTATTGCACCTGAATAATCATTTCAAACGTGGAATAATGGGTATGTAACGAAGAACCTTGTGAGGCACCTTTTTTGTCATTTGATCATCTTTATATCTGCTCGTATGGTATTCAGGGCATTCTATTGCATTTTTTTGTTCTTTATGATAAATAATATGATCTTGGGGACAAGCATATATTTCTTGATACTCCATTCCAATATGTTTCATAGTGGCACATAATTCTCAGTACAAGTGAGAGAGAACATTTGATGGTGGTAACAGAAACTCACCTATCAATCTACAACAAATAATATAAGTCATTACTATAAATAATTTTAATGGTACATGTTTCATCTTTTATAGACTATAATGACATATATGACAAACCTTAGCATACATGACATTTCTATATTAGATAAACCATTCATAACCTTCAAATTCACCAACAACAATATAGCGGAGAGAAGAGTAGATTGAGAGCCTTCGTAAAGGGTCATGTTCACCTTCTCAAGTAGAGTTACATCATGGATGATTTCAATGTCATCCTCATCATAATCATCATCATCAACACCAACAACACCAGTAGCACCAATACTAAATGTGTCAACGATTAATGCATTCATAACATCATCTTCAAATGTGTTTTCTAGTGCATGATTATCATCTTCCATGAGATCATGATCTTTAACTTCAATACTCACACCTCCATGTTCCTCTATATTCACACTAGGGAGATCAACCTATATAAAAATGATGATAATCAAACCCCCCTTCAATGTGATAATCAAACCTCCTTCCATGGTTCATATGTATATTAATTGTGAAAACAATATAACAAACAACTTACCACTAGATGATAATCAAACCCCCCTTCAATGTGACCATTCTCCCTACAATGTCTCTTTTCTATTTTTATTTTGATTCTTCTTGTCTTTAAGTTCTTACAACTCTTGCATGGATAATAACATTTTTCATCACCTTCTCTTTGAAAGTTAGACAACAATCTAGCGATTATTTCCCTATTTTGATCAAATTTCTTTATTTTATCTAACATGATCCTTAATGTGTATATCTACAAAATGAATTGGAGATGCCTCCTTTCATTAGCTTCATGTCACCTTCTCATAGCTTCTCATATCTTCCTATATGTTCCATACTTCATTTATACACTTACTTCGACCAAACTTTTAATTTTTTGACAAATTTCGCCAAAGGCTTTGTAGGAAACCAAGGGATATTCTTGAGTTCAAACACATTGAGCTACAACTGAATTATAAATCATGAATTCACTATAAAATTAATTCACTATAAATCAAGGGGCATTATAAATCATGAATTCGCTGTAAAATTAATTTATTGCTCTAGATTTCATACGGACATTTTGTCAAATGGTTGGCATGTATGTTTATTCAAATGGAGTTATATCATTTGGAATGGATATATGATAGGTTGATATTAAATTCTATGTCAAGATTTACAACATTAAATTGATCATAGTTAGAAGACTTGGACACAAGAAGAATATAAGTATAGCCAATTTTCAAAAGAATATGAATGAATGCAAACATACATAAGTATATGAACATAAATAATGAAGGTACCAGATATTTCTTGAAGTAATGAAGTGTTGATCCAGGGTTCAATCAGTATGCTCATGTATGATCCAAAAACTACAAGGAATGAAAGGATGGGGTTAGATCCAAAAAATCTAAGCAATGTCTGACACCCTATTATTGATCCTCATCTACAATTATGCATGTGCATAGTTAAGCCATACAATTCTAAAAGGAACTATGCTACAAAACATGTGCACTCAAGAAAATGCACTCAAGAACATGTGCAGTGTATAGGCGCTAGAATCCAAATGAAGCCCTACATTTATGTCTTTATGAACACTTGGTGAATCACAATTGTGGCTGCATTTATATCTCTATAAACACCGGGTGAATCACTAATGTGACTACATCATCCAAATAGTGCAACAACAACACCAGATGTTGTTGTTCCATCTCATGTTGCTATGGCCTCATTTCCAAATGATGCATCCACAACAGTAACCCACCATACCCATCAACACAAGGAAATCATGATCAAGCATAAGCAATGGAGGGGACATTATCAAGGTCAAATTAGAGGTCAAACTTCATTCTTTCAAATTTTATATTTGTACAGTTATAAAATTTCATGCCTTGAAATTTTATAACATAGTTCCTTAGCATTTGATCTTCATATTATAGCCATGACTCGAGGTTGGCATTTGAGTTTTTTCTTCTCATTAACTCAATTTCATTTTGATGGCATTTGTTGATTTAATGGCACAATATCAATGTTAATACTGGCATTGTTTACATTTTTGCATTTGGAATGCTCGATGACCCGCGAGCTTTGAGAGCTAGGGCATCATTGCTATTACCTTCAAGGCATTGTGTGAAGTGTTTGATCTCTCTTTATTTATGTTATTTATATTCACTATGTGGTACTCCCTGTTTATGATCATTTCATGAGGAAATATCTTGATGGCTCGTGGGCTACAAGCTAGGGCATCATGCATTGTTTATGAGCTCACTGTTTGAGCACCTCATGTCCCTATTTGATTGGTCGATGCTCTATTTGTTATATTGATTTTATATCATATATTTAGTCTTAATAAATATCTTATAAAACAACATAAAACTAACCCAAAATACTTTGTCTTAATAAAATCTTATAAAACAGCATATATTGTGTGAAGTGTTTGATCTCTCTTTATTTGTTTTGTTGTTGATATTCACTATGTGGTACTCCTTTTTTATGATCATTTCATGAAGAAATGTCTTGATGGCTCACGGGCTACAAGCTAGGCCATCATACATTGTTCATGAGCTTACTGTTTAATACTGGCATTGTTTACATCTTTTCATTTGGAATGCTTGATGACCCACAAGATTTGAGAGATAGGACATCGTTGCTATTACATTCAAGACATTGTGTGAAGTGTTTGATCTCTCTTTATTTGTTTTGTTTTTGATATTCATTATGTGGTACTTCTCATTTATGATCATTTTGTGAGGAAATGTCTTGATGGCTCGTGGAATGCAAACTAGGGCATCATGCATTGTTTATGAGTTCACCGTTTGAGCACCTCATGTCCCTATTTGATTGGCCGGTGTTCTATTTGTTATATTGAGTTTACATCATATATTTAGTCTTAATAAATATCTTATAAAACAACATAAAACTAACCCAAAATACTTTGCCTTAATAAAATCTTAATAAAATAATATATTTAGTCTTAATAAAATCTTATAAAACAACATATATTGTGTGAAGTGTTTGATCTCTCTTTATTTGTTTTGTTGTTGATATTCACTATGTGGTACTCCCTGTTTATGATCATTTCATGAGGAAATGTCTTGATGTCTCACAGGCTACAAGCTAGGGCATCATACATTGTTCATGAGCTCATTGTTTAATACTAGCATTGTTTTCATCTTTTCATTTGGAATGCTTGATGACCCGCGAGCTTTGAGAGCTAGGGCATCATTGCTATTACCTTTAAGGCATTCTGTGGAGTGTTTTATTTTTATTTTTTTATTTTTTTTATATATTCACTATGTGGTACTCCCTGTTTATGATCATTTCATGAGGAAATGTCTTGATGGCTTGCAGGTTGCAAGCTAGGGCATCATGCATTATTTATGAGCTCACTATTTGAGCACCTCATGTCCCTATCTGATTGGCCAGTGTTAGCACCTGCAATAAAATTCATGGCTGTGTAAATTTTCCTTAGCCTCTACAATATTTTTCCTACCCCTGGCCTTAAACCCTAGTTCATAAATTCAAAATTTTTAGCCGTTGGAAGGGTTAAACCCTAGTCTATCCTGGCCAGATTCTATTTCTTCATTACCTTTTTCGGTCACTAAAGTCCCAATTACCCATGTGCCAAATTCATTGTGACCACTTCGCATGTTATGTGGTTAGATTTTAATGTTGGGGCCCCCTTTAATATTTTCTATCCAAGCCTAAGTCTCCCGTGATAATTTTTCCTAACTATCGGCCCTTTAATTTGTGTGGCTATCATTGTTTTGCAAGACTGTTTGCTATCAGAATCTCTGACATGCGATATAGCGACAAGGCACCACTTGTCCTGGCGGGCCCATCCTCAAGTTTGCTACTAGATAAATAGCGAATTGCATCTACGATGGTCGTTATACTGTTGGATCAAGATTATGCCCTTTTAAGCGTCGCGGTGTAGCGACAACTGCCTGATCTTCCAACATGTTGTAGCCTATGCGCGGTGGGTCCTTGTTTGCTCAGTCATCTTGACTTGGTGGCTTTTCATTGGTTACAGTGTGTTGATGTGGTGGAGAATTTTCAAATGGCTTGTTGACTGTTGCAAGGATTAATGAGAGCCACCTGATTTGCCAAGAAATAAATGAGATCGACTGTCACATTTTAAGCCTGATCATGTAGCCGTTATTTTTCAAATTCAAATCTCTCTAGGGTTTTCTCTGTAGGGTTTGAAGTAGTAGGCCATATAGCGATAGATGGGTTGTTCAAATTTGATTTTCTAGGATGGTTGCAGTTGGGAATAGATGATGCAAAGATCTAGGTGGTCATCTTGATTTGATTTTGCCATCCTGGGGTGCCATGCCAAGTAAATGCAGAGGACTATTAGTTGGCATAGGCGGCTAGGGTTTGATGTTTGTCAGAGATTTTCATGACTTGTACACGCAAGATTTTCCATTGCTAGCTCTAGCATCAATTTCTATTTTGTCTACTGTAAGAAATTAGTTGAAATTGTATCTGCAGTTAGCCTAGATTATGAAACTGATTATTTGTACATAAGATTTGATTTGATTCTCTCAGGTTTCTAGGCTTTTCTGGCATTCTTTTATTTTTGTTCAATCTTGTTATTGAGGTTGTTGCAGACCTATTTTTTCCCTAAATGATCCTTTGCTTGTTGCAATCCATGTTCCTATAAAAAGATTTTCAAGATCATTTAGAGGGGTTCTAGCTCTAGTTCAAATTTTCTTGTGTGGGCTAGTTCCATGAATGTTCTGCCCTATAAATATTTCCTTCTTCTCTGCATAAAGGGTGTTCCCTCTTTCCTTTCTAGCTATGAAAATATAAAGTTGTAACAGATGTCTTATGTATGAGATTTCAATATATTTGTGTTGTTATCAAATTGTCTCCATTTGGGTTTTAGACTTATTGATTATAGCATTAACGGTGTTGTAGTCTTTCTACTTGCATTTCCAGTGAGTGTCTGCAGTAGAGTTGTTTTCACAGAAGTAACTAGGTTTAGGACTAGTTTTCAGATGTGTATGAGCTGGGGTATCAAAGATATCTCATTACTTGTCTTCTAGTGGATGCTGGTTAATGTATTGCTTGTTCCTAGGTCTTCCTCTAAATAGGTGATAGCATATCTGGGTACACAAGTGGTTTGGTAATGTATGATCTGATTTTGGATAGATGTATTGTCTTCTTGTTTCATAGCTCTATTTCAATGAGGTATTTGACTCTGCTGCCCATTGGATAAGGCACTGGTCTATGAGAGACTTAGGGTATTTCAGGGGTCCATTCAACCTAACATCAAATCATTCAAATGAAGTATTTTTCTTTCATGTTGGTAGTAGTAGTAGGTCTTTTCTAGTTTTTAGATTCATTTCATGCAAGCAGATTATTGCATTAGGTTTGGTTCATTGAGGTATAGGATACCTAAAGGAGTGTAAAGACTATTCCACAATAATCTATCTACGGGCCTTTTGTTTATCAAGAAGAGTCATGAGTGTGTAGATAAGGCAATACTCACCTAAGTGATGTGGAGCTCAAAGAAGGAGGATGCTCTTTGTCCTCATCAATTGGCCCTTTTTCCCTGTCAGACTTTGAGTGTAGACTAGCTAGTTTGTTAATCATAGTGTAAACCTAACATTGTGTGGGAACAAGTTTAAAAGCTAACAAAATGGTGACTCTACTAGGGAGAACAATAATGAAGAAGTACATCTGTTAGGATCTTTGGTTGAGGTTATATTGTTATATTCAAAATATTTTGCTGACCGGATTGATTTGCCCATCCGAGTTACCAACAAAATGGTGACTCTACTAGGGAAGCCATAATAAAGAGTCAAAAATAAAAACAAAACACATTTGTAAAATCTTCTCACTACGTGTTGAGTGGCGACTCTGAGTTCTCTATTTGATCAGTGCAGTCCCTAATAAAAAGTGTGTAAAATCCTGGTGAGGTTTTGGTTGATTGGAAGAAGAAACAAAGGTGCAATATTTTCCTCTTCAAGGAGGTGGCGACTCTACATAGAAAAGAACCTGATGGAGCTGCTAGATCTACCTTGCCTTCCAGTCAACAAGTTAAGTTCTTGATGCAAAACTTCTAGGTATTTTGGTTTTCATATGTCTTCTTTTTATGAAGATCAGTTGTAAAGAGAATGTGTCCCTATCAAGTGTTAAGCACTACTGTAAAGGAATAAGTAGTGGTGGGCAGTTCCTCATGAAAGAATATAGGCCCTTTTGTTTTGATGGCATTGAAGGTGCCCCTAATGATTTTTCTACCGAGGATGGGAAGTGCTTGCCTAGATTCATGGTTGGTGGATTAGTTTAGGCAAGCCAACAGATATCTGATGTGATGGGTCTTTTTGGTTAAATAGATTTTGAACATGAAGATGTTGCTATGAGGCTACTTGTGTAGACATTTTCTGATAGTGCAAGGTATTGGTTTGTGTCCTTGCCTTCATGTTCAATCCCTTCTTGGGATGTATTGAGAGCAAAATTTGTAGAACATTTTGATGAAGTTGCTGCTCTCAAGAAGGAAATTGCAAAGAGAAAAATTGAGAACTAGCAGTTAATGGAGGACGAGAGATTACGGAGACTAGTGATTCCTTATGTTGATCATGAAGAAGCCAGTGTTTCTGATGTTGATTCTCATTGTGCAGAGAGTGTTGATTATGAAGCTAACATTGAGTTCAATGCATATGAGGATGTTGAAGATGAATCTAAGGTTGATAATCTTTCCAATTTCTCTGCAGATTTTTCATCTTTTCAATATCGGGATTCTTCCTTCCTATCTCAGTTTGATGATGTTTTGTGTGAGGGGCAGAATATTGAATATGATGCAGATGATGATTCCTGCATTGATTTACTCACACAAAATGATTTGAAGCTAGAGATGTCCATTCTTGTCTTGGACAGGGATGATGTTTGCAGCAATGAGGGTGAAGCTGAGGAAGATGAAGACAAGGCCCAAAGTCCATTGAGTAGTGAAAATATTTCAGCACTCTTGGCTGAAGAATTCCAAAGGTATGCACCTCTTGTGGACTTTGATTTGCAGCTCCCCTTTGACATTGTCTTTGACATTGATAATGAGGTTAGTGTTCAAAGTGATCAAGATGACCCATGTATACCAAAGTTCCCCTCCTGTAGTGACTCTGCAAAAGAAGAGGTAGAAGGACATGACAGTTTGTTTTCCTGTCATAAAGATTACAGTGATGAGAAAGTTTCTTATTCATATCCTTTTCCTCCTCTTGCCAAATATGATAGTGATGGTGATAGTGTTGAGGACTTTGTCTTCAATAATTGGGATAGAAATTCTTTTGATGAAAACAATGATGCAAATCAGTTGCCCCATTGTCACAATATTTGTGAAATAGACCTTCACTTGGTTCATGATCTAGTTAGTGAAGATATCATGGATGGACCAGGTTGCTCAGTGGATAAGGCAATGCATGAAGGTAAATTAGAGGATCCAAGTCCTTATTAGCTAGTTAATTTTGTGGTAATGCATGATAATCAGTATGTCTTATTTTCTGATGCATTACTAGATCAATTTCTTGTTTCCAGTCATCAGGAAGAATTAAATGATGACCCATACTTCTTTGAGTATGAATGTAATGGTTATAACTAGAGGAGCATGGGTAGTAATCATTATAGTTTCATTTTTCAGCACATGAGTATTCACATATGTTGGCAGCAGGATGATCATGATAATCTCAGGTGTTTGGTCATATATGTGGATGAAAATCAAATTTTTGATTCAGGAGGGTCACTGATTTTCTTTTGGTGGCCTGGGGCCACCAAGTAAAGTTTTATTCTTGTAAATACTTGTAAATATTTTCCTTTCCTGTTGTGTATTTCCCTTCCTATTTCCTTGGTTCAATTGCCAGTTTTTGAGGTCCCTTATTTTTGTGCTATGGGTGGTATGCTCAACCAAAAATTTTGTATTTTTGCATAGGCACAAGTTACCCATCATCCCAAGATAGAGCCACTGTTAGCACCTGCAATAAAATTCATGGCTGTGTAAATTTTCCTTGGCCTCTGCAATTTTTTTCCTACCCCTGGCCTTAAACGCTAGTTCATAAATTCAAAAATTTTAGTCATTGGAAGGGTTAAACCCTAGTCTATCCTGGCCAGATTCTATTTCTTCATTACCTTTTTCAGTCACTAAAGTCCCGATTACCCATGTGTAAAATTCATTGTGACCACTTTGCATGTTATGTGGTTAGGTTTTAATGTCAGGGCCCCCTTTAATATTTTCTATCCAAGCCTAAGTCTCCCATGATAATTTTTCCTAAGTGTCAGCACTTTAATTTGTGTGGTTGTCATAATCTCTAACATGTGATATAGCGACAAGGTGTCACTTGTCCCGGTGGGCCTGTCCTCAAGTTTGCTAGCAGATAAACAGTGGATTGCATCTACGGTGGTCGTTATACCATTGGACCGAGATGATGCCCTTTTAAGCATCGTAGTGTAGTGACAACTGCCCGATCTTCCAACATGTTGCGGCTTATGCACGATGGGTCCTTGTTTGCTCAGTCATCCTGACTTGGTAGCTTTTCATTGGTTGCAATGTGCTGATGTGGCAGAGACTTTTCAAATGGCTTGTTGACTATTGCGAGGATTAATGAGAGCCGCCCGATCTGCCGAGAAATAAATGAGATTGACAGTCACATTTTAAGCTTGATCATGTAGCCGTTATTTTTCAAATTCAAATCTCTCTAGGGTTTTCTCTGTAGGGTTTGAAGTAGTAGGTTGTATAGTGATAGATGGGTTGTTCAGATTTGATTTTCCAGGATGGTTGCAGTTGGGAATAGATGATGCGAAGATCTGGGTGGTCATCTTGATTTGATTTTTCCATCCTGGGGTGCCATGTCGAGTAAATGTAGAGGACTATTAGTTGGCATAGGTAGCTAGGGTTTGATGTTTTTTAGAGATTTATGTGACGTGTACACGCAATATTTTCCATTGCTGGCTCTAGCATTAATTTTTGTTTTGTCTGCTGCAAGAAATTAGTTGAAATTGTATATGCAGTTAGCTTAGAATATGAAACTGATTATTTGTACATCAAATTTGATCTGATTCTCTTGGGTTTCTAGGCTTTTTTGGCATTCTTTTATTTGTTGTTCAATCTGGTTATTGAGGTTGTTGCAAACCTATTTTTTCTCTAAATGATCCTTTGCTTGTTGCAATCCTTGTTCCTATAAAAGGATTTTCAAGATCATTTAGAGGTGTTCTAGCTCTAGTTCAGATTTTCTTTTGTGGGCTAGTTCCATGAATGTTCTACCCTATAAATATTTCCTTCTTCTCTACATAAAGGGTGTTCCCTCTTTCCTTTCTAGCTATGAGAATATAAAGAAGTTGTAACAAATGTCTTATGTATGAGATTTCAATATATTTGTGTTGTTATCAAATTATCTCCATTTGAGTTTTAGACTTATTTATTATAGCATCAAGGGTGTTGTAGTCTTTCTACTTGCATTTTTATTGAGTGTCTATAGTAGAGTTGTTTTCACATAAGTAACTAGGTTTAGGACTGGTTTTCAGATGTGTATGAGCTGGGGTATCAAAGATATCTCATTGCAATAGAGTTGTTTTCACAGAAGCAACTAGGTTTAGGACTGGTTTTTAGATGTGTATGAGCTGGGGTATCAAAGATATCTCATTTCTTGTCTTCCAGTGGATGTTGGTTAATGTATTTCTTGTTCCTAGGTCTTCCTCTGAATAGGTGATAGCATATCTAGGTACACAGGTAGTTTGGTAATGTATGATCTGATTTGGGGTAGATGTATTGTCTTCTTGTTTCATAGCTCTATTTCAATGAGGTATTTGACTTTGTTTCCCATTGGATAAGGCACTGGTCTATGAGAGACTTAGGGTATTTCAGGGGTCCATTCAACCTAACATCAAATCATTCAAATGAAGTATTTTCCTTTCATGTTGGTAGTAGTAGTAGGAGGTCTTTTCTAGTTTTCAGATTCATTTCATGCAAGCAGGTTATTGCATTAGGTTTGGTTCATTGGGGTACATGATACCTAAAGGAGTCTTAAGACTATTCCACAATAATCTATCTGCAGGCCTTTTGTTTATCAAGAAGAGTCATGAGTGTGCAGATAAGGCAATACCCACCTGAGTGATGTGGAGCTCAAAGAAGAAGAAGGATGCTATTTGTCCTCATCAATTGGCCCTTTTTCCTTGTCAAACTTTGGAGTGTAGACTAACTAGTTTGTCAATCATAGTGTAAACCTGACATTGTGTGGGAACAAGTTTAAAAGCCAACAGCTGGTGCTCTATTTGTTATATTGAGTTTACATCATATATTTAGTCTTAATAAATATCTTATAAAACAACATAAAACTAACCCAAAATACTTTATCTTAATAAAATAATATATTTAGTCTTAATAAAATCTTATAAAATAACATATATTGTGTGAAGTGTTTGATCTTTCTTTATTTGTTTTGTTGTCGATATTCACTATGTGGTACTGTCTGTTTATGATTATTTCATGAGAAAATGTCTTGATGGCTCGCGGGCCACAAGCTAGGGCATCATACATTGTTCATGAGCTCATTGTTTAATACTGGCATTGTTTACATCTTTTCATTTGGAATGCTTGATGATCCGCAAGCTTTGAGAGCTAGGGCATCATTGCTATTACCTTCAAGGCATTGTTTGAAGTGTTTGATCTCTCTTTATTTGTTTTGTTGTTGATATTCACTATGTGGTACTCCTTGTTTATGATCATTTCATGAGGAAATGTCTTGATGGCTCACAGGCTGCAAGCTAGGGCATCATTCATTATTTATGAGCTCATTGTTTGAGCACTGGCCAATTAAATAGGGACATGAGGTGCTCAAACAGTGAGCTCATAAACAATGCATGATGCCCTAGCTTGTAGCCTACGAGCCATCAAGACATTTCCTCGTGAAATGATCATAAATGGAGAGTACCACATAGTGAATATCAATAGAAAAATAAGTAAAGAGAGATCAAACACTTCACACAATATATGTTGTTTTATAAGATTTTATTAACACTAAATATATTATTTTATTAAGATTTTATTAAGACAAAGTATTTTGGGTTAGTTTTATGTTGTTTTATAAAATTTTATTAAGACTAAATATATGATGTAAACTCATAATTATACTTGATATATATAATACAATGGTATGTAGTATAATCTATACATTTGTGAGATGTGATTAATTACAGTTATATGATGTTTTGGGATTAAATTGGTGAGTCTGTATACTTTCTCCATTTTAAACTAACCTATGACTTCAAAGGAGGAATTACAAAATATAGTTGTAGGTGGTTATCTCTTCTATAATGATGGAGGAGTGAAAGGTAATGATCAATGAGGTTGCTTCTATTAGATCATACATTAATACACTTATTGTTTTGAATTTGAGCTCTGGCATCATGCAATGTTATTGTTGTCATTGCATGCTTGCTGTTGTTGTGCACCATATATTATTTTATACACTATTTATTTCATTGAGACCATGAGCTTGGCATTTGTAATGTATTTTCTGTTATTGGATTAATGCTACCATGTTGTTGAGGTTGTAGATGCATTGAATCACCACTGTCATTCTATTTTGATAGCAGCAATATAACAAATAGAGCACCGACCAATCAAATAGGGACATCAATAAGACATTTAATACATTATTACTTCATCATAATGATAAAAATTTCATTGGATCAAAGCACATAGAATGTGGGTAGATGCATTGAATCACCACTTTCATTCTATTTTGATGAAGAGGAACTATGTTATAAAATTTTAAGGCATGAAATTTTATAACTATACATATATTTTATGAGTATAACTATACAACAGAAGAGCACCCACATGCCTTGGTTGTTATTGGTCTATGAAAGGTTTTGGTTTGCCTTTCCCAATTGAGATGTCATCCTAAGATTCAAATGGACCAAGATAATAATAAGTCTTGAACATAAATGCATGATTGTGGATCCTCAAGTAGGAGTTGTGATGTAAAGGAAGAACACTTATATGGGTTTACCCACATAAGGACAATGGTTTCATTCATCTTTCTTTCAAGTTCTCTTGGGTACTTTCCTTGGCCTCTAGGCTTGGGCATCCTATAGGGGTTGAACCAAAATTACAAAAGCAATAAGGACACATAGAAAAATAGGTTTGGGGACTTAGACTTATATTCAATCCTTAGTAATGGTTTGGGGAACTAATTACTAGATGAGTGACTACAGTACCCTAGTTTGCATTATTAGATGATCTTGTTTAATTTGTGTTCATTTCATGCAAAGATACATGTAAAGGAAAAGAAATTTTTGCATCTAAAGATTACATGTATATATATGAAAAATAACTTGTATATACTATACAAGGAAAAAAACTTTCAGAAGAAAATGCAAGAGTACAAGCATACATAAGATGATGAACATAAATAATAAGGGTGCTAGACATTGCCTAAAGTGATGAATTTTTGACCCAGGTATGAATCTAGTGTGCCCCTGTGTGATCCAGAACCTGGAAAAAAAAGAGACATGGGGGTTAGATAAAACATATCTAAGCAATGAATAGCATCCTATTACTAATCCTCATCTACAATTATGCATGTGCATAGTCAAGCCATACACTTCTGAAAGAAAAACCATGCTACAAGACATGTGCACTCAGAAGAATGTTTCAGAAAGTAAATGGTTTCATTTATGTCTTCATGAACACCTGGTGAGTCACTATTGTGACTACATCATTCAAGCAGTGCAACAGCAACACCAGATGTTGTTTGTAGGACCCCTCCATTTCCCTCATCTTGGTAAGAATGCTCTAGTAAGCACTATTGTTATTTCTTGCAAAACTTTCCATAGATTTTATGTGAAGTTATTAAATATCTTGACTGTAGTTTGTCAACTTAATTAGAACAGATTTCTTCTTCAAATGAATTCATGGAATATGATAATTTAAGAAATAGTTTTGAAGTAATATTACCTTTAGTTAACTATTGTAGTATTAGAACATGAAAGTGTAAACCTGTGCTTACATGATAGAATTAATATTACTCTAAGATGCTTGGAAATTCCATCTGAAATTATAATAAGGAGCTTATGTGGATTAGAATATTGCCCTAATGAATAATTATGGTTAAGCTAGGAAATGATGTACAAATGAAACTCTTATTGCACTTTCATGTAATTATGGATTTAATAGTTAATTCAATTTGTTCAAAGTTTAATATTGTAGGATTGGAAAATCCTGACAAATCAGATTAGACAATTAATTTCTATGAACTAGAGGTGACACTGCAATGAATGGCTAGGTTACTTAACCTTGAGTTGAAATGAGAAGTTTGAAATAGCATTGATAACTATTTTACCATAGTCCCTAGTATACCCTGAGGTAGGATTAATAATGAAGGGTTGTTAATTATGTGACTTTAACTTTAGGTCATGATGTTTATTCAAAATTAAATCTTACTTTTGGGAATTGAGAAGGTTATAATTTTTTGATAGAATAAGATTGGTTCAATAAAGCAAATAGTGATGATTTCATAGATTGGAATTTTGGATTAATTGTAAATTGAAGCATTTGAAATCTAGTATCATGAGAGAATTGATGGATTCCTTAGAGGATAACTCGTTACCTAACTTGAAAGTGTATTGATAAAATGAAAGTTAAGTTTTAATTGTATTTTGATCATGCTCTGATTATTATGGGAATACTGATAATTACATTGAGTGTGCAAGACTAAAACCATGGAAAGGGGAAATCAAGCTATTCTTTGTGTGCCTCCCATGAAACCAAATTTATGTCCTAAAGGGGGACTAGGCCTATTGTGATGTGTCTTTTTTTTTTAAAAAGAAAGGGGGTTATGTGTATATTTAATTTTGTCTTTTCTTTGTTTAATTGTGGACCTTGCCAAGTAAGAAAGTGATGTGTTTTGGAGTTGTCTATGAAACTTGTAAAGTGAATTTAGTTGCATTTTAAATTTATTTGGTAATAAGGAAGTTGTCACCATCCAACTCTAGTACAAATTGGTCTTCCCCATACCTCTACCTTGGTTAGGACACACATGGGAAGTCACATCTCCTTAAATCTAGAATTTCACTTTTAGGTGGGGTTTTGAGGGGTCAAATTGACCCCTAGGGAGTTGTATTACACAAAAATGGTAGGCCCATGGGTTATACCTATGGGTAAGGGTCCTTTTTAACCATAGGACACACTAGAGCCACCTTGGGAAGCCCTCCAAAAGTGGGCTTTTGTCAAAGGACGAAAATTTAAAAAACTCACATGTGAAACTTCATGAGTCAAAAGTTTCCAACTCTCTTCCCCATTCATCTTTTGCAGTACCACCTTAGAAAAGTTATATGGTTTTGGGTAGGTCACCCAATGGGAAGCTAACAACTCTCCCAAGGGCATGGGAGAGTGTGAGAAGCCTATTTTAGTGGAAAATTTGGATGGTGTTGCCCAATCACCCACTCTCCAACTTTGGAGACAATCTAGGAGCTTGGAGAAAGTTAGAGAAGAAAAAGGGAAGAAAAGGGAAGACTCACTTCATCTATTTACCATAACTTCAAGTGAAGGTATGTGCACCTCAACCTCCATTAATGGAGTTTATGCTTTTTATGAGTTCATATGAGTAGGAAGGTATTCAAGTTTGTATATGTGTGTTGTGAGTTGTTGTTATGCTTTATGTAAGTCCTTGAGTTCATTCATGAGAGTATTGTGTGGGCAAAGTGTTTTTGAACCTCTTGTGTCGTAGTGATAAATGTGTTCTTAAGTGAGCTAGAGATGAACCATGGTTGTTTTTGCTTGAAGTTCTATTTCCTACTTGTTGAGTGGGTCTTAGTAGATTCTTGTTTGTGAATGGCCATGTAAGAAAAGTTTTTGTTGTAAATCCTTGTGTGAAGGCAAGAATGACGTATGTGTTATTGTTTCATGAAGTAATGTGATGTGTGCAATATTTGAGGGATGTATGGGTGTTTTTTGTTGGCTTGTCTTCCCCTTGCTCAAGGGTTGGCTAGGACCTACGAGGTCTCATGATGCCATATGGTAGGGAGGAGAGTATTCCATGGATGGCTAGTTTTTGATATGCAGGTTTTTAGCTGAGTAGAGATAAGCTTTAGATTGCAGGGAACCTAAGTGTTGCAACCCTCTTGAAGAAAAGAGTAATGAGTTGTTTCCTCTATTTGTTGTATTTAAAGTTTTTGACTTTGTAATGTAATCTATTGATGTATCTCATTTGGAGTATGAGTGTAAAATGATTTATGTGTAATTTTTTATGATAGCTTATATTCATGTTGTAATGCAACTTCAAAAAAAAAAAACTGTAAATTTGTGTTTGTTGTTGTAAAATGTGATTGAAAACATTAGTAAGTTTTAACTTAATATTAGCAAGATGTTAAAAGAAAAACTTATTCTATGGTAGTTGTGTTCTTGCCCAAAAAATTTGGGCATGACATTGTTTCATCTGGTGTTGCCATGACATCATTTCCAAATGATGCACCCACAACAGTCAGACACCATGCCCATCAGCACAAGGTAGTCATGAGTAAGCAATGGAAGGGGCATACATCATCATCAAATCAAAGGAGAAAAGCATCAAATCTGCATATTAAGGGAGGAGTACATCATGGATTTCAAGTAAAGATCATAACATCACAACATGGTTGGCAGCCCCAAGGAGGCCCCATTTCATGCAGTGAGTAAGATACATCAAAACAAAGAGGTACACAAATCTACATCATCTATACATTAATGCTATGGCATGGAGTATATTTGAATCTGCATTTTAAAGGATAAGTAAGAAAGCTGCATGATGCTAGTGAAATTAACAAAGGTATTGTACACTAGGGAAAGTGCCTTCATATAATTAAGGTTAGTCAATAAATTAGAATAGTAACTAAATAAAACCACAAAGAAATAGAGCAACTATTTAGCAAAATAATGACTAATTGAGCATCCTATGGCTCTCTAACTAAGAATGTTAATGAATATCTCTCAGCAAGCTTCCATTAATGACAGTCCTAGAATGAGAATGATAAAGATAACAATGCTATTGCTAACAATTAGATCAAAGTAAATGCTAAAATGCTTCTCAAATGTCTTTCTAAGCTCAAATTGCAAGAGGTTCAATTCAATTCTTAGATGTGTGGATGATAATTATGAAGGAATTAGGCCTTCCTTTTATAGATTTTCCAATGGTAGAGGGTGTAGTTGTATTTGATCATGGTTAAACCTTGGTTGAGTCCTTGGTTCTACCCTTTGAAGACAAAGCAAAGTTTGTGTCCTCAAAGCTTGGGACAAGTAGACAAGATTAATGGACAAGATTCTCTTTCACTTTGAGTGAATGAGATTGAATTTGGCTTGATCCATGTGAATGCCTTTCTTTTATTCTCATTGGTTGATTGATTTTCCTCCCTTTGTGGTTGTTGAGAGTAATTAAGATTATTAATTGATTTAATTGATTTATTTTAGCCATGTACCCCTTGAATGGGTTGAATTTAATTTAATCCAAGACTATACAATTAATTGATTTAATTGTATTTTGATTTGATTGCACTTGATTAAAATGTTCTCAATTTTGATTGATCTCGAATTAAGACTTGATTTTCTTTTTGATTGGCTAATTATGCATTGTGATTCAATTGATTCAATTATGTCCTTGATTTTCTTTGATTTGACTTGATTTTATTTGATTTGATCTTTGTCCATTTTTAGGTGATTACAAATGGCCCTCTTTGAGTTGATGTGCAAAGCATGTCGATTCAAAGAATACTTTGATCTTTCTTGATGATAGGTCCTAATTCAATGATGGTCGATCCTTGATGTTCATTTGATGTCTTTGATGGTTGATCTTGATTTTCGATAGGTTGATGTAGATATGATCAATATGAAACTCTCTTGATATGGTTTTGATGATCATTCTGATATGATGGTCATTCTGATGATGGTCCTTGATATGATGTTTGATTTAATGATTGATCCTGATATGATACCTTCTTTGATGATTTATTTCGATGTGATGCCTCATTCATTTGATTACGAAAAAATTTCTTGATAAAATCTTTCGCTTTGATTTGATGATTGGTCTGTTGATTTTTGATGATGTTACTATTGATGTAGATTTGATTATCTGATGGTATGCCCCCTCGGAAATGAAATAAAATTCATACTTGATTTGACCATTGATTGATTCAGGATTGATGTTGTTCATTTGATTTTGATAAAGTTCAAGTTTTTGACGAATTTTATTTGTATTTCCGATATTGATGTTGAATTTGTTTAATTTTAAATGCCCCAGTGTCAATTATTATGATGATCACATCATTTTATTAGGTCAAATGGGGTAACAATGTACTTGCATAGGTCAAATTTACCTCCTTTTAGGTCAAAAACCTATATAAAGGGGTCAAAATCCCTTTTTACTATTCATTTACCAATGACTTTTGACTTTGACTATCTTTTGCCTTTTTCCACTTTTCACAATGTGTGTCCCTATCCGTGAGCATCGATTTGAGAAATGTCGATGATATCATCGGTTGCCTGGCTCAGGACCTCTGGTGAGTACTTGTACCTTTCCAATTTTCCATTTTTAGCTATAATTTCATAGAATTAAGGTTAGTCAATAGAATTAAGGCTAGTCAATAAATGAGAATAGTAACTAAATACAACCACAAAGCAATAGAGCAACTATTTAGCAAAATAATGACTAATTGAGCATCCTATGGCTCTCTAACTAAGAATGTTAATGAATAGCTCTCAGCAAGCTTGCATTAATGACAGTCCTAGAATGAGAATGATAAAGATAACAATACTATTGCTAACAATTAGATCAAATTAAATGCTAAAAGGATTCTCAAATGCCTTTCTAAGCTCAAATTGCAAGAGGTTCAATGCAATTCTCAGATGTGTGGATGATAATTATGAAGGAATTAGGGGGTGTAGATGTGTGGATGTGTGGATGATAATTATGAATTATCCTTTTTTTCAATGGTAGGGGGTGTAGTTGTATTTGATCATGGTTAAACCTTGGTTGAGTCCTTGGTTCCACCCTTTGAAGATAAAGAAAAGTTTGTGTCCTCAAAGCTTGGGACAAGTAGACAAGATTAATGGACAAGATTCTCTTTCACTTTGAGTGATTGAGATTGAATTTGGCTTGATCCATGTGAATACCTTTCCTTTAATCTCATTGGTTGATTGATTTTCCTCCCTTTGTGGTTGTTGAGAGTAATTAGGATTTATTAATTGATTTAATTGATTTATTTTAGCCATGTACCCCTTGAATGGGTTGAATTTAATTTAATCCAAGACTATACAATTAATTGATTTAATTGTATTTTGATTTGATTGCACTTGATTAAAATGTTCTCAATTTTGATTGATCTCGAATTAAGACTTGATTTTCATTTTGATTGGCTAATTATGCATTTTGATTCAATTGATTCAATTATTTCCTTGATTTTCTTTGATTTGACTTGATTTTCTTTGATTTGATCTTTGTCCATTTTTAGGTGATTACAAATTCCCCTCTTTGAGTTGACATGCGAAGTAGGTCGATTCAAAGAATACTCTGATCTTGCTTGATGATAGGTCCTGATTCAATGATGGTCGATCCTTGATGTTCATTTGATTTCTTTGATGGTTGATCTTGATTTTTGATAGGTTGATATAGATATGATCAATATGAAACTCTCTTGATATGGTTCTGATGATCATTCTGATATGATGGTCATTCTGATGATGGTCCTCGATATGATGTTTGATTTAATGATTGATCCTGATATGATACCTTCTTTGATGATTGATTTTGATGTGATGCCTCATTCGTTTGATTACAAAAAATTTTCTTGATAAAATCTTTCACTTTGATTTGATGATCAGTCTCTTGATTTTTGATGATGTTACTATTGATGTAGATCTGATTATCTGATGGTATGCCCCCTCGAAAATGAAATAAAATTCATACTTGATTTGACCATTGATTGATTCAGGATTGATGTTGTTCATTTGATTTTGATAAAGTTCAAGTTTTTGATGAATTTTATTTGTATTTTCGATATCGATGTTGAATTTGTTTAATTTTAAATGCCCCAGTGTCAATTATTATGATGATCACATCATTTTATTAGGTCAAATGGGGTAACAATGTACTTGCATAGGTCAAATTTACCTCCTTTTAGGTCAAAAACCTATATAAAGGGGTCAAAATCCCTTTTTACTATTCATTTACCAATGACTTTTGACTTTGACTATCTTTTGCCTTTTTCCACTTTTCATGATATTTTTCCCTATTCGCAAGCATCGATTCAAGAAATGCAGGTGATATCATTGATTGCCTGGCTCAGGACCTCTTATGAGTACTTGTACCTTTCCAATTTTCCATTTTTAGCTGTAATTTCATTTTTTTTCCAATTTTTTCCAGTTAAACAGCTAGTTTTGCACTTTTTTTTCATGAATGGGCGCTTTTGCCATTTTTAAGGGTGCTTTCGCCACTTTTAAAGAGCACTTCCATGAATCACTTTGGCACTTTTTCTCATCAAATTTATGCCCTTCCACGCTTTTACAATTTTTGCCTAGGTTTAGTGCTTTTGCAATTTTAACTTGCACTTTTGCTTAATTTTCCCACTTTTACATCTTTTAAGAGCGCTTTTGATGTGCATTTGGGTGCTTTTGAATTTTTCACCACTTTTGTAATATAGATGTGCCCTTTTACTCCTTTAGGTAGCACTTTCGATGTTTTCTACTTTTGTTCAATAAATCAGCGCTTTTGCTCTGCAAAATTTTAGATTTTTAGATTTTTGACCAAGTTGCAATTTTGTCGACGTCATTTATCGATTGTCAGGTTTATGTTCCCAATTTTTGAGATGTTGTAACAAGTTGTAAGGTGTCAGTTAGGGTTCAGTTATAGTTAGGATATCCACCATCCGTCTAGATTTAGATGATGGGTGAAGATAAAAAATTTGTTCTATCTGTGTAGAAACATGAAATCTAATTGTGGTTTTGATAAGTGTTGATGAATTTTTTATCAACTTAGAATAATCCCAATAATTTCTAATTTCCTTTCTGATGTGTTTAAACTTTCTTTTTGTAGTTGGAGCTTGGTTCTTTACGTATTCTCAGATCTTATCCATTGTCCTAGGACATGATTCCTGCTCTGGGTGTTGCCGACCGTCGACACATTGCCTGGTGTGGTCTATCATTCCTTTTATATCTTCCTCAATTTTGTGTGAATCAGGGCCTTATTACTACTATGGCTGAGTGTTGGCACTTAGACCATAACACATTCCATCTTCCTATGGGTGAGATGACCATCACCCCTGAGGATGTGTATCATCTTCTCTAGTTGCCTACCCGAGGAGAGCTTGTATACTATGATATTGTGTATGATGGTTCAGCCTGTCGCCAAGTATTTGCTGATGCTTCCATTGGTGATCAACATATTTAGTGGGCCCAGTTCATTGCATTCCCTATGTTACCTATTATTCTTGGTACTCTTATTGGTGGCTTCCTACTTCCGAACTGGCATGGACATGGATTTGTTGTTGGTTGGGATCTGATTTTAGAGGACTTGATGGAAAATCCTCATCATTTCGATTGGGGTTCCTATTTATTAGCATAGCTATATCATGAGCTACACACTGTCGCGTATAGATGTTCCACTACTTTGACTACTAGAGCCATTTTATTACAGTTGTGGACTTGGGAGCACCTCCCAATGACACATCTTGTGACTGCTTGAGATCATCTGACTGGTTGGCCATTTGCCTGGATGTATAGTGGTATTATCAAGAAGACCCATATGGGCAAGCTTGATTACTGGTGACATTAGATAGATGACATGGATACTATCATTTGGAGGCCCTATCTTGGATGTGAGGCTTGGCTAGAGGATGATAGTGAGCTTTCATATATATTTTTTCCTCGTTGGATGATTGGTCGGTCCAATTTTGTGATCGAGAGATTCTGCTTCCACCATGTGTTCCATCAGTATGGGTGCATTCAGGATATGCCTCAAGGTGTAGTGATGTATGCTCGTGTTCAGACCAAGAGATCATTATGGGGCCCTTGTGTTGATTATGGCACAGTTGTTCAAGAGATTCAGGATCTAGGGTATCTTCCCTGGAACCCTAGGTCATAGGTGATGGATGTTGGCATTACAGATGAGTATGGTTCCTGGCTACATAGGTATCCTTTTCCTAGATTTACTCATCTTGTTGAGAGGATTCCTAGCATTGAGGAGTTATCTGATGGAGATGATGGAGCTGATGAGGATGGGGGTGATGATGATGATGATGGAGATGATCACGGAGGTGGTGGTTGTGGTAGCATCAGGGGTCGACATGGATGAAGGGATCCTCACAAAGTGAGAGAAGGTTGAGTACAGATACCAGTGTTAGCTACTGCTCCTATTCCTCCTAGAGCTGGTGATTAGGGTGGAGGTGGATGGGTTGATAGGCTTTTACATCAAGTGGCTAGAGTTTCTATATAGAGGCCTCGTGTTAGATG
This sequence comes from Chamaecyparis obtusa, assembly GCA_027943335.1. Lineage (NCBI taxonomy): Eukaryota > Viridiplantae > Streptophyta > Pinopsida > Cupressales > Cupressaceae > Chamaecyparis > Chamaecyparis obtusa. Next base: position 1,574,214 of record BSBK01006040.1, read on the forward strand.
ATAGAGAGTTGTTGATGTAGAGATTGCACAGGTCTTGCTTGATCAGGCATAGGGCCCTCCTACTCAGCAGGTCATTCCTTCTTTGGTTCCTCTTTTTATTCCTTCTTTTGTTCCTATAATTTAGGCTCATGGTACTACTTCGATGCCTTCATCTTTGTCACATCCTTCTTCTTAGTTTGTTCCTATGTTGGGTGATCCATCTTCATCCACTCCATCTTCGTATACTCCACTTTCACAGTCTGCTACAGCTCAGGGTTTTGCCCCCACCTTAGCATCAGATGTTGCTTCCTTGAAGACTCAGATATCTTCTATTTAGAAGTAGGTTTTACAGATGAGTTCTATGATGTAGTCATTTATGGCAGCTATGAGTTAGCATGGGTTACAGGCTAGTTTGAGCCATCCACCAGATAGTGCACCTGGGCCTGAGAATGCTAATGATGGCGGTGATTCCAGTTCTTTAGCATTTCTCTATATTCATGGGCATTCTTTTCCTTGTTATCATCGAGACATTGGATTTGTGTTGTATCATGGTTGATCAGTCGATGTTTATTTGTTTATTGATACTTTGATATGTGATTGGACACTGATCTCTAGATATTTCTTTCTTGATGATCATGTTATAGACTTTGATTTCTTGCTCATTTTTTATGATGGTACCATGGACTCTGATACTTTGATTGATTTGACTATTAATGACATCATCATGTGTTGGATTTCTTTCCAAATGTTTCATATGATATGCAGCTATATGATTCTATATGATTTTGTTTTGCAGAATGGAATTTTCTCATGTATGCATATGTTCCAATGATGGTGAAATGGTTGTCTTATATATGACATAGAATAGATAAATGCTATGTATACTATTTATTTACTTTATGTTATTGATGTTTATTAGATGGATAATGAATCTATTGCTTTTGATATGTAGATGTGATGCAATGATGGTCTTTCAATGATATATGTATGAATGGTATTATTATCGATGAGATGTTTGTAATGAATGATTTTAATGAATGTAATGATTTTTCCTTAATGCAATGTTATGGATGTAGTTTGATGTTGCTAATGACCTTTCTCATGTGTGAACTTTAATGATAATGATGAACTTAATAATGTATGATCCTAATAATTCAAATGTTTGACACATCTAAATTAATGCAAGACTTAAATGATAATGATTTAATTAATGCAAGTAACCTAATGCAATGCACTTTGTTTTTTATTTCCAACAACCTCGATCCCATATAATTGGTTTTTGATGATCTTTTGATTGTTTGATTTGCATACACCTCCTTTTTTATTTAATTTCCCCTCTTGCAAATTAAGCTAAGGAAAAACAATAAATACAATGCACTTAATCTAAAATGAATGCAGCTAACTGTCATTATTCAAAATTTGGAGCTTATAATCATCATTGAGCACTTTTGGAATCTCATTTTAGTACAACCATCACTAGTTTAACTATGATGATATGAATACTTTTTACCTCTTTGTTTTCTTTCCCATCGGTCTCTTCGGTATGACTATCACTAATTGAAGCCAATCATGAGAGTGCGGATACCGATTTTGTCAGATTCTATGTTGCAAGTGGATTTTGGTATTATGATATTGAAGATCAGAATAGCCAAGGTATCTATTTGCGTAAACAAGCATAAATCTTAGTTTTATCGTATATACAAGTCCTAGATGATTCTTTGATGATCAAATCCTTAGACAAATAATACATGATTTGAAACTTTGATTTTAAGACAGTCATTCAGAAATCAAGAAAAAATATCATTCTTTCCTATAGCTTTTCTAGTCTAAAACTTTCATTGACTTGCTAGAAAGACATGATTTCATCAATTGAGTCAACACTTAGAAAATTTTGCCATGTTTTTCAAATCCATAGTTCAAGTGTAGTTCCATCCATTTCATACTTTTAATCTTGATAAAGATAAGGTCATTTAAGTTCTTGGATCAATTTTTTTTATCTTAGGCTCAAGTTGGATTCGGATGTAGATTTGATTAAGTGTTCCTCTTTTGAGTGTGATGAATTGATTCTCTGATTTAATAAAGCTTGCTTTGATGAATCCTTTCTCCTTTGGAGTAGATTGCCCCCAGTTTGATATTGATTTCATTTGTGGGACTTAGAACAATTTTTCAATTAGGTGACCAAAATCTTGAGGTATTTGCAAATGCAACTGAGAGGTTTTATTATGAAATATGTACAAATGCTGGTGAATGCAATAATTAAAAGGTGACATTCTAGATATGCAACTGACTTGGACTTTCAATGGTGCCTATTTACCAGGTTTCCACCAATTGAATGGATCTAGCTCTTTTTTCTATTTTTAAAGTATTTTCTCTTTTTTTGCTACCAAGGTGCCTATTTGCTAGGTTTTCACCAAGGCACTTTTTTTTCTTTTTGATTTTTTTGTATTTTCAGGATCATATATGAATGTTTTTGCTTTCTTCATGCTTAATTTTTCACTGTTTTTGATCTTTTCTGCTTTTTAAATGTTTTTTTGGTATTTTTCAAGATCTCTTTTAAACTATGTACAATAAATATGATGTGCCTCATCTAATACTCTTTATACTCTTGTTTCTACCTTGTTGGTTCCCCTTTTCATTTCTACTTGCAAGTTTACACTATGATTGACAAACTAATGTCACTGACTCTATCACCACTCCAAATTCTGCAAGGAAAAGGACCAATTAACAAGGATCAACAAGGATCCTCCTACACTTTGAGCTTAGATGCTCAGGTGGGTGTACCCTTGACTCACTTCTTCAAAGGAGTCACAAAAATATCATACAACTATACTATTTGTAAACTAGTTTTAAAGATTTATCATTTGAAAGTGTGTGATTAATGATGATGAGCTGCTTCCAGAGAAAAGATCAGTGCCTTAACCTAGGGCAAAGAGTCACCCAATAACATAAAATAACTAAGAACCCTAACTCAAACACCCTTGAACTTAGGATAAATGCTTTGCCTATTATCCCTCTCACTCCCAAACCTGATCATCAAGATCCTTATCCAACCATGGACTCACTAAAATCACCCTAAAGACTTTAATCCTAACTTTGTTAGGAACTCCAATATAATTTCACAATACTCTTTGTTTAACATATGCTAACTCACTTTGTGACTTTAAAATATATGAATCCAAAATCAAGACAAGAAGACAATCATAAATTTGAGACAGGAATTCAAGTGTATTCTCATTAAAACTTTCAAAATCAATACATTACCAAGATGATAGCTGCTAGGAACAAGACCCAAAATCCAAGCTCTCCTTGTTTAGGCTTTCTATTGATTTTCAACAAAACATCAACCACAACAAAATAAAAAATTCAACCATATATACCCCCTAGTCATCTTGAAATCCCAAAAATAGGATGCAACAAGCTACGGATGACTAGGGTAAGGGGTTAGGGTTTTCACCCACCAAACCAACCAAAAATTCAATCATAATTTATTTCATGGGAGGAAAACCAAGCGACCTGGCCTGATCAGATCCTAGGATGATCTTCACTTATGATAAATCTCCTGATTTGTACCGAAGACCATGAATTTTCTACATTCACCCACCTGCAACATGCCTTGAGCAACTTCTTCACGATACAAAAACTCCTATAATTAGTCATCAAACACCCTGGGCCACTCTGCAACAGTTAGCGAGATCATTCCTACCAAACCTAGCCACTAAAACATTAAAAATCAATCCTTCTATCATTGAAAACCCTTTAAATATTTGAATTTCTTGAAGAAACGGCTAATCAACAAGTTTAAAATGTGGTCGTAGATCTCATCCTTTCCCGGCAAATCATGCGGTCGTCATTAATCTCCGTAACAGTCAAAAGGCCATTTTGAAAAGTCTTTCACCACATCGCCAAACTATCAGCCAATCAGAAATGAGCATGTCAGCACCACGTAGCATCATGGACCCACCTTGACTTTTCTTTACCTTTGCATTGGATGACAGGTGCATGATTGTGAGGGGAAAGAATATTCCTCACAATCAAGCACCCATCGTTGATCCTTCTAACAACTGTCAGACCACTAACTTCTATAGAAAGACAATTCCACTAACAACTACCATGTCACAAACTTGCTGACCAATGAAAAGCCTCCATCTCTGCAACACCTGGCACTGGACCCACTGACACCATCCCCAGTCAGATTTGAAATCAATAGATGTCGCATGATCTCATGGGGTAGGAATATTCCATCAAAGCATGCACCAGCTGTAGATCTAAACACCTTCACTACAGGCCCCATGGGGCCTGGATCCACATCACAATCCATCTCGACCAATGAAAAGCCACCAAGTCAGGATGACTCAGCAAATAAGGATCCACCACACACAGGCCACAACATGTTGGAAGATCAGGTGGTTGTTGCATGATCTCAAGGGGAAGGAATATTCCATGAGATCATGTGCCCACCGTTAGATTGAAAGAAATTGTGATGTCAGGCCTTGTTGACCATGTGAACATGCGACAAAAGGGAATGAAACTGCCAGCAGAGTCACAAAATGTTAAGGGTCAAACCACCGAGAAGCATGTGAACTGGCGACTAACCAGAAAAGTAAAGCGCATGTGCATTTTTTAATCACTTAAGTGGCCCAAAAAGGTAAATGAAGAAATATAACAGGGCCAAACTGAAAAGGTTTTTTCACTAACGGCTAGATATTTGAAAATTTGAACTTAGGGTTTAAGGGCAGAGACCTAGAAAACACTTGCAGAGACTAGAGAAAATCTATAGAGTCATAAAAAAATTTTACAGGTGCTAACATACCTTATATATAGAAACTCTTGAGATGTATGCTATTTATTGGTTCTTGTAGCTCCTCTCCATCAAAATTTGCTGGCTTGTATGTACCGGTCCCAAAATCTTCAACAATGATAAATGCTCCTAACTAGTTTGCTTCCCATTTTCCTTTCTTTTCTCGTTCTACTTGGTTCTTTGGATTTTCTCTCAAAACTAGGTCCCCTATTTGGAATGTTCTTGGCTTGATGTGTTCATTGTAAGATCTTGACATCCTATTTTGGTAAACCTTCAAGTGATCAAATGCTTTCTTTCTTTTTTCATCTAAAAGTTCTAGTTCTTGTAGCCTTGCAACCCTATAGTCTTCTTCATTGATCAACCCATGCATAGATATTCTCAAAGATGGAAGTTCTACCTCTAAAGGCAATACTACTTCTGTGCCAAAGACTAAGGAGAAAGGTGTAGCTCCTATTGGCATTCTGATACTAGTTCTACAAGCCCACAAGGTTGGGTTTATCTTGATGTGCCAATCCCTTCTTGAATTATCACATGTTCTCTTCAAAATTTTCAAGATATTTTTGTTTGTTGCTTTAGTTTGTCCATTACCTTAAGGGTAATAGATTGAAGAGGAATGATGAATCATGTGAAACTTAGTGCATAATTCCATTAAGTCTTTGTTCTTGAAATGCCTTGCATTATCCATTATGATGGCATGAGGTATGCCATATCTAAAAATTATGTGATTAAGGATAAACAAAGAAATTTGTTTGCATGTTGCAGTTGATAGGGGTACAACTTCCACCCACTTAGTGAAATATTCAGTTGTTGTGATGATAAATTTATGACCACTCAAAGATCGTGGATAAATCATCCCTATTGGGTCTATGAAATGACCCTAACCAGCCATTTACTAATTCTGACCAATAAATCTTAAATAGATTTATAATAAATAATAACATGCAAATAACCAGAAGATATTCTCAAAAAACCAGCAAATGTATTTATAAAACTAGCAAATACAATCTCGTAAAATAACTCAGAAAATGGTATGTATTTTACAACAGCAATACAAAACCATAAATTATTACATTCCAATCTGAACTACAGGAAAATAATAGTAAGACTGGATGATAAGAACCTGATAAAAGCAATGGTGAACTCTAAATGAATTTGCACCAAGATGAATCAGGTTTCCATCCAATCCACCAAGAAATGTTGAAGGTTTTCATCCTCAGATTTCTGATTCGATAGCTAAAGCTTCTTGAATTCTCAAAGAGAAAATAATATTCATAAACTAAAGCATGCTGAATGAGTCTCCAAGACCTCCTCTTATGGCTGCAACTGTGACTCTTCAGTTTCCCCCACTGTGACTCTTCGTATGCTCATTTCATCTCTTTATAAACTCACATTAAGTCACTTTAAATAAATGACCATTGGGTTATAAAGTAAAATAATAAATAAGTAAGGAAATCATCTGACATTAAAATGGGAGCCCAAACGAGCTCAGATGTCATCGTGTGATAGCTCATCGGAAAGCTCTCGATGAGATGCTCCAAGTCCACTACTAAAAAGCCAAGAATTATGAACCCCTATTGACTTACTAAAAATAGTAAGTGCCCTAGATAACTGCAAAAACTACACCGATTGGCCTAGAACTAAAACCACCTAGGCCGATTATCCCCTAGAACACTGCCAAGCCATGGTTAGCCCTTTAGACCAAGGTAAGTAGGCTAACAACATGGCTCACTATAATGTACCCTAAAAAGGGGACATTACAATCATCCCTTCCTGGAGATTGCTTGCCCTCAAGCAATCAGTATCTGCATGCTGAGATCAAATACATGGATCCCAAACTAATCTCAGGGAAGTTGCTCCATTGACCTATCATGTGTAGCTGGCATAGTTATTAGGCTCTGATCTATGGAGCCACTCTCTCCATAACCAAATAGCAGCCAAACTAATGTCCGACCCCCAGCTCACTGCAAGATCAATCATGCCCATCTGCCATGTGTTGTTGTCATCTGTAAGTAAGGACTCAACCCAATTGAGAACCTCACTCCAACATGGATCTCCTGTGCATCTAATATCATGTGCTAGATAAAACCAAATCTCCTGTCGATCAACCCCAAAAATGAGAACCAATAGTGAATATGCCCCTCCTGGATCCCACAAGAAAAAGTGTCATACATCTCCCCAGCTGACTGAAAAATATCGGTGCTCACTATCCCTACTAAGTGACATAATAGAAGTATCCATCTACCATAAAGCTACCCCTCTAATCTATAACCTGAACCAGTAGTTACACTGAAGAGGCAAATTGTCAAAAATGCCAGAGAAGACTTCCACCTACAATGCACTAACTATCTCTGCTAGAAACCCCAAATCAACATAAGGACTCCATGACTACCTCTCAATGCTCGGAGTCATATAAAGTATACCATTGTGTGAAGAACTCACACCAGCCAACATAGCCAACATGTCAAACTCGATAACCTCGTACTGAAGAAGTCCTACCTGATCAACATTCCCATCGAGTGGAAATGTAGGAAAAGACATAATTCTCATCATGCCACCAAACATAGCTACCACTCCTAGGTTGTGGGTACATAAACCACACTGCTCATCAGCTGAGCTCATCCCACTACTCCAACCTGATGGCAAAGGCTCATCTCTGATAACTGCCCCAGGGTCCCACACCCTGCAACCAATCATGTCTTCATCCTAGGAATAGTAAGTATCTCCCACATCTAACTCAAAGAGGGGATTATCAATAGTCAAATCCGCACCCATATCAAACATGGAGTTATCCATCTTCTAAAAGTGGTCTAACTCATTATGAAACTCCTGATGACCCAAAGATCTTCTTGGAAAATTGTCCAAGTCATAGGTCTATTGTATGCTGTCAAGATCCTAAACCACCTCTTGATAGAATTCAAACCTCTCCCTATCATCCTGCTCCCTGTACTAGCTAGAGACCACAATTTGATTCCTCACCTCCTGTAGAGCTATATGAGTATGCTCCAAAGTGCCCTCGGTAGCACTAAGCTCCCTATTGAGCCTATTGATCTCAACCTCCTTATTCCTCAACTGCTCAGCATTATTCCCAGCAACCTACAATAGGTGGTCATGATCTATAAGAAGTCTCAAATACCCCGACTTCCAATCCTCAAAAGCTATCCTGACTCCCTGTAAACCTGCGGTATAGGATCCAATCCCCCTGTTGTCTTGCCCCTGATCTCTCTGAGCTATCCTGTACAGATCATCAATGATCTTGTGAGTGCTATCATGGTGAACTAGCATTGAAATAATGGCATCATCACTAACTTTCAGCTGACTCTTTAAGACACACTTCTCATCAGTGTTACCCCGAGGTGCACTACCAACTGGATCATCCATATCCATGTGATGAAAAAGTGAAATGTTGCTAAAGAAGTCACATGATTCCTCATTACCAGAATCACTAAAAGTCTCCAACTAGTCACCACAACTTGTAATCTTGGAGTTATCAAACTCCACCACCAAATCACCAAAGTAGAGTTCTGAACTCTCACCACTATGTCCTGAAAGTGGGGTAGCCTCAACTGTAGTGTTCCTATCACTAGGCTGCCATTTATCTTCCCCTTGGTTAATTGTGCAAACATGCCCCCGTGACCAACCCTCCTGGCATAAGAAACAAAGTTTCCCTGCAACCATTGAGTCCTGGTCTATCACCAGAGATCCTGCAACTTGTAAGCCTAATTATGCCCGTTCATTTTCAGATAATGAACTCATGAATCTTTCAGCCTGAAGCTTAATTAATTTAGCTGAGAGTTCATATGTCATGGATGCTTTCCTTATTCCTCCTCTCCATAATGCCAACAATTCAGATCGCAATTGTTTTCATATGTCGTAGTCCACATCTAAGCTTGAGGATAAGATGGTCATAATGCATGTGTTTACCTCATCAGAATGATGCTCCCTGTAATTGTCTAGGAGACACTAAAATAATTACTGAATCATTTCACCATAACCAAGATTCAGCATGTGATTGAAAAATCTAGTGTTGTTCACTAATTCCAAGATTTTTACTTGTGTACCAAAGGTAGAATCTCTTTCATATTTCAATCCATCTAAGTTGTCTACAATCAACTGTAACACCTATCTCCAAATGTGCTCTATATAAGGAGTGATGGGGGCTATAATTTGAGTGATCTCACTGAGACATGAGGTGACCACAAGCCTAACATCTCAAAGTGGATGACTCATAAATCAGCGTTGCACTAAGGCAACCATTGTGGGATGCATGGCCCAATTAAGAAGCTGACAATCTGTTGGATCTATCCTAGATAGATATGAGTTTATTTTGTTTAGTTTGGAAAGTGCGCTGCTTGTAAATTTATACTCCTCTAATTGCCAACCAAGGCAGCATAATTCATTCCCAATTTCCATTTCTTTCTGGATATCTCTGAGCTGGACACCATAGAAGGTGGATTCTTCTACTAAAGGTATCAAATAATTCCCTGTTCCTGATTCTAAAATTCTGAATACTACTAATGGAATTTTATTAATTTTCTAAATGTAAGAGTGAATCTGAACATGGACAACTCACTATATTTTAAATCTGGAAATACACTTCTTGACTTTACAAGAAATCAGATGTCTGAGTGTCTGTGCTATCTCTTTTAAAATTCTAGAAACATTGTACTCTCTAATGTACGGACTGTGTGTATTTGAAAAAAAAATAGAGAAATGGGTTTCCAAACAATATCAATCATCCACACTTAAAATTCTGGAAATACAATTTTTTGTTCTCAGTTTATTCTCTTTGAATTGTTTGTTTTCTCAAACAAGTTTTAATGTAAATCGAATAGTTTGAAAGAAAGACTTTTATTAATCAGGAAATTGTTACTTGAACAATGTCTTGGCATTCCAAAACATATACCATAAAACCTGAACAATAAAGATCGTTGCCTAGGCTCAAGCTATGCAAGAGAAATTTGACTCTGTTCTACATCAAAGAAGTATCATTTTCTCTTTAATGAGATTTTTGTAAGCTAACTCGAGCTTCAATCAAAGTTGCACCGATAATTGCCAAGGCCTAGATCCAATCACCAAAAAAAATATAAGTTCTGCAATTCTAAATGCAATGCTAATGACTCATCTCAGAATGTTTCAGACCATCGTGCCATCATTGATGAATTCTCTATCAAATCCATGGTAATCTTTGAATGAGGATACTCCTCACGTGACTACACAAACCTTCACACCAAATTTTAATGGTTTTGTACTTTGCATTAGATTATGTATAGAGATGAAACATTAGTCCAATATTTCAAATACACATTGAACTATCGAAGCACGGTCCATGTCTCCCAATCACGAGAGAACAAGTAACCCACATGTTCCACCTTCATATCCTTGATACCTGATATAACTGCTCAACATGATGAACACGGCTTAGAGGATGTGCAAGCTATAGGCGAACTGGAGTTATCTTGCATGTTCAGCCTCTACACCACTTCACGTGTGACCACAGACCTATGCAAGAGGGAGAGCTGCACACGTGGTGGTCACTGGCTATTCATATCATGCTGGGGCATGCTTAAGAGTTCATACTCATCCTCATTACTCCTATATCTACCCACTACCTTCCAAGTTCACCCAATGGTCAATGTCCTCCCGTGAATATGCCCGGGAATGATGGTGTCGATGACTGTGGAACCCAACCAATATTATTACTATTGTGAGAGATCTAACTGGTTACTCATTATTCCCTGTTGGAAACAATTGTCTGAAGGAAATTGCTACTCAATTATGTATTGTCTTTGATGTCACACTATGTCATAATCCACAGCAATCTGCTTATACCGAGCTCAGTCGGTCTGCCTGTCAGGGATACTAGTGTTTACCGAGTTCACTCGGTTGCCGAAGAAAGTCTAGTGTTTACCGAGTTCACTCGGTTGCCGAAGAAAGTCTAGTGTTTACCGAGTTCACTCGGTTGCCGAAGAAAGTCTAGTGTTTACCGAGTTCACTCGGTTGCCGAAGAAAGTCTAGTGTTTACCGAGTTCACTCGGTTGCCGAAGAAAGTTTAGTATTTACTGAGTTTAGTCGGTTATCAAAGGAGAAGGATTGTTGGTGTTTACCGAGTTCCCTCGGTCTCTGGAAAATTATAAAAGATATGGTCACCGAGCACTGTCGGCCTTTGAAGGATTTTTGCAAATAGAGTTTACTTAATTCAGCCGACTGTTATTCTAATAAATGACGATTTGACTAATCCAAAATCATATAAATAATAGGTCAAATGTGAAAAGTAAGAAGAATATATAGCAGAAGATTTACAGAAGAAGAAAAGGAAAGATATATGCGAGTTTGTGAAGGATGTTCAGATATCCTTGAGGAGCAGCAAGGATTTATTCGATCAGAGAGGATCAGACTTATGCAGAACAGAGATCTATAATCAGCAAGACAGTTGCATTATTATACAGGTCACTTTTTCATTGTTACCTTCTTATCATTGTAACAGTGAATTGTAAATCTCTTAACCGAGTTGGTTTAACAGCCAAAATATAAATCCTCTAACAAGGTGACAATTCCATTGAATTTTTTTCAAGACCTCTTACCAGGCCACTCCTAGCAGGGTGTTTTAAATCCTCTAACAAGGTCACACCTAACAGTGTGTTTTGTAACCTTTTACCGGGTTGGCTTCTAACCGGGCATCACTTCAGAAAAGTGAAAATCAGTATCTAGATACATTGGTGGTTTTTCCCATATTGGGTTTCCACGTTAAAACTTGTGTCTCTTGTGTTCTTAATTGCTTTATCAATCATTTACATGCACTAATAAATATCTAAAGATATTATTGCTAATACTTTCTGCATCTTCAAAGTTACTGCAATCTATTTACCGAGTGCCAAAACAAATAATAGTGTTAAGATATCCTAAGGGATCTGCAAAGAATTAATTGTCAAAGTTATTATGGTTGTCTGATTCACCCCCCCCCCCCCCCCCCCTCTCAGTCACTTCATCCATATTCCATCAATTGGTATCAGATCTTTTGGTGCTTGCAGGAAGGGTTTCAAAGACCTAAGCTAAAGATCAGGATGTCTTACAAGAGGGAAATTCCAAAGATTAACAGAGAAAACTTTTCAGCATGGCAAGGTCTCATGCGACTTCATCTGGCTTCCATTGGTGATTCAGGATGCAAATACATTGATGAAGAATACACAATTCCTAATGGCGCATTAACTGTTGAAGACATTGCAGATAAAAAGACTCACAACACCATGATGATAGACATTGCATCTACTCTCAGCTATGAAGAATTTGATGATATTAAAGACTGCACTACTGCATATGAAATGTGGGTGGCACTGAAGAAGATATATGGTGGTGATGCAAATGTGAAGAGAGCAAAAGCAGAAAGCCTAAGAGGACAGTTTGACAAGATGACTATGAAGGAAGATGAAAACATTGCAAAATATGTTGAAAGAATCAAAGCAAGTGTAAGTGCAATCAGAGCTTCTGGAGGAACAATCTCAGATGAGACGGTTATAAGTAAGGTACTCAGAACACTACTCCCTATCTATGCAATAAGAGTATCAGCTATTCAAGAAAGAAGATGTGAAGCAAACCACAGTATAACTTTGGATGCTTTAGTTGGAAGATTGACAGCTTTTGAATTAGACAACTATGACAACTATGTTCCTAGTTCCAAAAATATTGAATCAGCATTTGAGGCCAAAGTTTCACTAAAGAAGAACAAGAAAATTAAAGAAGTTCAGACAGAAAGTGAAGAAGAATCAGAAGAAAGTTCTGATAGTGATCTTGAAATTGTAGAAGCATTATTTGCAAAGAAGTACTCTAGAGGGAAAGGTAAGTATAAAGGTAAAACTCCTTTAATCTGTTTTTCATGTGAAGAAATTGGACATATTGCAGCTAGGTGCCCAAACAAGCAAGTCAAGGAAGAAAAGAGAAGTCACAAGTACTATGGCAAAAAGAATTTCAAATCATACAAGGATAAAGGTAAGAAATCATGTTTTATGGCTAAAGATTCTGATGATAGTGAAGAAGAAATTGTCTTTATTGCTATAAAAGATGAATCTGATGATGATGAAGATAAGATAGCACTTATTTCTCATATAAGCAAAGATGATATATGGATAATAGACAGCGGATGTTCACACCACATGACTGGTGATAAGACAAAATTTGAATATCTAGAAGACTGTGACAATGGTAATGTAAGATTTGGAAACAATGAACCTTGTTGTATAAAAGGAAAAGGAAGAATCTCATTAACCAAAGAACTTATATGTGATAATGCTTACTGGGTTGAAGGACTAAAACATAATCTTCTAAGTGTAGCACAGCTAATCAACACTGGTTTCAAGGTTGAATTCATGAATGGTCAAGCAAGACTGCTGGATGGAAAAGGAAAACTCATTGGATCAGGCAAACAAACAAAAGGTAACTTATTTTATCTTGATCTCAATGAATATTCATGCCTTATTGCTCAAATAGAAGAAAGTTGGCTATGGCACAAAAGGTTATGTCATGTAAATTTTGATAACATGATAAAGATAAGCAAATTCAAGAAGGTTAGAGGCATTCCTACCTTGAAGAAACCTGACACTGGTCTATGTAAGAATTGTCAGATTGGCAAAATGAGTAAAACTAGTTTCAAAAGTAAGAACTATCAGTCTAAAGAAATTTTGGAAATTGTGCATACTGATTTATGTGGACCTATTGGAATACAAAGCTATACTGGAGATAAATTCTTTATTCTTTTCGTTGATGACTATTCTAGAATGATGACTGTTATGTATTTAAGAGAAAAATCAGAGGCATTTGAAAAGTTCAAATGGTACTTAGCAAGAGTAGAAAAAGAAACAGGGAAAAGATTGAAATGCTTAAGATCAGACAGAGGTGGTGAATTCATCTCCCATGATTTTAACAACTTCTGCATTGAAAGAGGAATCAAAAGACAGGTATCAGCTCCTAGAACTCCTGAGCAGAATGGAATAGCAGAAAGAAGAAACAGATCTATTATGGATTGTGCAAGGACTCTAATGATAGAAAAGAACATTGCTATAAAATACTGGAAGGAAGCTATCAGCACTGCAGTTCATACCCTGAACCGAGTACAACTGAAGAAAGACACATTCAAAACTCCTTATAAATTATGGTATGGCTATAAACCTAATGTAAGTTACATGAAAATATTTGGTAGCAAGTGTTATATCTTAAAGGAATCCAGAAGAAATAAATTTGATGTGAAAAGTGATGAAGGAATATTCCTAGGATATTCTAGCAAAAGCAAGGCATACAAATGTCTGAACTTATCTACTCACAAAGTCATAGAAAGTATACATGTGAAATTTGATGAGTTTGCAGAAAAGACTGAGGAAGAAAGCAAAAGGGAACCTGAGAACTACAGAAGATTTGTTTACATTGAACCTGAAACATTGACAGACACAACTATCAATAAGGAAGCTATATCTACCGAGCCAAGCACAGTTACCGAGTCATAGACCGAGTCACAGGAAGAAGTTCAAACCGAGTCACAGGAAGAAATTCAGACCGAGTCTCAGCCTGAAGTTACCGAGCAAATATCTACCGAGTCCGAGCAACCTGAAGAAGAGATCCTAGAAGACAACAGCATGAATCATTCAAAAGGCAAGGAACCTACACTAGCCAAATATGTCAGAAGACATCATACACCAGATCAAATCATTGGAAACAAATCAGATGGTACTATGACAAGAAGCAAGCTAAAAGGTACATGTCTACTTACTGATTTTGAACCTAGAAATATCAAAGATGCATTAGAGAATGAAAGTTGGATTGAAGCAATGAATGAAGAATTAGAACAAATACAAAAGAACAAAACTTGGACTCTTGTACCTAGACCTAAAGATAAGAATGTAATTGGAACAAAATGGGTATTTAGAAATAAACTGAATGAAGATGGTCAAGTATCTAGAAACAAGGCTAGACTGGTATGTAAAGGTTACTCTCAAGAAGAAGGTATAGATTATGGAGAAACCTTTGCTCCTGTTGCAAGATTAGAAGGTGTAAGAACTCTACTTGCTTATGCAGCACACAAAGGATTTAAGGTATATCAGATGGACATAAAATCTGCATTTCTCAATGGAATTCTTGATGAAGAAGTCTACATTGAACAACCTGAAGGTTTTGTTGATCCAGACAAAAGGGACATGGTCTGCAGATTACACAAAGCATTATATGGTTTAAAACAAGCTCCTAGAGCATGGTATGAAAGACTCCATAACTATTTAATCCAGATTAATTTCAAAAGAGCTAATGATAACAGCAATCTGTATATCAAAGAAGGACCGAATGACAAAATTGTACTGGCATAAATATTTGTGGATGATACTATATTTACAGGGAATGAGGATCAGTGCAAAGAATTTTCAGAACAAATGAACAGAGAATTTGAAATGTCTATGTTTGGTTTAATAAAATTCTTTGTTGGTCTTCAAATTCAGCAAAGCAAAAATGGTATATACATTACTCAATCAAAATACATTAAGGAGATACTTAAGAAGTTTGGAATGGAAGATTCAAAACCAGTTGGTACACCCATGTGTACTGGACTGAAACTTACAAAAAATGATGATTCAAAAGAAGTTGATCAGACCCTATACCGATCTATGATTGGAAAATTGCAGTATGTGGTACATACTAGACCTGATATTGCCTTAGCAGTTGGTATAGTAGCTAGATTCTCAGCTAAACCTAAGGAAAATCACATGATGGCAATCAAAAGAATCTTAAGATACTTAAGAGGAACTGAAGAGTATGGTTTGTGGTATAAATTTGGAGGCAATCTAGACTTGAAAGTGTTTACTGATGCTGATTGGGCAGGAAACATTGATGACAGAAAAAGCACAAGTGGTGGAGCATTTTTTCTTGGAAAAAGACTGGTATCCTGGACTAGTAAAAAGCAGAATTGCACATCTCAATCCACAGCCGAAGCAGAATATGTTGCTGCTGCAGTAAACTGTTCAAATATTGTTTGGTTTAAACAGCTATTAGAAGGTATGAAGGTCGAAATCAAAGAACCAGTTGTTATATTTTGTGACAATACCAGTGCAATAAACATTTCTAAGAATCCAGTGATGCATTCCAAAACCAAGCACATTGCCATTAAATATCACTTTGTCAGAGAATTGGTGCAGGACAAGGAAATCAGATTAGAATATATTCATACAAAAGAACAGATTGCAGATATTTTTACCAAACCATTACCTAAGGATGCATTTATGTATCTAAGAGGTAAGTTAGGGGTCATTCCCCTATCTGAGGCTCACTAAATACAGTTTTAGTGATGCATCAACCAGAACATGATTGAAAATCAACTTGTTGATGCAGCATATTAAAGGAATCATTGCATATGAATCAGTACTTGAGGTACATTAATTTTCACCGGTAATATGTGAATTATCTTTGGCATATGTTGTCAAAGAGGGAGTGTTTGCTATGTCTTTACTATTGCTTTCAAGAAATTTATAGTCAGAAGAAAGAATTTTCAGGATACAGGAAGTTTACTAACAGAGGGAGATTTGAATCTAAACCGAGCTAACTCTTTCAAATTTCTTGTGTTATGACATATTGTGTTGCCATCAATGCCAAAGAGGGAGATTGTTGGAAACAATTGTCTGAAGGAAATTGCTACTCAATTATGTATTGTCTTTGATGTCACACTATGTCATAATCCACAGCAATCTGCTTATACCGAGCTCAGTCGGTCTGCCTGTCAGGGATACTAGTGTTTACCGAGTTCACTCGGTTGCCGAAGAAAGTCTAGTGTTTACCGAGTTCACTCGGTTGCCGAAGAAAGTCTAGTGTTTACCGAGTTCACTCGGTTGCCGAAGAAATTCTAGTGTTTACCGAGTTCACTCGGTTGCCGAAGAAAGTCTAGTGTTTACCGAGTTCACTCGGTTGCCGAAGAAAGTTTAGTATTTACTGAGTTCAGTCGGTTATCAAAGGAGAAGGATTGTTGGTGTTTACCGAGTTCCCTCGGTCTCTGGAAAATTATAAAAGATATGGTCACCGAGCACTGTCGGCCTTTGAAGGATTTTTGCAAATAGAGTTTACTTAATTCAGCCGACTGTTATTCTAATAAATGACGATTTGACTAATCCAAAATCATATAAATAATAGGTCAAATGTGAAAAGTAAGAAGAATATATAGCAGAAGATTTACAGAAGAAGAAAAGGAAAGATATATGCGAGTTTGTGAAGGATGTTCAGATATCCTTGAGGAGCAGCAGGGATTTATTCGATCAGAGAGGATCAGACTTATGCAGAACAAAGATCTGTAATCAGCAAGACAGTTGCATTATTATACAGGTCACTTTTTCATTGTTACCTTCTTATCATTGTAACAGTGAATTCTAAATCTCTTAACCGAGTTGGTTTAACAGCCAAAATATAAATCCTCTAACAAGGTGACAATTCCATTGAATTGTTTTCAAGACCTCTTACCAGGCCACTCCTAGCAGGGTGTTTTAAATCCTCTAACAAGGTCACACCTAACAGTGTGTTTTGTAACCTTTTACCGGGTTGGCTTCTATCCGGGCATCACTTCAGAAAAGTGAAAATCAGTATCTAGATACATTGGTGGTTTTTCCCATATTGGGTTTCCACGTTAAAACTTGTGTCTCTTGTGTTCTTAATTGCTTTATCAATCATTTACATGCACTGATAAATATCTAAAGATATTATTGCTAATACTTTCTGCATCTTCAAAGTTACTGCAATCTATTTACCGAGTGCCAAAACAAATAACAGTGTTAAGATATCCTAAGGGATCTGCAAAGAATTAATTGTCAAAGTTATTATGGTTGTCTGATTCACCCCCCCCCCTCTTAGTCACTTCATCCATATTCCATCAATTCCCTTCATACTTCCCATGTGCTATTTTTGGTATCACCATCGGCATTTCTTTTACACCCTTAGGAGATTTACTAGTGTGGTGTATTGATAAGAGTCAGCTCGCGTTTTACTAAAACTGACTACTGACTTCTTAATGACTCAGTCACCTTGATGAATGTGATTGGTGGAGATGCAATGTAACATGATGTTATAGTGATATGGCATGAATTAGTTCAAATGTAGATTACCATCCACTCCATTGCACAGTCTAGGCGCACTACAAAATGGAATTGGCTGCGAGAGGCACAGTCAATGCTTGACCACTGCAATGCTTGTTAAAGATGGGATTCATAATCTACAGTGATAAAATTGGAGGTTGAAAGATGTCCCTTATATCAGTAGAAAACTCTTCATTAACAGTGCAAATAGCTGTGCTTTGGATAGAATGTGAAGGGGGGTGTCAGATGTCTTCCACGCAGCTTGCAGTATTTGTAGTCTTGCATCTGTATACCTCTTGGGGTGAACACCAAATAAGAGTCTTCGTAGAATGCTAAAGCACAATCAAGTATTTTTTCACCAGTCAATATTTTGACTTTAGACACAATTTTTATTTCAATCTCAGGTCATAGTGGCCATACAACTGAAAATGATTATGTCACCGATATCAAACAGACTTAACAAAACTCAAATCTCCATAAATTTATTAACTTCCTTCTAAGAAATTTTGCAACTAGAAAAATTTGTACAATTTTTTTTCTGAAGAACTTCAAACACTACTAAGCTCTAAGAAAAATAATATTCAGAAAATATCCCCAAATCACTTCTGAAAATGAATTTCTGTAAATCTGATTTTGAAGAAATAACCTCACAGGCTGGCAAAATGCTAGGCTCTGATACCACTGAAATGACCCTAACTGGCCATTTACTAATTCTGACCAATAAATCTTAAACAAATTTATAATAAACAATAACATGCAAATAACTAGAAGATATTCTTGAATAACCAGCAGATGTATTTATAAAACCAACAAATACAATCTTGTAAAATAACTCAAAAAATGGTATGTATTTTACAACAGCAATACAAAACCATAAATTATTACATTCCAATCTGAACTACAAGCAAATAATAGTAAGACTGGATGATAAGAACCTGATAAAAGAAATGGTGAATTCTAAATGAATCTGCACCAGGATGAATCAAGTTTTCATCCAATCCACCAAGAAATGTTGAAGGTTTCTGTCCTTAGATTTTTGATTCGATAGCTGAAGCTTCTCAAATTCTCAAAGAGAAAATAATATTCATAAACTAAAGCATGCTAAATGAGTCTCCAAGACCTCCTCTTATGGCTACATCTGTGACTCTTTAGTTTCCCCCACTGTGACTCTTTGTATGCCCATTTCGTCTCTTTATAAACTCACATTAAGTCATTTTAAATAAATGACCGTTGGGTTATAAAGTAAAATAATAAATAAGTGAGGAAATCATCTAACATTAAAACGGGAGCCCAAATGAGCTCAGATGCCATCGTGTGATAGCTCACTGAAAAGCTCTCGATGAGACACTCCAAGTCCACTACTGAAAAGCCGAGAATTTTGAACCCCTGCTAACTTACTAGAAATAGTAAGTGCCCTGGAAACTTGTAGAAACTATACTGATTGGCCTAGAACTAAAACCACCGAGGCCGATTATCCCCTAGAA
Source organism: Chamaecyparis obtusa (assembly GCA_027943335.1). Taxonomy (NCBI): domain Eukaryota; kingdom Viridiplantae; phylum Streptophyta; class Pinopsida; order Cupressales; family Cupressaceae; genus Chamaecyparis; species Chamaecyparis obtusa. The sequence continues at coordinate 1,593,557 of BSBK01006040.1, forward strand.
CATTGCCACACCACGGTTAGCCCTTCAGACCAAGGTAAGTAGGCTAACGACATGGCTCACTATAATGTACCCTGAAAAGGGGACATTACCTTGAGAGTAATAGATTGAAGAGGAATGATGAATCATGTGAAACTTAGTGCATAATTCTGTTAAGTCTTTGTTCTTGAAATGCCTTGCATTATCCATTATGATGGCATTAGGTATGCCATATCTACAAATTATGTGATTAAGGATAAACAAAGAAATTTTTTTGCCTATTGTATTTGATAGGGGTACAACTTCCACCCACTTAGTAAAATATTCAGTTGTTGTGATGATAAATTTATGACCATTCGAAGATGGTGGATAAATCATCCCTATTAGGTCTAGCCCCCACTGATAAAATGGCCATGGTGTTGTCAAAGGATGAAGTTCTTATGCGGGTGCATGTATCAAATTCCCATGGAATTGACATTTCTTACAAGTTTTTACAAAGTCACATGAATCTTTTTCCATGGTAGGCCAAAAATATCCTATCCTTAGAAGTTTCTTGGCTAGGGATAATCCATTTGAGTGTGATCCACATATTCCTTTGTGGATTTCTCATAAGGCTAAATTTGATTCTTCCTCTTCTAAAAACCTAAGGAGCATTCCGTCAAGACCTTTTCGATACAATGTTTCAGAAACTATAGTGTATTTGGCGGCTTGACGAATGAAGCTTTTCTTTTGGTTTTTGGTTTGGTTTAAGGGAAGGATTTCATCCTTTAAGTATAAATTGGGCCATACTAGGGTGATTTGTTTGTAGTTAGCAAGAAAATGGTGTGAGGGTGGGTTGGGTCATATGTAGGTTGAATTACTTCTTCTACCAAGAACTCGTATCTAGCATTCTGATTAGGTGTCTGCAAAAGTGAAGCTAAGGTTGCCATGGCATCTGTTTCTTTGTTCTTTTCTCTTGGCACTTGCTCAAATGTAATGAGTATGAAAGGCTTCTTGAGATTCTCCACCATGGTTTTCTAGGGTACCAATTTTTCATCATTTGTTTGATATTCTTCATTTACTTGATTTATGACCAATTGTGAATCTCCATAAACTTTTCATTGTCACTTTCCACTCTAATGCCAACTTCATTCCAATGACCAATGCTTCATATTTTTCTATATTGTTTGTGCATTGAAATAATAATTTGTAGGATTTTGGTATAGTACAGCCCTGAGGAGTGATGAGAAGTATGCCCGCTCCTGATCCATGATGGGTGTAGGAACCATCAAAATAAAGTTGCCATGTTTTTGCCTCAACATTCACAATCTCTAAATCTGGGAATTCAATTTGTACAGGATGATCATCATGAAGTGGTGCTTCTGCTAATTGGTCTGCAATGACTTGTTCTTAGATTGATTTTCTATCAACATATTCTATGTCGAATTCACTTAGTATCATCACCCACTTTGCTAATCTTCCATTCAATATTGTTTTTCTTAGTAGATATTTCAAAGGGTCGATCTTAGTAATGAGCCTTATCTTGTGGGATAGCATATAATGGTGTAATTTTTGTGAAGAAAAAACTACAGCCAAGCATGCCCTTTCCATAAATGTATAGTTTAGCTCATATTTGACTAAGGTTCTGCTAATGTAGTAAATTGCCTTCTCTTTTCCTATTTCATCCTCTTGTGCTAAAAGTGCCCCCAATGAATTTTATGTGGCTGAAATGTATAAGATCAAGGGCTTGCCTCTGATAGGTGGCATCAAGATTGGTGGATTCATAAGATATTTCTTTAATAGATTAAAGGCTTCTTCACACTTTTCATCCCATTTGAATATTGTATCTTTGTGCAAGAGTTTATTGAAATTGTGGCATTTCTCAACTAATTGAGAGATAAATCTCCTAATGGATTGGATCCTTCCTTGTAAAGATCACATCTAACTAATATTCTTTGGTGCTTCCATTTCCATTATAGCCTTTACTTTAGCGAGATCCACCTCTATCCCTTTGGCAAATATAATGTAACCTAGAAGCTTGTGGGATTGTACTCCAAAAGCACATTTCTTTGGGTTAAATCTTACTTTGAATTCCTCTAGCCTTTCAAAAAAAATTTCTAAGATTGGTAGGAGTTCTTTCCTTGAATGTGATTTGGCTAGTATGTCTTCCACATAATCCTCCATGAACTTATGCATCATATCATGGAATATTGTAGTCATTGCTCGTTGATAGGTTGTGCCTGCATTAGTCAAGCCAAAAGGCATGACATTCCAACAAAAGGTACCCCATGCACATGTAAAGGTAGTTTTATCTTGGTCTTCTAGTGCTATCTTGATTTGATTATACCCACTAAATCTATCCATGAATGAAAACATAGAGTGCCCTGCTATTAAATCTACAATGGCATCAATACTTGGAAGTGGGAAGTTGTCCTTAGGACATGCCAAGTTTAAGTCTCTAAAGTCTGTGCAAATTCTAATGGATTTGTCTACTTTTCATACTGGCACTATATTTGAGATCCATTATGCATAATCAATGGCCCTTATAAATCCCACCTTCAATAGTTTTTCTAACTCCACTTTGACAAGTAGGGCTATATGAGGATGCATTTTCCTTAATTTTTGCTTAACGGGTTTTGCTCCTTCCTTGATATTTAGATGATGCATTATCAAATTTGGGTCTAAACCTAGCATATCATCATAAGACTATGTGAAGTTAACTCATCTTTCCTTAAAGAACTTAATGAATTCTATCCTTTTTTTGGTAGATAAGGATGCTGCTAAGTGGATAAACTTCGGCTCTGTTTCTAATCCAATGTTTATCTTTTCTGTTGGCTCAATTAAGATTGGAGATCTTTCTTCATAGTGTTTTGGTAGAACATCCAAACTCCCTTCCATAGGTGCCTCAGTTGGGTTTTCACCTTTGGAAACATCCTTTATTTCTTTTTTTCTTTCTTGATCTAATGTTTCCACAAAGTGGTTTTCAACACTTGATTCTTTTCCTTTTCTATTTTTTTTTATTTTTTCATTTTTTTCTGAGATTAGAAATTTGGATGCTCCCTTTGATCATTTCTTCTTGATATTCTTTGATATAAGAAGGTTCAACCACGTTGAGGTATTGGGACACCATGTTGTCATTCAAGAAAGTTGGCAAGGTAGTTGGTTCAATGGTATCCCATTCAATTAAGTCTGGGTGGATGAGAGTTAATGGGTCAACACTTAGGTTTATTTCAATAGGGTTTAAAGTGTAGATCTCATTATTGGAGGGTTCATACATTGTATCTTGAAAATCTCAAACATGGGCTTCCTCTAAATGTTCTAAAGAAGGATCAAAGTCCCCCTCACTAGAGTCCTCTCGGGTTTCTATGGGATAGAACTCATGTGGATTAAACCTAAAGTTTGACTCTTCCATAGTAGGTCTCCATGAAGGAATGTATGGTTCACCTACCCACTGATTGATTTCTATCTCTATACTTGGTACTTCATTTAGAATCACTTGGCTAGAACTAGATGCTTGATTTGAAGTTGATTCTGTCATTGGTCTTTTATTTTTGGTAGAAGCATAGGTATGAATAACATCAATACCCTTGTCTTGGCATGACTCATTTGATAGGGTCTCCCATTCCCATTCATTAGAATCCTCATCACTATGAGACTCTAATTGTAATATTTGGCTATAAAGTTTGGGATGATGTTTTTGAGTGTATCCTTCCTCAAGATACCCTATTCCTACTTTCTCCTTAGAATCTCACCATGTACTTTCTAAGGGTTCAATGATTCCTTCATTCTTTGTTCCTAAAGGTCCTTGACCTTTGTATCCCATCTTTTGCATGATTGCAAATCCTTTCCCATATTGATGTGTGGGAATGGTTATATTTTGGATATGTTTGACGTGGGCACTTGATTCTTCATCCTTGTATAACTAGTTCAAAATTTCATTGTCCTCTTCATCCATGGCAGATGATGTACTTTCCCTCACAAAGTTATCATTATATCTATGAGGCAGATTTGGGGGTTTTCCAAAGGACTTGGGTGATAAAGGTAGATCCATCATAGATAAGGAGTATTCACCTACTCCCTTTTGTTTGATCTTACATTGCTTGTCAAAAATTTTCATCATTTGGTCCATCTTTTGATAATGGGCCTCTTTGGTGGACACTTGAGTATCTTTGATATGATCCTCCTTTATTTCTTCAATAATTTTATCCTCATTAACCCTCTCTTTTTCTTTAGTCAATGTAGTTAGGTTAATGAGTTTTGGTGTGTCTTCAATAATAACTTCTTCCTCCATCTTTTCTTTTCCCTTCAACCAAGAGGTGTTCTTAGAACTTTGACCTTGCTCCCTTTGATTGGGTATAGACCCTTCAGCATTGTGTGGAACCAATGATTCATTGATAGGCTTGACATTATTACAATATTGGAATGGATTTAGATCTCCACTTGCCATTATCTATTGACCTAGATATGGGAATTTTAAGCATTGATGATAAGTTGAAGAAATGGCTTGCATTTTGTGGATCCATGGCCTTCCTAACACAATATTGTAAGTCAACTTTAAGTCTAACACTTGGAATATGGTCTCTTTTTGCATGGGACCAAATCTTATGGGTAAGACTATAACTCCTCTTAATGCTCTTTCTTCATCATTGTAGGCTTTTATGGTTATTTTCTTCTTTGGGTCAATAACTTCCTTAGAAAATCCTAGGGCTTTTACCAAGCTAAGGGTACAAATATTTAGGCCAGCACCTCCATCTATAAGGACTCTTTTCACCCTATGCTTGTGGATCAACACTTCTATGTGTAAGGGAAAATTTTGAGGATGGTTAAGGGACATGTCATCTTATTCAGAAAATGATAGGCAATGAGGTGCAATTAGGTGTCCTACCATATTTTGAAATTTGTCTACCTCTAAATTTAGAGGCACATTTGTTTCCAATAAGGCTTTTTCCAAGATATCTTTATGAATTGGTGATAGTTTGAGTAGCTCAAGAATAGAAATTTGAGTGGGAGTTCTTTGCAATTGATCTACCAAGTTGTATTGCTTTGATGATGATGTGGAGGCTTGATTTGATATCACCACTTTTGAAGCATTGGTAGGTAGGATAATGTTTTATGCTTGCCCCCTAGTGACAACATTTGATGATACTTCCCTTGACTTATCTTTCACTATGATAATGTTTATGGTTTGATCCTCTCTTAGGGTGTTTATCATGTTATCATAAGTATGAGAAAAGTTCACTTTCTCATTACCCTTCTTTTGATTTTGATTAGATGACTCACCCTTTTCATGATTCAAAAAGGGATTCTTGTAGGCCGTGTGATCCTCATTGTTTTGAGGCCCTTCAATTTTGATGGTGTTATTATCAATTAGATCTTGCACTAAGTGCTTCAATCTCATGCATTCATTGGTTGGATGACCTCTTTTTCTATGGTATTCACAATGATGAGATTCATTCCACCAATGTGGCTTGACTTGAGGTTCATAACTTGATATGTCGGGTAACATGATAACTTGATTGGCCAACAAGGTTCTTAGTACATTCTCCAAAGGTTCACCTAAGTAGGTGAATTTCATTTTGTTATAATTGGAGTTTGATTTTGACTTATCCCAAGTCTTATTGTTGGAAGTGTTGGGATTGTTGTTGGAATTATTGGAATTAAATGGAGCTTTACTTGATTGATTAACATTATTTGAAGAATTAGCTCCATATGGTAGTATAAAAGGGGCAGACTTTAAGTTGTGTGCTTCCATAACTCCATCATTTGCAAGGTTCTTATTGTTATTCTTTGTCCAAGATTTAGATTTATCATTATTATTGTTGGACCCTTGATTATTGAAATACTTAGGAACATAATTATTGTTATTATTATTATTATTGTTGTTGTTGTTATTGTTGTTGGATTTGTTATCTTTAAATAATTTGATCTCACCTCTCTTGACCAAAACATCTTCAATCTTGATCCCATTTTTTATGAGTTTTTCAAATGTTGGGGGACATTGAAGTTGTAACCTATAATTCATTTTTGAGGTCAAATTGTTAGTGAAGATCTCCATCTTCTCTTTCTCGGGGATACTTCATGGATACCTTGTGAAAATGGTCCTCCACCTTTGTAAGAATCCTAAAAAGGACTCTTCATCTTTTTGTTTGGTATCTCATAACTTGAGCATTGTGATTTCATGCTCAATGTTATAAGAGTAATGGGTTACAAACTTGGAGGCTAACTCCTCAAAGGACTTTATTCCGGGGGTTAGTTTTGAAAACTACTCCATTGCAGGACCTCCTAAGCTTCTAGGAAAGAGTCTCATTAGTTATGTATCATTGTGCATGAACTCTATGCTTAGGGCACAAAACTCCCTTAAATGGTCCTGTGGGTCTATTTTACCCATGTACTTATCATATTTAGGAAAGATGGTATTGAAAGGAAAAGATACCATTGCTAAACTTTTGTCGAAAGCAAAAGGACACAAAGCTTCTATGGAAAAGGCCTTAAGTTTGGCTACCTTCTTCATGGTATCAATTTGTTCTTGGAAGGCCTTTATTTTCCTAGTCATAACATTCATAGGGTCATCTTGGTGTTGATCTTTCTTGAGTTGGTCAATATCAAAATCATAGGGCAGCTTTACCCCCTTTTGTGCTAGGTTTAGGAAGAAGTTCTCCCTATCTTTGTCTATTAATTTCTCCATAACCTCTAGGAAATCATTGTCTTGGGCAGCTTTCTCAACCCTTTCTTCAAGTGTCTCCTTAGGATTATAGTTGCCATTTTTTATATTGTGATTATGATAGGCTGAATTTCTATCACCCATCTCTTCAAGTCTTGGTTCAAATAGGTTCGTGAAAATTTCTTCTTGATTAGGATCTTTGAAAACACTTTGGTACTAAACTTCTTGCCTTGGGTTTTCAAAAATAGTGCTATCTCCTGGTAATGATACCCTATGTGTTTGGGGCCACATGGAAATCGACATCCAACAAGGGTTTGATTTGGGATGATCCTTGATTCAAAAATTGTTGATTTTATATTGAAGAGATTTAAAAATTGTAAGATGAGCTTTCAATGGATATCTCTCACTTGTTTATGTATTCCAAACACAACAATCACACATTCACTTGTCTCTTTTTACCCACTTAAACACAAAATATTTGATTTGAAGAATGTTATCATGGGTTTTTCACAAGAATGCACTTCAAGCACCTACCTAGCACAAGATTTGGTTTGCATACATGGCTCTAGAAGGTGGTCTTGCTATTTTATCAAGGATTTAGTATTGATTCCATTCAAATAGACTTTAATCTCTCATCCTCCAAGTATGTTAGGAGGCTTCCCACATGCACCGAGGTATGATTTTGTGCAATTTGTGAGGACTACTAGAGGAAGGTTGAAAAATTAAAATCTGTTTGTCACACACCCCATTAAGGATGCATGCATTTCATTTTAGAGTGGGTTGGATTCCCGTAGAAAAAAGTGAGCGTATCCCACTTTGGGTTGTCCCTCACACCGGCCTCGTTAAGGCAAACTTGGGAGGTGAGCCCACTATTGCTCTAGCATGTATATGGAAAACAAGAAATGAACTTAGGCTGACAAGTTTGGGAGTTTGATTCACTCAAAGAGTGAAGAGCATATCCCTATTATCTTTCTTTGTTCCACACACTTAAACACACGCTTGTTCTTTCCAAATCTCTTGACAAGGAGATTCTTAAAATTAAAGTGTGTAATTCATTTCCTATTTTATCTTAAGCTATGTTCAAAGAATTCCGCAATTTGATCAAGTGCAAGCTTGAATAGAGAAATACCTTTCCTTTTGTAGCTAGCCTAAGCTAGGGGCATTTTTGAAAGGTTTTGTTATTTTTTTACCTTACCTTCACCATAGCTCTCTCCTAATGTGCTTGTCCTCCAACAAGTTAGTCAACACCAACAATCACAATGAGGAGAAATCAAAGTAAAATGAATGAAGAAACTAATTATGTATTGAACTTTTGAACACCTTAATTGCAAAGTTTTTAAGGAAAACTTGAAATTAAGGACTAAAAATCCAATTTAAAGATACAAATTTTGATTTGTATGCTTCAATAACAACAAAATATTTCTGATATACCTAGTTGTCTTCTTCTTGTGTTATTTCAAGAACCACTTTGATATGAGCTATGTTCTCCTTCTTGATCTTTTTGGCTAAAGCTTTGCCCTCCTGATTGAATCTTGTCTCTAGTTTCCTCACCTTTTTATGCCCTGTCATCCTACAGAACAAAAATCTTTTTGTAACAGTCAGATTAATCAATTCATAATTTTTTGCAAAAGCACACCTAAATCAATTGAAAGCACTATTTTATTACTCAAAAGCACAACTAATCTGATTGAAAGTGCTATTTTAGTCTGCCAGTAAAATGCTAAAGCACACAAATAACTTTTAAAAGTGCTATTGAAATAAGCAAAGGCGATAAAAGTTAGACAAAAGCGTTAAAAAAATTGGTGAAAGCGCCTAGTAGTCAGGAGCAAAGCACTCTTTCATGATGAAAAAGTGCTAAAAGATATAAAGACCGAAGACATGACTCGCAAAGGCACTGTAGATCGACGCAAAGGCGCACAACTTTGCCACAGAAGCACTAGAACAATGATTGAAAGTGTTGTTTCTTCTCACAAAAGCGCTTCTTAAACTGGTAAAACCGCTACTTCCTAAAAAATTTGAGGGTTAAACATGTGCAAATTTGGAGATAATGAAAGATTTATGTACGATTAATAGAGTAGAGCATTCTGCCCCATGGTGGGTGCCATTTTGTACACTTGGGAAAGTGCCTTCGTATAATTAAGGTTAGTCAATAAATGAGAATAGTAACTAAATACAACCACAAAGCAATAGAGCAACTATTTAGCAAAATAATGACTAATTGAGCATCATGTGGCTCTCTAACTAAGATTGTTAATGAATAGCTCTCAGCAAGCTCCCATTAATGACAGTCCTAGAATGAGAATGATAAAGATAAAAATGCTATTGCTAACAATTAGATCAAACAAAATGCTAAAATGCTTCTAAAATGCCTTTCTAAGCTCAAATTGCAAGAAGTTCAATGCAATTCTCAGATGTGTGGATGATCAATATGAAGGAATTAGGCCTTCCTTTTATAGATTTTCCAATGGTAGGGGGTGTGGTTGTGTTTGATCATGATTAAGTCTTGGTTGAGTCCTTGGTTCCACCCTTTGAGGACAATGCAAAGTTTGTGTCCTCAAAGCTTGGGACAAGTAGACAAGATCAATGGTCAAGATTCATTTTCACTTTGAGTGAACGAGATTGAATTTGGCTTGATCCATGTGAATGTCTTTCCTTTATTCTCATTGGTTGATTGATTTTCCTCTCTTTGTGGTTGTTGAGAGTAATTGAGATTTATTAATTTATTTAAATGAATTTGTTTAGCCATGTACCCCTTGAATGGGTTGAATTTGATTTAATCCAAGACTATACAATTAATTGATTTAATTTTACTTTGATTTGATTGTATTTGATTAAAACACTCTCAATTTTGATTTATCTTGAATTAATACTTGATTTTAATTTTGATTGGCTAATTATGCATTGTGATTCAATTGATTTGATCCTATCCTTGATTTGCCTTGATTTGACTTGATTTTCTTTGATTTGATCTTTGTCCATTTTCAAGTGATTACAGGTACATATCTAATGAAGTAATGAAACTACCCACATTCTATGTGCTTTGATCCAATGAAATTTTTATCATCATGATGAAGTAATAATGCATTAAATGTCTTACTGATGTCCCTATTTGATTAGACAGTGCTTTGTTTTTTATATTGTTGCTATCAAAATAGAATGGCAGTGGTGATTCAATGCATCTATAGCCTCAACAACATGGCAACATCGATCCAATCATAGGAAATACATTACAAATGCCAAGCTCATGGTATGAATGAAATAAACAGTGTATAAAATAATATATGGTGCACAACAATAGCAAGCATGCAATGACAACAATAACATTGCATGATGCCCGAGCTCAAATTCAAAATAGTAAGTGTATTAATATATGATCTAATAGTAGCAACCTCATTGATCATTACCTTTGACTCCTCCATCATTATAGAAGAGATAACTACCTACAACTATATTTCATAATTCCTCCTTTGAAGTCATAGGTTAGTTTAAAATGGAGAAACTATACAAACTCACCAATTTAATCCCAAAATTTCATAACATTGCATTCTTGTTGTTTTTATGGTGCACAACAGCAACAAGCATGTAATGACAAAAATAACATTACATGATGCATGAGCTCAAATTCAAAATAGTAAGTGTATTATTTTATTACTGATGTCCCTATTTGATCTAATAGCATCAATATAACAAACATAGCACCAACCAATCAAATAGGGACATTAGGTGCTCAAACAGTGAGCTCATAAACAATTCATGATGCCCTATCTTGTAGCCCGTGAGCCATCAAGACATTTCCTCATGAAATAATCATAAACGGGAGTACCACATAGTGAATATCAACAGCAAAATAAATAAAGAGAGATCAAACACTTCACACAATGTATGTTGTTTTATAAGATTTTATTACTTGACTAAATATATTGTTTTATTAAGATTTTATTAAGACAAAGTATTTTGGATTAGTCTTATGTTGTTTTATAAAATTTTATTAAGACTAAATATATGATGTAAACTCATAATTATACTTGATATATATAATACAATGGTATGTAGTATAATCTATACATTTGTGAGATGTGATTAATTCTAGTTATATGATGTTTTGGGATTAAATTGGTGAGTTTGTATAGTTTCTCCATTTTAAACTAACCTATGAATTCAAAGGAGGAATTATGAAATATAGTTGTAGGTAGTTATCTCTTCTATAATGATGGAGGAGTCAAAGGTAATGATCAATGAGGTTGTTGTTATTAGATCATACACTAATACACTTACTTTTTTTATAGCAATAACATTGCATGATGCCTAAGCTCAAATTCAAAATAGTAAGGGTATTACTTTATTATTGATGTCCCTATTTTATTACCGATGTCCCTATTTGATCTAATAGAATTAATATAACAAACAAATCACCAGCCAATAAAATAGGGACATGAGGTGCTCAAACAGTGAGCTCATAAACAAGGCATGATGCCCTAGCTTGCAGCCCGCAAGCCATCAAGATATTTCCTCATGAAATGATCATAAACGGGGAGTACCACATAGTGAATATCAATAGAAAAACAAATAAAGAGAGATCAAACACTTCAGACAATGCCTTGAAGGTAATAGTAATGATTCCCTAGCTCTCAAACCTCGCGAGTCATCAAGCATTCCAAATGAAAAGATGTAAACAATGTCAGTATTTAATAGTGAGCTCATAAACAATGTGTGATGCCCTAGCTTGCAGCCTGTGAGCCATCAAGACACTTCCTCATGAAATGATCATAAATGAGGAGTACCACATAGTGAATATCAACAACAAAACAAATAAAGAGAGATCAAACACTTCACACAATGCCTTGAAGGTAATAGCAACAATGCCCTAGCTCTCAAAGCTCATGGGTCATCGAGCATTCCAAATGAAAAGATGTAAACAATGCCAGTATTAACATTCATATTGTGCCATTAAATCAAAAAATGCCATCAAAATGAAATTGAGTTAATGAGAAGACAAAGCTCGAATGCCTACCTCAATCCACGGTTGTCATACGCAAGCCCTCTTCACACTTCCAAATTGTCAAGCCCTCTCCGCAGCTCATGAAAATTACAAATGAGCATTTATTTTTCTTTTTTTTGGTTTATAATCATGTAGGTGTCACAATTACAATGGCACCATCGCTATTATGACACCGTCGAGCGCACCTGCAAAAAAAACACACAAATGGTACTATCGTCAAAATTGGCATCAAAATTTGACCCCAAATGTTGTAGTGTCCCCATTTGCCTGACCTTTAAAAAGTTATCAAGATTGTCCAAATCTTTGATTTTCAGCCAGTTGGCAAATTTTACATCATCACATGATTGATAGAGATTATCTAGTGCCATGCATGTCAATTTACATAGTGCATAATATTTTGAAATATACATAGGTCTTTGTTGGGCCTTTTTCATTATATTTCTCATTTCCTTAAGCATGGGGAGAAGACTTGCTAACATTAAGAGTCTCTCTACATTACTTAACATTCGCAATAGTGCAGGAAATTTTGGTAGCCCTACTTCTTCATGACTTGAGGTAATTAGACCAAGCAACAATTGATATTCTGAAAAAACTCTATGCGTTGGTCCATCCAAAGAGATCCATCTGGTATCATTATCCTTAAGAAGCTTGTTCCTGTCAGTTAGTCCTTCGACAAAGTGTTGAAATTCCCTCAATCATTTCAAACTTTGATAGAAGTATTGGTAGATATTTTTGATTAAAAGTTCATTTTTTTGTACTGGAGCATGCTTGCTGACAACTCCAAAAGCTAGATTCATTCTGTGGGCCATGCAGTGAATGGGAGTAACATAGGGTGCATAAGAAGATTGTATCTGTGTGCAAAGACCACCCCTATGGACTTGCATTACTGAAGCTCCATCTGCTCCAACACACACCAACTTTTTGGCAATTGTCATGTCATTTATACCTTCATATTCAATTAGAGAACTCTTTACTAGTTCAAATAAATTTTTCATTGTCACATTATCCTTAATTTTATCAATAGTTAGTAGATGAGGTTGGGAGACAAAATTGTGTATAGTATAAACATGCATGCATACCCAGGAAGTATTATCTACTGTTGTAACCTCATCTAAAGATAATGCAATAAAATTTGACTCTTTAATTTTTTCCTTTAGATCCTCTTTTTCAACCTCAGCAACACAACTTGCCCATTCTCATCCACTGTTTATTGACCAGTGACTCTTAGGATAGTTATGAACTTTTAGAAAGTGTAATAAAGCACTCAATGATGGGTAGTCTATCATAGGACACCCTCTACTCAAAATATTAAAGACAACACTTAACTAAACAAATTTTCCCATTAGTTCTACTTCCAATGCTTTTCCAAAACAAGCTTCAATAGAGCCTTTAACTTCACTAGGCTTCATCTTTATATTCTGCTAAAATTCAAATAATTCTGCATTCCTAACATGTTGAGATTCCTCCTTTGTTTTCCATCTTATCACTGATTTTTGAACTTCATCTATGGTTTTCTTTTCATAAACTTTACCCATATGCTTCTCTATGGTGTCAATTTCTAGTTGCAACCTCTTTTCCTTCTTATTTGCATTCTACCGAAGGCTCACCTTCAATTGGATTGTCCATTAGTTCAATGAATAGATACTTTGACACCCATTCTACTTGAAAATTCCTCGATAGATCCCACATCTGATCTTTTTTTCATTCTCTATCATTCTTTGAATTGTATTTTCTTTTCTTCTTCCCTGCACCATCATCCTCTCTGACATTCTTATTCTCATCTAGGTCGATTATATCATTATGGCTACTCTGGGTATTTAACTAAAAATCTTCTTCAATTTTATCATGATCTGAGAAATCAAGTTCACTGACTTCTTTAATATGTCATGTAGGTTTTGGTTGTGAATCATGAAAATATTATTTTGATGAAGTAGCTTCTCAATTTTGGCCAAAAACATTTCCAACACCATGACCAAAGTACGATAATAAGGTTTTACATTTTTCTAGCCTCTCTTAGCTTTCCCCATATGTGGGAGCCTTACCCTTATTCTTGTTTGACATCTCAATTCTTCAATGAAATAAAGGCTACCATCCTACCAGTGCAAAAAAAAATATTTACTTGTTGAAGCAGTGACAATAGAACTATAATATATATAAATATGATTCATTGACCCTTAAGTCATGTATGAGGTCTCCCTAGTCACCACTGCTCACTAACTGGTCCCCACTAAATAAGAATGAACTCAAAATTATAGTCACATAATAATAATCACTTACCTTTGCCTCAAATTCAATTGCAATCGTGACTCGCCAATGTAGTCAAGACTCAACAGTCTGAACTTTGCTATTGATCAAATTGAGCTGAACCAAATTGTGTACAATAACAATGATCTATGAATATATTTATACTAATCCTTTTTTGGAAAATTTGGCGAGAGGTATTAGGTCTACAAATATTTGGTGAAGCCCAAGTAATTATAACACATCTTGTGTTATTTAGGTATGTGCGGGATCATGGTATGCCAAAAAGTGGCGATGTGAAAAAATAAACTTTTCACTCGTCCAAAAGTGCACTAAAAAGTTTGTTGACTTTTTAGTAGGTTTGGGTGTCAGTACACCTGGCCAAGCCAAAAGCCAAAGCACAGGCCTAATCGGATATCTAATTTTTTCCAAAAAATTATATTTCTAGCCCACGATCGCATTCAACGTTTTCATTGTGAAAATGTTGAACACAACTCTAGTTTTGGATATCCAATCTTTTCTCATATATGATTTTCTCAACAAGAAAAGGTAAGTTCAATTTTTAACTTTTTATTATTTTTATTGTTTTTAATTGAAATTTGTAGTTTTTTATATAAAAATTAGGGTTTAAATTATTATTTTTATTATTTTTTAAATTGATTGTAATCATCTATTTGGGTTCTAATTGTAATCAAATATGGACTCAAATCAATCAAAAAACCCTCCCAATGATCCTGCAAATAATCTAGAACCGCCTCCAAATAATCCCCCACTTTCAGAAGATGAACCAGTCTCAAACCCTCACTGTTTAGAGGATCTCATAGGAGACAATCTAAATCAGATTAGAGGATATCAAACCACATATGCCAATATCCCCACATTGCACCCCATGTTTTCCACATTGAACTCCATTATTGAGAACATGGAGAAACTTATAGAGCAACATAATGTTGCACTTCTTTGGCGTGATTCCACGCATGCCTAGTTTGACGATGGGCTTGACTATGATCAAGTTCTAAACCTAAACATAACAGAACAAGACATATGTAATCCTTTTTTGGATCCCAAAATTGGTTTAAAAGTGGACCCTAAAAAACCCAAGTTGTCGATTAAATGGTGCACAAATGATGCACTACGTGACAACTTTTGGGACCGTTGGTGGATGGTTTTTGATAGACCACCTCACAACAATTTGGATGTCCCATTTTATTTCATTAAAAAATTGTATGTTGAATTTGTTCTTGGTCACAAGGTAAATTATTGGAGTATGAGACTGAACTAGGGTGTAGGATTAGGCGCTCCTCGAGAAACCTGATGCAGGAGCATCTTGGGTGTAAGAGCAATCTTGCATCACCCAAAAATATTTCTATTTTTATATTCAATAAGGGCTATTTCGTGCAGAGCTTCTATTTATGGAAAGTTACTATTTTTGGTAATTTTTGCATGTGCTCAGAATGATTTGATTTCTTTCTTGGAGGTTCATTTTGGTCATGTAAGTCTGCCAGTAAAGTTTCATTGCCAGATCAAGTGTATATTGGAAGATATTGAAGATTTTCGGTATTGGCAGTAGGGTACAGAAACTTTGAACTCAGTTTTGAAGGCTTTAGAGGCCCCGGATGAGGTCAAAAATTTGGGTGACAGGCGCTTGCCCGGGTCAAGCCTTTAGAGCACTTTGTGGCATTTTTGAAATGGGTTTATAATAGCCGATCGGGTCAACTGGTGATGACTTATGGTCTTCGAAAGTTGGGCCACCCGAAATGGCAGAAAATAATTTTCTTCAAAATTTCTGTTCGGGTTTCAAAGGTTATCTTGAGCCGACTATGATGTAATAAAATGTAAAATAAAATAATTCTAAGTTTGGTCGGCCTTATTGGCTAAAATTCTGGAACCTTCCCAAGCGGTGGAAATTGCCTATATAAGGAAGGCTGTATTATTGTCTTAGGCAGTTCAGAATAGTTTTGGGTAGTAGATCTGGGTAATAGTTCGAGGCTTTTTCCTACAGAATATTGTAAGGGAATGCCCATGTGGCTTTGCATATTGTAATTCTGAAAGTTTGTAATTCCACATTTGTGGAGATAATAAGAAGCCAATTTTCTGTTCTTGCATATTGTTGTTGTTTCTCTATTTCTGTTATGTGTTTGTGGTATTAAGGGGAGCACCCTTTATCAAGTGGTATCAGAGTAGGTTTTCTTGAGTGTGTAAATAGATCACCGACTATGAGGTAGTTTGCACCAGGACCGTGGTTAGGGTTTCAGCGCGCATCGCGAAAATGCCTCCATGAAGAGAACGTGGCGGAAGAGCTGGTGCTGTGACACCTGAGGTTAGAGAGCTACAGAGACAAGTGCGAGCATTGCAAGAAGAGATTCACAGAGGAATGAATCTTAATGTCAGAGATGAAAGCGAGGATGAAGCCGAAGAAGAATATCAAGAAGGAGAAGTTGAAATTATGAACCAGGAGGAAGAAAGACTTTTTCGAGCGATTTCCAAGATTGGGAAAAGACCTAAGATTGAGGTTCCTACATTTTTCTGGAAATCTTAACCCAGAGGAATTGATCGACTGGATCAATGAATGTGAAGAATATTTTGAGTATGAAGATGTTGAGGATCCTGATAGGGTCAAATTTGTGAACGCCAGACTTAAAGGTCATGCGAAGATATGGTGGCAAGAGATTCAGTTGGAGCGAAATAGAAGGGGAAAGGAGAAAATCACGAGATGGGATTGGATGGTGGATAAATTGAAGTGACAGTTCATTCTTGTTGATTATGAGCTTGACCTACTAAAGAAAATGCAGAGTTTGAAGCAAGCAGGAAGATCTGTTCAGGAGTATACAGAGGAGTTCTATCGACTTCTCATCAGAACAGGCCATGCAGAAGCTGAGAAGGAGAAAGTTGCCCGATACCTTAATGGATTAAGGCCAAGCATTCAGGAGGAGCTGAATCTGGTTTGAATGAACAGTATTGAAGAGGCATACCAGTTTGCCCTAAAAGTAGAGGAAAAGCTAAAAAAGAAGTTTGAGAGTAGACAAAATGGAAGAGGTCGCGGTGGACGATCTGGTGGACGGTCATACGGTGGCCGAAATAAAGATTCGAAAAAGAAGGATGAGGCCAGTAGCAGTCAGAATCAGCGAGGAAATAATTCCAATCGCTTCCAGGATCAGAATAATAGAGATCAGAGAGGAAGAGGAAGAGGACAAGGATCTGGAAGAGGTGGCTTCCGTGGAACATGTTTTCACTGTGGAGAAGAAGGTCATAGGGCATTTGAATATCCTCAGTGCCAACAAAGAACAGACAGGAGAAATGAAGGCCAGGCCAGAGTTGCACATGTAGATGAAGATGCCAGATCATCAAATTCTGAAGATGCTGAAAGAGGAGAAACGTTGATTAACAGAAGAGTCCTGTTGAGTGGTGAGAATGAACCTGAGCAAAGAAGGAGCCTGTTTCGCACCAGGTGCAAGTGTGAAGGTAAATGTTGTGATGTGATTATTGATAGTGGAAGCACTGAAAATTTGGTGTCAAAAGAGATGGTGACAAAGTTGAAGCTCAAGAGACAGAAACGCCCACATTCATATCGGATTGCCTGGGTACAGGATGACCACAAGGTCATGGTCAATGAACAATGCCTGGTGAAGTTCAAGATTGGTGGATACCAAGATGAGGTATTGTGTGATATCATATCTATGGATGCATGTCATATGTTGTTGGGTAGACCATGGCAGTTTGATAGATGTGTTGTACATGATGGTCGTGCGAATACCTATTCCCTGACAAAGGATGGAGTGCGACATAAGCTAAAACCATTGAAGGAGACTGAAGAAAAGGTATGTGGTAATGCAAGGATAACTTTTGTTGATGGAAGAAATTTCCTAGATGGTATGAGGCATGAGCATGTATGTTTTTCTTTAATTCCAAAAGCTGGTAAAGAGGAAGTAGAAGATGTTCCTGTAGAAGTTGCAGATTTGTTGAACGAGTTTCAGGATATTGTATCCGATAATGTGCCTGATGGATTACCACCAGTCAGGAAGATCAGTCATCAGATGGACTTGATCCCAGGAGCAAGTTTGCCGAATAAGGCAGCACACAGAATGACACCTGCAGAAAGTGAGGAGTTGAACAGACAAGTACATGAACTGTTACAGAAAGGATTGATCCGTGAGAGTCTGAGTCCCTGTGCTATACCAGCGGTATTAGCACCAAAGAAGAATGGAGAATGGAGGATGTGTACAGATTCTAGGGCAATAAACAAGATCACAATCAAGTATAGGTTTCCATTGCCACGAATGGATGATATTATGGACTATTTCAGTGGAGCTGTGTATTTTTCAAAGATAGATCTGAAAAGTGGATATCATCAGATTCGGATCAGAGAAGGAGATGAATGGAATACTGCCTTCAAGACAAAGGAAGGACTATATGAGTGGTTAGTCATGCCTTTTGGGCTAACCAATGCACCGAGCACTTTCATGCGGCTCATGAATGAGGTTCTGAAAGAATTTCTAGGTAAGTTTGTCATTGTTTACCTAGATGATATTTTGATTTTTAGTAAGACATTGGAGGAGCATATGATGCATATTCGTATGGTATTTGAGAAGCTGAGAGAAGAGAAATTGTTGATTAATTTGAAGAAGTGGAGTTTTGTGAAGAAAGAGTTAGTGTATTTGGGATTTGTAGTTTCAGCACAAGGTCTGAAAATGGACCCAGAGAAGGTACAGGCTATTCTTGAATGGCCTACTCCAAGGAGTGCTACTGAGGTAAGATCTTTTCATGGTTTGGCTAGCTTTTACAGAAAGTTTATCAAAAATTTTAGCAGTATTTGTGGACCCTTGACTGAAACAATGAGAGGGGATAGAAAAGAATTTAAGTGGACTAATGGGGCAGAAAAGAGTTTTCAATTGTTGAAACAAAAAGTTACAGAACAACCTGTTTTAGCACTTCCAGATTTTAATAAGGTGTTTCAAGTAGATTGTGATGCTAGTGGTACTGCAATAGGAGCTGTTATGAGCCAAGAAGGTAAACCCGTTGCTTATTTCAGTGAGAAGTTAAATGATGCCAAGAGAAAATATTCTGTTTATGATCAGAAATTTTATGCTATAGTTCAGGCATTAAAGAAGTGGAGACATTATCTGCTTCCTAAGGAGTTTGTTTTGTATACTGATCATCAAGCTTTGCAATATTTGAATAGTCAAGGAAAGTTGAATCAGAGGCATTTGAAATGGGTTGAGTTTTTGCAGAGTTATACATTTGTTTTGAAACACAGAAGTGGAAAGTCTAATAGGGTTGCAGATGCTCTTAGCAGAAGGCAACTATTGCTGACAGAGATGCAGATTGAGGTGGTTGGGTTCAAGGAACTCAAAAATTTGTATCCAGAGGATCCTGATTTTGGTGAAGCTTGGAACGCTTGTACAGAACCTGTTACTCTAGACAGGATGAAATGGCTGGATTTTATCATCCAAGATGATATGCTATTCAGAGGGAGTCAGTTGTGCATTCCACGAAGTTCTATGAGGGAGAATCTCATCAAGGAGAAGCATAGTGGAGGATTGGCTGGACATTTTGCTCGTGATAAAACTCTTGCTTTGGTTGGTGAGAATTATTATTGGCCACAATTGCAGCAAGATGTGAAGAAGTTTGTACAGAGTTGCAGAGTATGTCAGATGGCGAAAGGAGTGAAGCAGAATACAGGGTTGTATCAGCCATTACCTATACCAGAGAAGCCTTGGGAGGATATCAGTATGGACTTTGTTCTTGGTTTACCGAGGACACAGCGGGGACATGATTCAATTTTTGTAGTAGTTGACCGATTTTCAAAGATGGCACATTTCATTCCCTACAAGAAGACTAATGATGTTGTTCATGTAGCAGAATTATTTTTCAGAGAAGTAGTGAGACTTCATGGTTTGCCAAAGACCATAGTTTCATATCGGGACACTAAGTTTGTTGGGTATTTCTGGCGTACATTGTGGAAGAAGTTGAAGACAGATTTGAAGTTCAGTTCATCCCATCATCCACAGACTGATGGACAGATAGAGGTGGTGAATAGGAGTTTGGGAAATTTGCTGAGATGTTTGGTTGGAGATAAGCCAACAGGATGGGATTTGATTTTACCACAGGCAGAATTTGCATACAATAATTCTGTCAATAGGAGCACTGGTAAATCACCATTCCAGATTGTATATGGAAGTAGTCCAAGAAATGCATCTGAGTTGAGAAAGATAGATAAAGGAGAAATAAGTAGTGCTGAGGCTGAGGATTTTGTAGAACACTTGAAGAACATCCATGGGGAGGTTAGGTAGCATATTACCAAGATGAACGCACAGTATAAGGCTAAGGCAGATGAGAAAAGGAGGTATAAGGAATTTCAGGTTGGTGATGAAGTCATGGTTCATTTGCGGAAGGAGCAGTTTCCAGTTGGTACATATAACAAGCTGAAAATGAAGAAGTTTGGGCCATGTAAGATACTGAAGAAGCATGATTCAGGAAATGCATATGAGGTAGAATTGCCTAGTGAGCTGAATATTTCACCAGTGTTTAACATTTTAGATCTGACAGAGTATCATGAAGGAGGTGTTGAAGATGAGATCATAGCAGCACAGTGGAGTATTCCAACAACTAGTTCAGACACTAAGGAGATCGAAGATATACTGGATAGTCGTGTTGGCAGAAGCACAAGGAACAGGACATATGAAGAATATCTGGTCAAGTGGAAAGGATGACCTGTTGAAGATTCATCATGGCTGACAAAGGAGGAGGTTAGTCGTCTTGGGTTTCCTCTGCACACCTGAGTCGTGATAGGGTCACTTCTCAAATTACCCCAGGTGTCTGATGCAAGAGCATCCTGGGTGTAAGAGCAATCTTGCATCACCCAAAAATATTTCTGTTTTTATATTCAATAAGGGCTATTTTGTGCAGAGCTGCTATTTATGGAAAGTTACTATTTTTGGTAATTTTTGCATGTGCTCAGAATGATTTGATTTCTTTCTTGGAGGTTCATTTTGGTCATGTAAGTCTGCCAGTAAAGTTTCATTGCCAGATCAAGTGTATATTGGAAGATATTGAAGATTTTCGGTATTGGCAGTAGGGTACAGAAACTTTGAACTCAGTTTTGAAGGCTTTAGAGGCCCCGGATGAGGTCAAAAATTTGGGTGACAGGCGCTTTCCCGGGTCAAGCCTATAGAGCACTTTGTGACATTTTTGAAATGGGTTTATAATAGCCGATCGGGTCAACTGGTGATGACTTATGGTCTTCGAAAGTTGGGCCACCCGAAATGGCAGAAAATAATTTTCTTCAAAATTTTTGTTCGGGTTTCAAAGGTTATCTTGAGCTGACTATGATGTAATAAAATGTAAAATAAAATAATTCTAAGTTTGGTCGGCCTTATTGGCTAAAATTCTGGAACCTTCCCAAGCGGTGGAAATTGCCTATATAAGGAAGGTTGTATTATTGTCTTAGGCAGTTCAGAATAGTTCTGGGTAGTAGATCTGGGTAATAGTTCGAGGCTTTGTCCTACAAAATATTGTAAGGGAATGCCCATGTGGCTTTGCATATTGTAATTCTGAAAGTTTGTAATTCCACATTTGTGGAGATAATAAGAAGCCAATTTTCTGTTCTTGCATATTGTTGTTGTTTCTCTATTTCTGTTATGTGTTTGTGGTATTAAGGGGAGCACCCTTCATCAAAACCCCATGGGCACACCAAGTGAAATCCCGCACATATGTCCCCCCTCCTGAGATTTCACAACCTCCTATAGTGCAACATCCTGATATGATTGTTGAGGCCGACTCACAAACTATTCAATCCATTCAAACCTTGAGTGATCTGGTGGTTACGCAGAGCATGACATTGTTGCCTCCTCATCCTAATGCTTCTGGCCCTTCCACATACTCCATAAGATCACATGTTTGTGTGCCCCACACTTGCCTTGTGTGCAAGAATCTATGCTTAGGTCCCCTGAATGATAGTGATGCATATGACTACATCTTCAAGGTGGAAGATACTACACAGCACACTACATGCACTGAAGCACCTCATGAAGATGTACATCAGGGGCATAAAGAGCCATGGACTCCTACTATTACGGTAAGGGTAAACAATTCACTTTTTACATTGCATTTAATTTTAAACATTTGTATTTTTAGTATAATTTTCTTACAAAGATTTCCCACTTATGTTTTTTTATGTGTTACATTTATGTTCAGTTGATGACAGAGGAGGAGGTGGTACAGGTGGAGGGGTCCACTCTTTCAGCCATATCATTTGGCCTTAACACTTCCATGGTGCATATGTTTTAATGTGCTCATTGGTTTCCTTAAATTATTATAATAGTATATGTACATTTTTTTTCTAATTTTTACGATCATCTTATTACATATTGATGTAGGTGTCACTAGTTTCCACTGGGGGGAAATGTGAGGGGGTTCAGGCATCAAGCATTGACAAGGGGAACGTAATTAAGTAATTTGGTTTTTTATGCATACATGTATACTTTTAAGTTGTGTGTACTCATTTTGAATTTACATGGTTTATTTGACAGAGGGTGGTTTTTGATGATGTATTGAGACCCTTTTGCCATGATATAGTCACGGGCATCTCAATTCGCAGTGATATCCCCATGGTACATATATTTATAAAGTTATTTGTGTGTATTTTATTAGCAAGTATATATTATATGATCAAGTCATGATTGTATGAAGTATTTTTTTGACTTTTGTAGGTCACCCCTAGTTTGAGGGAGGTAGAACACCAAGGGTTTGTATCGTTGATGACTCAGCCGACATTTCTTGAAGAAAGTTCAACACAGGTAAGTTTTAATGTTAACTCAATTATTTTGTAAACATATATTTGCTACTAAGGATTTAACATTAAATAGTATAACTTGTAGATCAATCTCATGTTTGCAAACATATACAGCTCAGAGTCGACATTGATGGCATTGTTCCTTTGCTACCAAGGACATATATTAGGTCTCTTGTCCGTGTGAGGAGAAAGAGAGGCGAGGTACATGAGAGTTCAATTTTAGTTTTATTTATTTATTATTGTTGACTATGATTTTGAATTTTTATTTTTTGTGTAGAAACCATATAAATTAAGTAATCTAACTTGGGGTTTCACTTTTGTGTTTGAATGCAGGATCCATCAGAGCCAAAGAGTACTTCAAAGAGGCTACATTTTGATGATCCACTAGTAGAATAGGATGTCCTAGAAACATTTGTAGTTGAACTTCTTATTTTGAGATTTCATATGACACATTATGAGATGGCGTATGCTACATTGTATCTAGATATGTTGATTTTGTAAATATGTATAGAATTATTGTTTATTTTGATATATATGAAACTTGATATTCGATCCAATTTGTTAATTGTATGTTCATTTATTCATTGTTAGTATGTAAATATGCTTGTGTGTATTTACTCATGTGTATGATTTGTGCCTTAACTATATTCATGTATATTCAAGTACATTATTCATAACCTAAATTGATGTGTATGGGCTACGTGCATGACTTAAGTGAATTCATGTATATGCTTTATAATCTATGTGCTACATGTATGCTTCATGACTTAAGAAAATTTATGTGTACACTTTATGTGCTATGTGTTTTCACACGTGTAATTCATCATTTAAGTGAATTCAAAATTTATGTTCTACATTGTATTCATGTGTATCTAATGCTCTCAACCAAGAAAATCCTTCAAAGTTCACTTCACAAATCTAGTGATCACCTTGTCAAATCAACTCTTATGCAATGTATCAGGTTAGAACTCTATTATACATGTCAAAGACACATCATTCCATGAGAATCAATAAGAACATTCATGGAATGATGCTTCTACATCAAGATTTTGTCAAAATATTATTGAGAAAATAATGACCTATCACTCTAGGTACCAAACCCTCCTTTCTAGGGTCTGTAGGTCAAGGCTTGTTCAAAAAGACTCTTGAAAATCTCTCTAGATCCCCCCAATGGATCTAACACATCCCTATGGACCCCAATAGCATATATTCATCACAAAATATACTCATCCATTAGATTATATGCTCGCAACAATGACTGGTGCTGCTTCATGCACCTTCAATCAGCATTTACCACCATTTGTGGTCTCTCCACCACCATATATCCTGCATATCCCTCCAACCAAACACTATTTTAGAAGACACTATTTAATTCCTTGCCTTCAAATGCAAATGAAATGATGCAATATAGACATGGAAGTGATAACAACATAATTGATAATCAATTTACTCCATTTCAAATCATAGACACATTCCACAATGCATTCAAATGACCATCCTTGGTCTCTTTACATTTGCCAATGACCTTTTATGGTCATGTCCCCATCTCCCTTGGAGAAAAAACATTTGTCCATTATGAGCACAAACTGATGCTTCTATCACATCTAGTTGGGTAGGTTTACCCTAGGAATGGTCCCACTTTGCCTCTTGACATACCAGAATGCTCACCAACATACGTAATGGTGCTTAGTGGACCTTGGGAACACTTTGGCCTGGCATGTTCATGAATATTCTACTGAATTTGTGTTTCAAATGAGGTTGTCACTAGCATTTTTCCACCCAATGAGAGCTAATGACATATACCATTCAGTGCCATGATGAACTATTTGGAAGAAACCTAGTGGTGCAACTTTCAACTGACCCTCACTACAAGTTTTGGCATCAAGCGAGACTAGCGTGCCAAATTCAAAAAAATTTGAATCTCCTAGAATGGAGAGAGGTTATTGTAGGCCTCAGATACATGGTCTTGTAGCATCTCACAAATCATTGATACCTCTCATGAGGTCTGAGATACAAGCCTCGAAAGATCACTGCCCAATTGTGCTTAGTGCACCTTAGGGGCACTTTGGTCTGGCATGGTCACAAACGTTCTAGTGAATCATGGTCAAAATGGGATTTTCACTATCATTTACCCACCCAACAAGAGTTAATGGCACAGACCATTTGGTGCAGGGATGAATAGTTTGGAAGAAACCCAGTGGTGCAACTTTCAACTGACCCTCACTACAAGTTTTGGCATCAAGCAAGACTGGCGTACCAAATTCAAACAAATTTGAATCTCCTAGAATGGAGAGAGATTATTGTAGGCCTCAAAAACATGATCTTGTAGCATCTTATGGATCATTGATACCTCTCACGGGGTCCAAGATATGAGCCTTGAAAGATAGTTGCCCAATCGTGCTTAGTGCACCTTGGGGACACTTTGGTCTGGCATAGTCACGAATGTTCTAGTGACTCAATGGTTGAAATGGGGTAGTCACTAGTGTTTACCCACCAAACCAGAGCTAATGGCATAGGCCATTCAGTGCCAGGATGAACGGTTTGGAAGAAACCCAGTGGTGCAACTTTCAACTAACCCTCACTGCAAATTTTGGCATCAAACGAGATTGGCATGCCAAATTCAAAAAAAATTAAACCTCCAAGAATAGAGAGAGGTTATTGTAGGCTCATAAAAATGGTCTTTTAGCATCTCATAGATTGTCGATACCTATCACGGGGTCCAAGATACGAGCCTCAAAAGATCATTACCCAATCATGCTTAGTGCACCTTGGGGACACTTTGGTTCGGCATGGTCACAAGCATTCTAGTGACTCAGTGGTCAAAATAAGGTTTTCACTATCATTTACCCACATTGTGAGAGCTAATGGAATAGACCATTTGATGTCAGGATGAACAGTTTGGAAGAAACCCAGTGGTGCAACTTTCAACTAAGCCCACTGCAAGTTTTGGCATCAAGTGAGATTGGCGTGCCAAATTCAAAAAAAAATTATTCTCCCATAATAGAGAGAGGTTATTGTAGGCCTTAGAAACATGATCCTATAGCATATCATGGTTCGTCAATACCTCTCACAGGGTTTGAGATACGAGCCTTGAAATATCATTGCCCAATCGTGCTTAGTGCACCTTGGGGACACTTTGGTCTGGCATGGTCATGAATGTTCTAGTGACTCAATGATCAAAATAGGGTTCTCACTAGAGTTTACCTACCCGACTAGAGCTAATGGCCAAACCATTCGATGCTAGGATGAACGGTTTGGAAGAAACCCAATGGTTCAACTTTTAACTGACCCTCACTGCAAGTTTTGGCATCAAGCGAGATTGGCGTGCCAAATTAAAAAAAAATTGAATCTCTCATGATGGAGAGTGGTCATTGTAGGCCTCTAAAACATGGTCCTATAGCATCTCATAGTTCATCGATACCTCTCACGGGGTCTGAGATACGAGCCTTGAAAGATCGTTGCCCAATTGTGCTTAGTACACCTTGGAGACACTTTGGTCCGACATGGTCATGAACATTCTAGTGACTCAGTGGTCAAAACAGGGTTGTTACTAGTGTTTACCCACCCAACCGAAGCTAATGGAAAAATCCAATTGGCGCCAGGACAAGTAGTTTGGAAGAAACCCAGTGGTCCAATTTTCAATTGACCCTCACTACAAGTTTTGGCATCAAGCAAGACTGGTGTGCCAAATTCAAACAAATTTGAATCACACAAAATGGAAAGAGTTTATTGTAGGCCTCAGAAACATAGTCTTGTAGCATCTCATAGTTTTCCAATACCTCTCACAGGGTACAAAATAAGAGCCTTGAAAGATCATTTCCCAATTGTGCTTAGTGCACCTTGGGGACACTTTGGTATGGCATGGTCATGAATGTTCTAATGACTCAATGTTCATCATAGGTTTGTCACTAGTGTTTACCTTCCCAACTAAAGCTAATGGCGTAGTCCATTTGGTGCTAGGATGAACAGTTTGGAAGAAACCCAGTAGTGTAACTTTCAACTGACCCTCACTACAAGTTTTAGCATCAAGTGAGACTAGCGTGCCAAATTTTTAAAAAAATGAATCTCCCAAAATAGAGAGAGGTTATTTTAGGCCTCAAAAATATGGTTTTTTAGCATCTCATGGTTCATCGATACCTCTCATGGGGTCTGAGATACGAGCCTCGAAAGATTGCCGCCCAATCGTGCTTAGTGCACCTTGGGGACACTTTGGTTTGACATGTTCACGAACGTTCTAGTGACTCAATGGTCAAAAAGGGGTTGTCACTAGCATTTAACCACCCAATTGGAGCTAATGGCACAATCCATTTGGTGCTAGAAAGAATGGTTTGGAAGAAACCCAGTGGTGCAACTTTCAACTGACCCTCATCGCAAGTTTTTGCATCAAGTGAGACTAGTGTGCCAAATTCAAACAAATTCAAATCTCCCAGATTGAAGAGAGGTTATTGTAGGCCTTAAAAACATAGTCATGTAGCATCTCATGGTTCATTGATACCTCTCACCGGGTTGGAGATACGAGCCTCGAAAGATCATTTCCAAATTGTGCTTAATGCACCTTGGGGACACTTTAGTCTGACATGTTCGTGAATGTTCTAATGACTCAATGGTCAAAATAGGGCTGTCACTAGCATTTACCCACCCAACCGGAGCTAATAGCATAGTCCATTTGGTTTCAGGATGCAATCTTTCAACATTATCCCTTCACCCTAGGGAATCACCATTTTACTTTGGACATATTTGACCAATTTTGACTCAATGACTCCAACTATTACATCATTTGACAATACAAATATACATAGAATTAAGACAATACAAATGTAAGGATACAAAATTAAGAGGATACAAATATAAGGATACAACATTCATTGTAAGGAAATACAATTTTTGCACTTTACATGGCATTAAGATGATACAAATGTGGGCTCTTAATATTTACAAATCAACCCCATGGGCTCTTTTATATTTCAAATTTTGCATCTAATTTTTTATATACAAAATTTGGCATCTAAATATGCACATTACATTCGATTGTTATTTTTATATATATATAATTTTGCATCTAAATATGCACATTACAATCAATTATTGTTGTTATATACAAAATTTGGCATCTAAATATGCACATTACATTCAATTGTTGTTTTTATATATGAAATCTTAGATACACAACTATATATATAAAAATAAGTTTCCTTTCCACTCATAAAGTTTATAAGTTTAACCATGGTACTCGATGACATCTACATTCCAATCCCTACATTTAGAAGGAAAAAGAAAATTTAATAGAGAATATAAGAAGTTTATATAGGTTGACAAAAAGATTATGAATGTATAAGTAACTAAACAAACCAAAGAACATGACTAGCCAATGCATAGTGAATTTTACCATCATAAAAGATGGGCTAATCAAATGCACACCTCAATCTTCTATATCTATCATATATGTATCCAACTACATTTACATTCCACATACAAAACCAAGTTTATTGGCTCAAATAAATAAAACAAAAAACTATAATTAATTTATTGAACGTAATCGTAACAAACATGGAAAACCTTGCAACTTGAGTTGAACTTACCTACTGAAGTGTGTCTGAAGGGTCATCTCTCTACTTGAGGGTATTCAATATTGCTTCATAATCAGCAGTACTAATAGTCCAAAGTTCCTTTGTCTTTGGTTTTCCTTGATGTTTTAACAACTTAACATTGGCTACTATAACAAGGTGTGAATACATGAAAATGGTTTTGTGCTTCTCATAGTCTTCAAACGTGGGAATTCCATTATTTCTAATCATATATGTGTGCAACCATGTTCCCACAACAACATGTGATCATATTGGATAGGAGAACATATCATCATATGTCGTTGATTTTGCAAGTTTCTGCTTTCCTCGTACATAATGTGTTAACTAGTAATTTGATCTCTCATCATTCCCTTGTGGTGCAGCCAATGAAAAAACATATCCTGGTTGTAGAAGATCTAAAGGATGGTCATATTCAAGTGAACAATCCATGTCATCATTTATTATAGAGACTGTAATAGATAAAGGAGTTAGATAATGTGGAACCCATGTATCAACCCACTCACTTGACTCACTCTGATCCCAATCACCCTAAAGAAACCTCAGACAATAATAAGCCAACTCTCATGTCCAAATGGTCCATGTACTAGCATTTGAGCTTTGAAATGAATGCATTTTTGAAGAATCTTTCATATTTTGACAATCCAACCTATCTCCTATTGTGCCCAACTCAACCAACCAAAAGAATTTGTTGACTACTGAATGAAGAGTCCCCCTGTGACAATGTTGAAGTACACCAATCAACAATATAATGAGAATCAAGGATTTTTGCACCTGAAATCCTCAATTGCTCCTTAACTAGAGCTCTCTTTACGTATGCACCTACTCCATAATGCTCCCATTTTCTATGATTGGCCTCAAAAAAACTCCAAATATGAGGTACACCTCTCTCTACATGCATTCTACATAACCAGTAAAACATACGAGCATTTTTTAATTGACCTGTGCAGTTATCTGACCAAATGAGGTGTCTATCCATAGCAATATTATTTTCTCGCACACACTCAAAATAATTCTCAAAGAAATGTTGGACATCCTCATGAGAGTGAGATCTATCATCGCTCATATAAAAATGTACTCTCTGATTATCTTTTGTTCATCTTCTGTACTATTAGGGGAATGTCTATATGTTATGTGCACAAAAATAGCAACTTGAATAGAATTGTAATATTGAGCTCGCAACTCATTTTGGGGTTGCAATATATAGTTCTCTACCAAGTCAACAACTGATATAAGAATTCCAATGGGGAAAATGTCCTTACACATCCTAAATTGTTGATCCAACCACTGAGACCTGTGACTATGCCTTGCATACTTGTAAAAAAAATTCTTCCTAAAATCTGAAATAAAATCAACTACATTGCATTCTTTTGTAACCAACTCACATCTAGAGCCTTCACCTCCACTTTTGAATGTATATTTAATGGTTTCATATACCTTTTTTTGGACAATTGTCTTTCCAAAATTGTGTTTGCAACCCTCATGAAAACATTCAACAAACTTCACTAGCCCACCAAAGTCTAAGCACTTGTCATTTAAGAAATCTTTTCTATAAAAGAAACATCCGTCATCTATAGGACATAAAAAATGATCTAGCAAGTCTCTTGATGATTTTGGAAGAGCACTTGCAACACACTCCTCCAACATTTAACTAGTATGAAAAGTAGAATGAAGTGATCATAATAGTTCATGGTGCATTGAAAACCCCACATGATATTTGCAATAACAAGTATTTCAAATCTTAAGAGGCACACAAAAAAAAGGCTTGAGGGATTTGTTAGAAATAGGGAATACTGAGAGGGGGGGTGAATCAGTATTCTAAAAATTTTATCTTTTTCCCAATTATGGATATAATAGATTATCTTTATACATGCATAACATAACAAGCTAAACAACATGCATAACAATAAAGAACTCATAACACATTATTTGTTCTCGAGGAAACCCTGGCCAAGGGAAAACCCTAGTGGGGATGGTACCCACAAAGATCCACTAATCAAAAGTATCCTATTAAGGATGTTGACCCTGTGAGGAGTCTATTACAAGCATATAGTGTATCAGTCCTGATTAAGGGACTATAAGCCTTGTTAGAAGCCTCAACCCTGTTAGGAGTTGTAGTACAAAATGTGATTACCAAATGAGCCCACTACCCAAACAAGTAATGTACAATACACTAATTACAAAATAGGTTAAGGTACATAACCTTATACTACTTGCATCAATATCACTTCGCTGCTCTTTCACTATCGCTATTACATATGCTTCATATACTTCGCATCATACTTCTACAATTACTTGCTGCTTATTACAATACTTCTCTTTACAATTACAATTACATTTACATTTATACCAATAGCTTTATCAAAGAGTTAAAATCTAGGATGTCATCCCTTTATATTGTTAAGTCATTATTTTGATAAACAAAATAATCCCTTAACTCTTTACTAGTTCTGTCTTCATATTCTATGCTATCGGCTTCACACTGTCTTCGATAAAACTATCATAACTTCTTCTTTACATTCCATACTGACTTACGCTTTGAGATGGGTGATCAATAGACATCATAGAGTCTATGTTCAAGTGCACAAGCACTGAACTTACTCCAGTCAATGTCACAAACAAAAACTATATCCAGGTTCACTGGTAAAACACTGTCTCACACTTAGACAAATTTGCAATGCGCTCTATCATACTTGCTCTCTGACTTGTTCAATCTTCATATGGATCATATGTTTCCATAATGACAACATCTATGCAATCAACTCATCCAAATTGCCAAAATTCTCTCCCTTTGTCATTGGTGGCAACATATGAGAAAATTGGCTAAGTGTACAACTCAAAAATCTCAAAATTGTTCAAAACTATGGCCATAGTATAAAATACATACTATCCTTATAACTCCTCAAAAATTATTTCCTCTAATATAGTAATCCCTCTAAGAGTAACAACCCTTATCATATACTATCAATTTTCTTCTATATATCTCTCCCCCTTTGACAACAATGACAAAATAATGTAGGGAGGGTCACAAAATTGTATCTCAAAAAGTTATACCTCAATTTATTTATTGCAAAGCTGGTAGGCTTGCAACACAATCTACAAAATCTATATTCATGGCTTCTATCTCCTTCTCCCATGATTTCTTAATGGAATCTACCACATTAAGTAGTGCGCTCAGTCCATAAGAAGCAATTTCACATGCTTGGAGGTTTTCAAAGTTAAATTTCTAAAAAGATGTCTTTGCTGAAAGACAATCTTCCAACTGTTCTTCAATTATGCTCAACTTCATAAAAACATGCTCTCTCAAAATATTATATCTTCTCAGTTTCCTATCTTTCTCATCTTATACAATTCTAATTTCATCATACAATTTTCTAACTTTCTTCTCAATATTACAGACCTTCACATTGGGGTTAGATAGAAGGTTTGTTTCATTTAGAATCTCTGCTTCCTTCAACTTTATCTTCTGATCTTCCTTAGCTAT
This sequence comes from Chamaecyparis obtusa, assembly GCA_027943335.1. NCBI lineage: Eukaryota > Viridiplantae > Streptophyta > Pinopsida > Cupressales > Cupressaceae > Chamaecyparis > Chamaecyparis obtusa. The sequence continues at coordinate 1,625,270 of BSBK01006040.1, forward strand.
CAAAGTCTCTGATTTTGTACACTGTATGTACAAAAATTTTCCTATTTCCAAATGCTTCCTCAAATCTTTGATACAAATATCAAGAGTATTGATATCATTATTGATGTACTGACTGATGTTCAAAAGCATTCTATCCTCATAGTCTTCTTGTGCTTTCACTTTTGCAATATCAGCTAGGTGTGTGAATTCATTATCAAAGGTACTCATTACCTTCTTTGCCTTCTCCATAGGGTCTGCTTCTAAAATTTGTGTGGTCACAATACTTTGTAACTTCTCAGTTAGTTCCTTCAGACATCCTTCAAGACTCTTCACCTTCTTATTCTTACCAATTATTTTGTTTAAGGATGTAATCAATTCCAACTAATCATCATCATCTACTTATTTTCCCAAATGCTCAATCATAGAGCCAATTTGAGTCTTCTTTCCAGTCTCAGGAGTAAGACTGATATCTTCTTTAGTGGGAATGGGAATTTGTTCTTCTACAACTAGTGGTTCCACAATAGTGGTCTTTGTCATCTTTTCTTCTTTTGTAGCTTCCTGTTCCTCAAAGGCCGAATTGTCAACAATGTTCTCCAAATTCTTGAATACATTTTCATCAGTATCCAAGGTGATTTGTGTACCTTCTACATTCATTGATTCATCTTCAATATTAATAGTTGGAGAAGAGGGAATGTCCTCTTTTACTTTCTCACCTACTTGTTCTGCTACAACTGATCATTCTCCAACATATTCTTCCATAACCTTTATAATTGTCTGTTCAGTCTCAAAATTTACTTCTTCATACCTGCCTCCCATAATCTAAATTGTTCTCCTTTTCGTTCTCAAATGGGTGCTTAGGGCCTTCATAATCTAGTTGAAATGAGCTTCATCTCTTATCTCACAAAGCTTCCTCACAATATTTTCTCTGATAGCTGTCTCTTCATCTGATGCTCTCTTCTTTTTGTTCAGAAGTTTTTTATAAAGATCATTAGGTATTTGTCCTTGAATAGTATCAAACTTCTTGCTAGTCAAGATCATATGCTTCACAACTACATTCTCTAGATTAAGTCTATCAGTATAATCATAAAGATCATAATATTTGTTCATTCTTGCAAAGTCACCATTCTCAATAATCTTCTCATTAAGCTTTTCAACTTTTGGTTTCCAAGCTTTCTTCTTTGTAGTGACATCATCTTTAACCTCTGATCTCTTTCTTGGAATAGGTTGCACTAGAGTTTTATGCCTCTTTCCTGGTCCAATGGAACTCTCCTTAACTCTTTTCCTGGGTGTGGAGGAAGTGGATCTAGTAGACATCTTTGTTTCTATGTCCTTCTTAGGTACTTCCACTTTCACCTTTACTTATGGTTCTTCCTGTGGCACTGCAATTGATGATAAAGGAGGGAGAGACAAAACTTCCTTTTGTCCACTCTCTCTGATTGATGTTGCTGTCTGCTTTGCTACCAAAAACTCTCTCTATGTCATTCATGTATCCTTCAAGATTTTCTTAATAGTGCTCTCAACTCTCTTCTTAGACTATTTCTCTTCAGTTAGAATCTTTGCGGAGTTGAAGTTCTCCTCAAAGGTTCCAAACCTATTACACTGAGTATCCAACTTACACTTCAGTAGTTTGCTAACATACTCTTCATTTTCTACCTCAGATATTTCATATCCAAGAGGGTCTATGAACTCTGTTCTAGGCTCTACTACTTCAATATAGGTAAGGTCAGTATCCACCATAAAACATATATCATCTTTGTATTTCTCAACAAGAGACTTAGGGATCCTTGATCTACTAGACACAATATTTTGAAATGTCTTAATAACAAGTACTGCACTTTCATTAACACTATCAATAACATGCTTTCTGTATACTACATTAATCCTTTCCATTGTAGTTTGTCCATCATTCCAATCATTTTCTATGGTATAAGGAAATCTCCTCAAAGGATGAAAGAACATGTATGTGATTAGAGATGAGAACCTAAACTGTGTATACTTAGTTTTCTTGATCTTCTCCAAGTTCTCAAACAATTGAATTCTAATAATTTCACACATATCAACTGGTACCTTGTCAACACACATAAGATAAGCTGCATGTACCATTCCAGCTGCCATGTCATCTTCTCTTGAATTAGCATAAAACTTAGTAGTTAGGATCTTGCATATGTATCTCACATCAACTTGTTTGATCTTGCTAATCATAATTTCTCTACCATTATAGGATGAATTAGTGTTGTCAATGACTATTTTTCTCATGTTTTTCTCATTAAAAGGAATACCTCCAGTCTTAGATAATCCAGTGACTTCATGAATCAAATCAGCTATAATATCTATCACTCTATCCTCTAGCCAAAACTTTCCATTATGAATTCTACTCAAATTGATCTTAGTGCATTCTTCATTATCAAATTCATACTGTAATCCATATTTGACAATTTCATTATGTTCCAAGTATTCAAAACCTTGCTTCAGTGTCATATCCTAATTGTACATCTTTTGATATTCATCTGTAAAATCACTATCATTTACTATCTCTAGTTTTCATCCAAGGTAACTTCTGACATTCTCTAAATGTAAAACTTCATCTGGTACAAATGATAATGCAAACCTAGGATCTTCTTCCAATGGTTCTACTGGTTCCCTTTTTACTCTAGTTCTATTCTTATCTCTCACATTGTGTATTAATGAAACATCCATGATTTCTTCAAATGCCTTTACTGATTCAAAGATTTGTCAAGTAAAATACCTCTATTTCACAATTTTAGGGCTTGCGTAGATTCGGCACACAATTCTTTTCCAAATCCTTGCAAAATGCTTTCTATCACTACTCTTTGATCTTCTTGAGACTTGAATTCTCTTTGATGATCAAATAATACTGATCATAACCTTTTATTAATTCAATCTCACTTAGATCTGACATTGCATTCAATTCTTTTGTCATTTCTTTCCAAAAAGTTGTCTCTGCTATCCTGCAAAACTTAAAACTTCTTGCAATCTTGCAAAACATAATATTTTTCTTTGCGCTCTTAACCATAGCATTAGAATATCATAAACTACCTTGCATTAACTATGCAAGACTCAATTCATCATATATCTACTTCTATACTAAATCTAAGTTCCTATTCTACTGCAATTTACATGAATTAAGTACTTTGAGATAGGTCAGGTAAAGATTCATTCTTACCTTTCAATACTTCACCTTTTTTATTACCTTCAATGTTGAATATATCTTCTTGATCTATGCTTTTGATAAACTTCACTTCATCTGAATTACTACAGCATCCTTTTTTACTATTACTAGCATCTTCATTTCTTCTTGCATGATTCCTGGGGTTAGGATTAGGATGAAAAACTCTATTGCTCATTCTGCAAAACCTTTTTGTATGTCCAATCTTGTTACATATCTAAAAAATAATTCCATTGTTTCCATATCTTGGTCCAAGTTGATTGATTTGTGATCTGCAGTTTCTAGCAATGTGTCCAACCTTGTTGCATCTATAACATACTATTCCACTTCTTCTATTCATATCTTTAGTAGGTTTCTTATCTGCATTGTTAGTATTCCTAAACATTCTACTATCATCATTATTCTCAATAAATTTAGGTTTCCTACAATCAATAGCTCTATGTCCAAAACCATGACAATTGTAACAATAACCATTAAGAGGTTTAAATTGTTTACCTGTGCAATCTCTCTTCATATGACCAATAGTATTACAAGCAAAACATCTACCTTTGAATTCTCTTTGCATACCTTTGGGTGATTCCTCTTGCTTCAGTGATTCTTCTTCTTTAGGTGTATCTTCAGATTTGTTGATCTCATCAGGCTTCTTCTCATCCATGCTTTTAGATATCTTCAGATCTAGTTCCTTGCCTTCATCATTTACTTTGAAAGTGTTGAATCCAAGACCAGTCTTATCATAGAATGGTCTTTGATAGGATATTTGTTCATTAATCTTCTCACTAGTTGAATATAGCCTTTCAAGTTGTTGTTTGGATTGATTCAGTTGATCATACTACAAATTGACTTTCTCAAGTTCAGATGTTACTTTAGAAAGTTTAGATTTTAGTCCTTCATTTTCAGTCTTTAGACTTTCATTCTTAGATCTCAGATTTGCTTCATTATTTCCATTTCCATCTTTCAAACTAAGCTTCAAATTTGCTATCTTCAATTCATGCTTAAGGATCTCATTTTCTTTTTCCATATTGTCATCACAATCTTCAATAAAAAATTTGGATTCTTTTTCAGATCTCAAATCTTCCAATTTTTTTTTCAGTTTCTCAATGAGGTTCTTTGCATCATCATACTTTCTTTTAAAAGTATCTTTTTCAATAGTAAGCAAGTCAATATGTTCAAGAGCTTCTTCAAGATTCTTCTATAGTTGATCCATATCCATAGAGATCTTACTCAAGCTACTAGGCTTTCCTTGAATGATTCTTTTTTGAGTAACTAAGCTCTGATACCAATTGTTAGAAATAGGGAATACTGAGAGGGGGGGTGAATCAGTATTCTACAAACTTTATCTTTTGCCCAATTATGGATATAACAGATTATCTTTATACATGCATAACATAACAAGCTAAACAACATGCATAACAATAAAGAACTCATAACACATTATTTGTTCTCAAGGAAACCCTGGCCAAGGGAAAATCCTGGTGGGGATGGTACCCACAAAGATCCACTAATCAAAAGTATCCTATTAAGGATGTTGACCCTGTTAGGAGTCTATTACAAGCATATAGTGTATCAGTCCTGATTAAGAGACTATAGGCCTTGTTAAGAGCCTCAACCCTATTAGGAGTTGCAGTACAAAATGTGATTACCAGATGAGCCCACTGCCCAAACAAGTAATGTACAATATACACTAATTAAAAAATAATTTAAGGTACATAACCTTATACTACTTGCATCAATATCACTTCGTTGCTCTTTCACTATCGCTATTACATATGCTTCATATACTTCACATCATACTTCTACAATTACTTGCTGCTTATTACAATACTTCTCTTTACAATTACAATTACATTTACATTTATACCAATAGCTTTATCAAAGATTTAACATCTAGGATGTCATCCCTTTATATTTTAAGTCATTATTTTGATAAAAAAAATAATCCCTTAACTCTTTACTAGTTCTGTCTTCATATTCTGTTATGTCGGCTTCACGCTGTCTTCGATAAAACTATCATAACTTCTTTCGTACATTCCATACTAACTTGCGCTCTGAGATGGGTGATCAATAGACATCATAGAGTCTATGTTCAAGTGCACAAGCACTGAACTTACTCCAGTCAACATCACAAACAAAAATTGTATCCAGGCTCATTGGTAAAACACTGTCTCACACTTAGACAAATTTGCAATGCACTCTGTCATACTTGCTCTCTGACTTGTGCAATCTTCATGTGGGTCATATGTTGCCATAATGACAACATCTATGCAATCAACTCAGCCCAATTGCCAACAGGCTTCAAATGATCTTTGTGATATTTTCAATGTTGGATGTATCTCACAAAATGTTTTAAATAACATTTTTTGACTCACCACCAAATAATGTTTGGGATGTGGGGTGCGGTCTCAAATGCCAATTCTCAACTTCAAGAGACATCCTTCACATTTGGTGACACTCTTGAGTTAGATTGTCAAAATAGTTGAATTTGATCCTTCACACCATCGGTAATATTCTTATCACAATGTGAAAGTCTCCCACCATAAGCCCATGTATAATGTTGAAGAGGATCATCAAGTCTCTCTCTTCTTGCAAGTGCTCTATCCAAAGTTTTATGGTTTAGGTTCAAGTCAACACAAGTTTGTCTCATCAAATGAGCCTTTCTCAAATGATGACTTAATAAGGAGGTTGTAATAACCCTCCTAGTGGATCTCTTATCTTTTTCCTTGGTAGTCTTCCCAATGGAATTGAGAGCACTAAAAAGATTTCTCACAATAATAGCATTCCTCTCCCTTTTCTTGTTCACACTAATCTTCAATTTGACTAGTATACGTCTCATCTTCCACATCTTTAACAATTGCACAAACATTTGACTTTGCTCAACCAACATCTTCTGGCTAAAAAATTGATCAAAAAGTTTTGAAACCCACAATCAAATGGTTCTTTCTGATCTCTTTCCATCGAAATTGCTCATTATGTTCTCATCAATTTCAAGTAACCATTTTGTTGTTCTTGAAAGTCTCAATTTTGAAGTTTGTCATTCTTCCTCCCAAGGGACTTCATTTCTCATATAATTTGGAGATGTGTTACATTGATTAGGTTCTCATGTACCATTATCATTGTCAATTCCTTCATATTCAATCGGTGGATTGTCATTGTCAATGTCCACACTTCCATTGTCCACATCTACATGTTCATTTTCAAAACCTACATTTTCATCTTCAATCCTTACATTCTCATTTTCAATATTATTGTCATAAATCATTTCAAATTCATGTTCTTCTTCACTTGAAACCACATTTACGGGTGGGCCTATGCCCACATCTTCATTAATAGTTAACATACCTTGTCTCTTATTCCGATAGGCAACCATATCCATTTTTCTATACACTTCAATCTCTTCATTTGTGAGTTTTCTCTTTCGTTTATCCTTTCGATGACTACTACTCCCCATAGTGAGACCAAAAAGGTGATGCAAAAACCTTTGATAATAGAGAAATTCCAACCAAGGGGGAAAAAGTGGATTTTTGTCTTCTATGTAAGTACAATCCCATGATTCTCTATTGAAAAATGTGCTTCTTGGGCTAAGGGACCCAGAGAATAACTTTTTTCTTTTCAATGCCAGTATAAACAATCAAATATCCAAAAATATCAAATATCTGAAATCTCCCGCTTAAATTTTGTTGAAATCTCTCTCTCTCTCTCTCTCTCAATAGATTATCACTAGATCAATGATTTCCTCATTCATACCTTCCAATAGTTGTTTTATCCATGCAATATTTGAAAAACTACCAGCAGTAACAACATATTCTACTTCTGCAGTGGATTGAGAAATGCATCCTTATTTCTTACTTATCCAAGTAACCAATCTTTCTCCCAAAAAGAATGCTCCACCAGTAGTGCTCTTTCTATCATCAATGTTTCCAGCCCAATCCACATCAGTGTAAACTTTCAGTTCAAAATTGCTTTCTTTCTTATAGCATAAACCATAATTTTTAGTATTCTTCAAGTATCTCAAGATTCTTTTTACAACAGTCATGCATGATTCTTTAGGATTGGTAGAGAGTCTTGTTACAATTCCAACCGCATGTGCAATATCTAGTATACTATGCACAACATACATCAATTTTCCAATCATATATCTCTACAAGGTTTGATTTACCTCAATTGACTTGCCATCCTTTGTCAATTTGCATCTGGTGACCATAGGTGTACCGACTAATTTTGAATCTTCTATACCAAATGCCTTCAATACTTCTTTGATGTATTTGGATTGTGTCATGTATATGCCTTCATTCTGTTGTAATATTTGTAATCCACAAAAAAAAATTGTCACCAAACATTGGCATTTCAAATATTTCATCATTTCATTAGCAAATGATTTGCATAAGTTATCATGTCCTCCAAATATAATATCATCAACAAATATTTCAGCAATAAGAATCTTATCACCAGTTTCACTTTTCAAATACAAATTTTTGTTGTCACTTGTTCTAACAACTTCAATACTTATTAGATAAGAATGTATTATTTCATACCATGCTCTTGGTGCTTGTTTCAGTCCATATAATTCTTTGTGCAACTTACATACCATATTCCTCTGATTAGGATCAACAAAACTTTCAAGTTGTTCAATGTAGACCTCTTCCTCAAGTATGTCATTCAGGAATGCATATTTAAAATCCATCTGATAAACCTTAGATCCTTTGTAAGCATCATATGCAAGCAATATTCTTACTCCTTCAAGTCTAGCAATGGGTGAAAATTTTTCTCCATAGTCAATTCCCTCTTCTTGTGCATAACCTTTGCATACTAGTCTTGCTTTGTTTCTAGTGACATCTCCATTCTTATTCAATTTTTTTTTTAATATCCATTTGGTTCCAATAACATATTTGTCTTTCAGTCTTGGTACCAATATCCATATCTTATTTTTATGTATTTTCTCAATCTCTTCATTCATTGCCTTGATCCATTCATCATTTTCCAATGCATCTCTAAAAAATTTAGGCTCAAATTCACAAACTAAACATGTGTTGTTTCTCAACTTACTTTGAGTCATCATTCTTGCTCTTTTATCTCTAATTATCTAATCTTGTGCATGGTGTCTTCTCACATATCTTGCAAGTACATGTTTAGATCTTTGTTCTTCAATGTGTTCTCCACTCAGTGCATGATCATTATTCTCATTAGTAACAATTTTTTGATTCTCAGTTTGCAAAGACTATTTCTCAGTAGCATTACTCTATTGCTTGGTAATGCCAGACTGTTGCTCAGATAAAGTTTCAAGTTCCTCAATATAAACAAATCTACCATAGTCTTATGGTTCCTTTTTTCTTTCTTCATCATTCTTCTCTGTAAACTCATCAACTCTCACATTTGCACTTTTAATCATCTTGTTAGTAGTCTTATTCAAACATTTATAAGCCTTATTTTAGTAGAATATCCTATAAATATTCCTTCGTCACCTTTTTAATCAAATTTCTCATTTCTATCATCTTTCAAAATGTAACATCTACTTCCAAATATTTTGAAATAACTCACATTAGGTGTGTAACCATACCATAATTCATAACATGTGTCTTGTTTGATTCTTTCTTCAGTTGAACTCGATTCAGTGTGTAAACAATAGTACTAACAACTTCTCTCCAGTACATTTGTGCAACATCTTTTTCAATCATCAGTGTTCTATCACAATCAACAATTAATCTATTCCTCCTTTCAGCAATACCATTCTTTTGGGGTGTTCTCGATGTAGATACCTATCTCTTAATTCCATGCTCATTACAAAAAATAACTTGAACTCATCAGAAATAAATTCACCACCTCTATCTGACCTTAAGCATTCTAGTTCTTTACCAATTTTTTTTTCCACTTTTTCTTTATACCATTTAAACATTTTGAAAGCTTCAAATTTTTCTTTTAAGAACATGACAATCATCATTCTAGAGAAGTCATCATCAAACAAGATAAAATATATGTCTCCATAATAACTCTGAGTTCTCATAGGACACACAAGTCAGTATGAACTAACTCCAAAATAGCATTAGATGAATAGTGTTTTCTCTTAAAACTAGACTTTGACATCTTTCCCATTTGACATTGTTTGCACATTACATGGTTAGGTTTAGATAAGCTCGGTAAACCTCTAACTCTTCTTTTCTTACAGATCTTAACCATGTTGTCAAAGTTCACATGACATAACCTCTTCTTCCATAACCATACATCTTCATTTTTAGCCAATACACAAGAACTTTCAACGTTGTCAAGATAGAATAAGTTACCTTTTGATTGTTCACCAGTACTAACCAAATTTCTAGTTTCATCATAGATTTTCACCTTTCTATTCTCAAATTCAACTTGGTGACCTATATTATTCAGTTGTGCTACACTCAACATAATATAATTAAGTCCTTTCACCCAATATGCATTCTTGTGCATCTAATCTTTTTATTCAACAATATAGATCATTTTCCTTTCACTCGACAAGGTGTATCAATTCCCATTTTCATAGATCCACCATTATAATGTTCAAGGTATTCAAATTTCTCTTCATCACCATTCATATGATGTGTACATCCACTATCAATAATCCAAGTATCATTCTTGATAACTTTATAAATAAGTGCTATTTTGACATACCTTTCTTCTTCTTCAAAATCTTCTTTCAAAGCCACAAATACCACTTTTATGTCTTCATCAGTCTCGGTGTTGGTGTTATCATCTTCATCTTTAACTAGGTAATATGCATTCTTTCCTTTATCTTTGGAGTCTCAATTATCTCTATTGTCATGCTATCAGTTGCCTCTATGATCTTGGTGATCTCTTCTATCATTCTTCCTTTCATTAGATCTTTCATTTGTTTTCTCATCTTCTTTCTTGTTAGGACATCTTGCAGCAATATGACCAATCTCTTTGCATCCAAAACATACCAATGGTAGTTTACCTCTATGATGCAGGAGCATCTCGGGTCCTTGGAAATCCTGTGTCACCAAAAATATTTTGGAAGTTTGTCTGTGTTTCTCGATTCCTTCTTTGACTAATTTGGTCAGTAGTTGGTCGGTTTCCTTTGGTTACTGAGTGTGGTCAGTTATCTCCTGGGTGGTCGGTTGTTTCACTAGCTCTCGATGATGTTTTTCTATTTCTCGGTCATCTTTTCTTACCAAGTAGTTTATTTTGATTTTCTATTGAGGCTGAGTTGTGCATTGATTATGGATCACAGATTTAATGCTGGTATCCTTCATTGGGAAGCGTGTGGTCCCAGATCTAACTATTCCTTTCGTTGATTGTGGATCTAAAGGTCAACTCAATTCGGTAGCCTCTTGTATAAGTATAGTTGTTTGGTTAGAGTTTTAGAAGGCAATTTTAGGAGAAGATGGGAGAGAGGAAATCGGAGAGTAAAGATTGTTGGAAGATCCTTGCATGTTTGAGGACTTATGTATTTCATTGTAATATATGGCCGTAACTGGGAAGGCCTTATAACCTAACATGTATAAATCAATTTGAATGAAGATAATATGTTCTATGATCCTACTTTCTCTCTCTCATTGTGTTGTTGTTGCTTCTGTGAGTTGTTGAGCAAGGCTAGATCTGTAGGGTGAGCCATCATTTGGCCCCTAAGGTCTTTGACCTTGTGTCAGGTGGTATCAGAGTGAGGTGAGATCTAGATCTAGGTTTGTGGATCTAGGTTTGTAGGTTCCTTCTTGCGAAACCCTAGTTGAATTGTTGTAGGGTGGCAAATTGTGATCTGGCCTACAATTTCAAAGGGTTTTCAAGATGGTTTATGGGAGCTGAGAAGTGGATCCAAGATTGGCAGGCATGTTGAGACAACTTGTTGCTAGATTAGAAGCTGTTGAAACAGCCCAGAGAAGAGGTAGACATCTTGAAGATGTTAGTGATGATGAAGTTGAAGTGGAACAAGGTGAAGCAGAACCTGCACCTATGATGGATTAGGATGAGGAAAGATTCTTGAAGGCCTTGACAAGTTTGAAGTCAACACCGGATTTCAATCCTCTTGAATATAGTGGAAAATTGGATTCTGATGAATTGATAGACTGGATCACTGAAAGGGAAAAGTATTTTGAGTATGAAAATATATCTGAGGAAAAGAAGGTGAAAATTGTTGGCACAAAGTTGAAAGGTCATGCATCCTTGTGGTGGGAACATCTACAATTGGATCGAAAAAAGAAAGGAAAAGACAAAATCAAGGTATGGAATAGAATGGTGAATAAATTGAAAGGAAAGTTCTTACCTTGTGATTATCAGATTAACCTAGTTAGGTGAATGCAAAGTCTAAGGTAGAAAGATAGCTTGGTAAAAGAGTATACTGAGGAATTATATAGATTAGATATCAGATTTGGACATGATGAGGATGATGTGGAAAGAATTTCTAGATACCGGAATGGTTTGAGAGTTTCCATCCAAGAGGAAATCAGTTTGGTCAAATTGGAGAACATTGAAGAGGCTTATCAATTTGCATTGAAGGTCAAGGAGAAATTGAACAAGAGACATGATCAGAGACAAAGAGGTCAAGGTGGTAGATTCCCTAGAGGAAGAGGTAGATCTTATGGTGAAAATAGTAGATCTAAACCTAAAAAGACAAATTTGGATAAAGGCAAGACCGAGTGGAAAGGTGAAAGTTCATCTAGAGGCAGAGGTAGTAACTACCAAGGTGGTTATAGCAAAGGTAATTTTTGAGGAACTTGTTACAATTATGGAGAAGAAGGACATAGATCTTTTGAATGTACACATGCTAGTAAGAAGGTTGGTAGCAGTAGAAATGCTTTGGTACAAGAAGAGTCACTAAATAAACTTGAGAAGGAAAATAATTTGATGGTAAGAAGAGCACTGTTGAATGAAAGTAAAAAGGAAGATCCGATAAGGAAAATTCAAGACCAAATGTAGAGTTTCTAAAAAAGTTTGGAAGGTAATCATTGATAGTGGTAGCTCAGAGAATCTGGCATCTGAGGACCTGGTCACAAAGTTGCAGTTGGAAAGATTGAAACATCTGAAGCCCTATCAGATCTCATGGATCAAAGATGAGCATACACTCTTGGTAAGTGAACAATGTTATGTGAATTTGAAAAATGGAAAGAAATATGATAAGATGTTGTGTGATATTATGCCTATGGATTGTTGTCATATCTTGTTGGGTAGACCTTGGCAATATGATAGACATGCTATATATGATGGGAGATTGCATAAGTATACTATTGTGGTTGATGGAAGAAAAAAAGTCTTGTTACCTTTGATGGAAGAACTTGTTAGTAATGTTTTCACATATATGAAAGTTTGTTTGATGGAAGGAAGAAAATTTGTTAAGGATTTGAAGAAGAATGATGTATGTTTTGCTGTGATTCCTAACAAACTGAGTAAGAAAATAGAGGATAATGTTCCCGAGGAGATTGATAAATTACTCACCGAGTATAGTGATATAATTTCTAATAATGTACCTGATGGTTTTCCACCAAAGAGAAGTATTGATCATTGCATGGATCTAATCCTTGGAGCTAGTTTACCGAATAAGGCACCTCATCAGTTGACACCTACCAAGAATCAAGAATTGAACCGACAGATTCAAGAGTTGTTGGATAAAGGTTTGATCAAAGAAAGTTTGAGTCCTTGTGTAGTACTTGCAGTATTGGCACCTAAGAAGAATGGAGAATGGTGAATGTGTACTGATTCCAGAACAATCCACAAGATAATAGTGAAGTATAGGTTTCCTATACATAGAATGGATGACATAATGGACATTTTGACTAGAGCAAAGTATTTCACAAAGATTGATTTGAAAAGTGGGTATCATCATATCAGAATCAGAGAAGGTGATGAATGGAACACTACTTTCAAGACAAAAGAAGGTTTGTATGAGTGGTTGGTTATGCCTTTTGGTTTGACTAATGCACCGAGTACTTTTATGAGGCTGATGAATTAAGTTCTAAAGAAATTCTTGGGTAAGTTTGTGATTGTATATCTTGATGATATTTTGATATTCAGTAAGACCAGAGAAGAACATTTGTTGCATGTTAGACAAGTTTTGTAGAGATTGAAAGAAGAAAAGTTGTTGATAAACCTGAAAAAGTGTTCATTAATGAAAGAAGAGATTGTGTATTTGGGATTTGTAATTTTAGCTAATGGTTTGAAGATGGATCCTGAAAAGGTTGAAGCTATTATGAATTGGCCTACACTTGTGAATGCTAGTGAGGTAAGATCATTTCATGGTTTGGTAAGTTTTTACCGAAATTTCATAAGGAATTTTAGTTCAATTTGTAATGCTATGACTGAGACTATGAGAGGAGATAACAAAGAATTTAAGTGGACACATGGAGATGATAAACATTTTGAGACTCTAAAGCAGAAGGTTGCTGAATTTCCTGTTTTGGCTTTTCCTGATTTCAATAAGGTATTTCAAGTGGAATGTGATGCAAGTGGTAGTGCAATTGGAGTTGTGGTGAGTCAAGAAGGTAAACTTGTTGCTTTCTTTAGTGAAAAGTTGAATGATGCTAGAAGGAAATATTATGTGTATGATCAAGAATTCTATGCTATTGTTCAAGCACTGAAGAAATGGAGACATTATTTGATACCGAGTGAATTTGTGTTGTATACTGATCATAAGGCTTTACATTACTTGGGTAGTCAGAATAAGTTGAATCAGAGACATATGAAATGGGTTGAGTACTTGCAGAGTTATACATTTGTGATAAAACATAAAAGTTGAGTCACTAACCTAGTTGCTGATGCATTTAGTAGAAGAAGATCTTTGATGACCCAGATGAAAATTGAAGTTCTTGGTTTTGATGAGATGAGAAATTTGTATGAAATTGATCCTAATTTTTTTGAGCCATGGAGAAAGTGCAGAGCACCCATTCAAGATCAACCGAGTACAAAATGGGAAGAATATTTCATTCAAGAAGGTATGTTGTTTAAAGGTATTCAGTTATGTATACTGAGAGGACAAATGAGGACTAATTTGATGAAGGAGAAACATAGTAGTGGTTTGGCTGGACATTTTAGTATTGATAAGACATTGAATTTTCTTAAGGAGAAATACTTTTGGCCATAGTTGTATAAATATGTTCATAAATTTGTGAAAAGTTGTGAAATTTGTCAAGTTGCGAAAGGAGTAAGTCAGAATACTGGATTGTATACACTGATTGTTATATCTGAGAAACCTTGGACTGACATCAGTATGGATTTTGTTCTTGGCTTACCCAAGACAGTAAGAGGTAATGATTCTATATTTGTTGTGGTAGATAGATTTTCAAAGATGGCACATTTTATACCTTGTAGAAAGACATCAGATGCAATACATGTAGCAGATCTTTTGTTTAAGGAAATTGTCTAATTGCATGGATTACCGAGGAGTATTATCTCTGACCGAGACAGTAAATTTGTTGGTTACTTTTGGAAGACTCTTTGGAGAAAATTTGGCACTGAGTTGAAATATAGTTCTACATTTCACCCACAAACCGATGGACAGACAGAAGTTGTAAATAGAAGTTTGGAAAATATTTTGAGATGTTTAGTTGGAGACACACCTAGTAATTGGGATTCTGTCTTGGCACAAGAAGAGATTGCGTACAATAATTCAGTGAATAGGAGTACTAGAAAAATACCATTTGAGATTGTGAATGGAATACAACCGAGAGGTATATCTGATTTGAGAGACATTGCTGATGAAAGTAAGAGAAGTGTTGAAGGAGTGAAATTTTCTAAGTACATGAAGATGTTGTAGGGTATATACAAAAAGATGGAGGACCAAAAAGATGCCACTTTTCTTTTTGGTCCCAAATCACGCATAGTGCATATGCACTAAAGGGTGTGCACCCTATAGGGCACACACCCTATGGCTTGGGTTGCCCAAGCCTTAGGCTTGGGCAATCCAAAACAAAGCGTGTGTGTCAAATGGGGTGCACACCAAATAGTGTGTGTGCCAAATAGGGTGCACGCGCTTTGTAAAATCCCAAAATTTTCACCCTCATGCGCACTATGCAAAGCCACAAAAGTGTAATCCATATTTTTACATAGCACATGTGTGCTATGAAAAACTAGGAAGAGAGAGGATGATAAGGGGGAGAGAGAGAGAGAGAGAGAGAGAGAGAGAGGTAATTTATACAAATATAACATTTAAGTATAAGTTTGATAATTTTAATTTCTTATACTTTAAGTTATATTTGTATAAATTATAAAATATAATGCTTTCAAGATGTTTGGGATAGGTTCCAGCTTCATAGGAGTTAACATGCAGATTCTAGATTTGAAAAATTCTAGACTTAGCCAAATTTTAGGACTCAGCAAGCCTTTAGTAGGGTTACCTACCACAATCCATCATGGATTTCTAAGGTCAAACTAAAGCTAGCAAAAGGATTCCCAAAGGGTTTTAACTCATTTTATCACAAATCATTCGGTTTCAACCCCATCTCTACAACAGACTTAGCTTAGCTCTCACCCAAATCTCTCTCTCTCTCTCTCATTACCCTCTCTCTCTCTCTCTTTCTCTCTCTCTCCCCCCCTTATCTAATCTCTCTTTCATTACTCTCTCTCTCTCTCTCTCTCTCTCTCTCTCTCTCTCTCTCTCTCTCTCTCTCTCTCTCTCTCTCTCTCTCTCTATATATATATATATATATATATATATATATATATATATATCACCATCTCTCTCTTTCATTACCCTCTCTCTCTCTCTCTCTCTCTCTCTCTCTCTCTCTCTCTCTCTCTATATATATATATATATATATATATATATATATATATATATATATATATATATATATATATATATATATATATATATATATATATATATATATCACCATCTCTGTCTCTCTCTCTGTCTCTCTCTCTCTCTTCTCACATCACCCTCTATCTCTCTCTCTCTCTCTCTTCTCACATCACCCTCTATCTCTCTCTCTCTCTATTCTCACATCACTCTCTCTCTCTCTCTCCCCCTTATCTCTCTCTCTTCTCTCTCCCTTCCCTCTCACTCTCCCTCTCACTCTCCCTCTCCCTCCCTTATAAGGGAGGGAGAGAGAGAGTGAGAGAGAAGGGAGAGAGAGAGATAAGGGAGGGAGAGAGAGAGAGAGAGATAGGATGATGTGAGATGAGAGAGAGAGAGGGGGGTAATGAAAGAGAGAGTAGATAAGGGGGAGAGAGAGGGTGATGTGAGAAGAGAGAGAGAGAGAGAGAGAGAGAGGATAAGGGTTAGAGAGAGTGGATAAGGGGGAGAGAGAGGGTGATGTGTGTGTGTGTGTGTGAGAGAGAGAGAGAGAGAGAGCCAAGCTAAGTCTGTCATAGAGATGGGGTCAAAACTAAGTGATTTGTGATAAAAACAAGTTAAAACCCTTTGGGAATCCTTTTGCCAGCTTTAGTTTGACCTTAGAAATCCATGATGGATTGTGGGAGGTAACCCTACCAAAGGCTTCCTGAATCCTGAAATTTGGCTAAGTCTAGAATTTTTCAAATCTAGAATCTACATGTTAACTCCTATGAAGCTAGAACCTATCCCAAACATCCTAAAAGCATTATATTTTATAATTTATACAAATATAACTTAAAGTATAAGAAATTAAAATTATCAAACTTATACTTAAATGTTATATTTGTATAAATTACCTCTCTCTCTCTCTCTCTCTCTCTCTCTCTCTCTCTCTCTCTCTCTCTTTATATATATATATATATATATATATATATATATATATATATATATATATATATATATATATATATATATATATATATATATATATATATATATATATGTATATATATGTCTTACATATTGCACACGCCCTATAGTGTGCACGCGGTATAGGGTGCATGCCCTATAGGGCGTGTGCACTATGCAAATCTATCACTTTCATAGCACGCACGCGCTATGAAAGTCATAGATTTAAATAGTGTGCACACCCTATAGGGCATACGCACTTTGTAAAGCATTTGAATTTACCAATCCTAAGGCTTGGATTTTCCTTGGAGATCCAACCCAAAGGCTTGGATGATTGAAATAGGCCTGAGACATGTTTTCCAACAGACATACAAAAAAATGACATATTTTTTTGTGTGCTCCTCGTCTGGTTTACTCATGGCTCAAGAGCGTAAAAATCAGACGACGTGATATTGCAAATCTCTCTATTAGCTATCTAAGCATATAATTTATTTTGAATTTTGATTATGTTAAATTTTTCAACTCTAATTTATTTTGTGTGTATGTCTATTTTTTGTAAAAAACCAACATTCAGTATTTTGGGCATAGATTTTGGCTCATTCATTGAATTTTGTAACAAGTTACATTTTTAGAAACTAGACTCCATTCTACACACTTTTTTAAAAAAAAGAAAATTTGATTTTTGATTAGTTTTAAATGATTTCTAGGGGGAGCACACAGAAATTTCATATTTTCAAGATGTGTGCACTTCATAAATTCATCAAAAATTATACGTTCATCAAAAAATTACCAAAAAAATATGGGATAAACTACGTGGTGTTAGCTAACTTCTCACTAGAGCGATTAAAAAATTCAAAAAAAAGTTAACATTTTAGGGGGAGCACACTAGACGCTATGTTATGTTTTTGGACAAAAAATAGGACTACTTTTTGTGCTCCCCCTTTTTGAAGGCCTTAATCTGCACCATTTTCAAAATAAGTTAGTAGTTTAGGAACTAGATTTAGAGTATTACAACTCTCTTTTTTGTCGCATCTTAAAATTTTGAGTCTAACTATCTTCAATTTCTTGTTGAAGTTTAGAGTTTGCTGATTTCAGGAAAAAAGTGGCATCTTATACCCCCTTTTTGGTCCCCCATCTTTGTGCACTTACCATGCATGAAGATGTGAAAATCAAGTTGGAAGAGAGTAATCAAAAATACAAAGACAAAGCTGATAGATCAAGGAGACATAAAACTTTTGATATTGGTGATGAAGTGATGGTTCATTTGAAGAAAGGTCGATTTCTTGTTAGAACATATGGGAAGTTGAAGATGAAGAAGTTTGGACCTTGCAAGATTTTGAAGAAATTTGACAGTGGAAATGCATATGAGATTGAGTTACCTGATGACATGGACATATCACCGATTTTCAACATTGTTGATTTGTATGAGTATCATGAACCTAATGAAGACATGACAATACCAATGGAATATCCTAAGAAGCAGAATGAAGAAGTTGAGAAGATTTTGGAGCAAAGAATTGGCAAGAGTACAAGAGGTAAACAGTATATGGAATATCTGGTAAAGTAGAAGAATAGACCGATTGAACACAGTTCATGGATTTCACAGTCTGAGTTGGATGCAGCTCGAACCAAACTTGCTGAATGATTTAGAGAATCATTTCTAAATAACCCCAAGTGTCTGATGTAGGAGCATCTCGGGTCCTTGGCAATCTTGTGTCACCAAAAATATTTTGGAAGTTTGTCTATGTTTCTTGGTTCCTTCTTTGACCGAGTTGGTTGGTAGTTGGTCGATTCCCTTTGGTTACCGAGTGTGGTCAGTTATCTCCTAGGTGGTCAATTATTTCACTGGCACTCGGCGATGCTTGTCTGTTGCTCGGTCGTCCTTTCTTATCAAGTAGTTTATTTTGAGTTTCTATTGAGGCCAACTTGTGCATTGATTATGGGTCACAGATTTAATTTTGGTATCCTTCATTGGGAAGCGTGTGGTCCTAGATCTGACCGTTCCTTCCATTGATTGTGGATCTAAAGGCCGACTCAATTCGGTAGCCTCTTGTATAAGTATAGTTGTTTGGTTAGAGTTTTAGGAGGCAGTATAGGAGAAGATAGGAGAGAGGAAATAGGATAATCAAGATTGTTGGTAGATCCTCGCATGTTTGAGGAATTTTGTATTTCATTTTAATATCTAGCCGTAACCAAGAAGGCCTTATAGCCTGGCATGTATGAATCAATTTGAATGAAGATAATATGTTCTATGACCTTGCTTTCTCTCTCTCACTATGTTGTTGTTGTTGGAAATTGCAATTGAAACAATTGTTGTATTGTCATTGATGTCAAACCTTAACTGGTAAGACTGTTGCTACTTAGGAAAGTACTATATCTATTGTGAAAAGGGAAAGAAAGGATGGTAACAATAGCACCTAAGGAAAGGTTGAGTTATCTTGATACTGCAAAGTGTACTTGATTATGTTGCACAATGATGAGACAATGTATTGTTTATCTTAGTAAGATTGAAGACTAAACTGGTAGGCTTAATCGAGCAAAAATGAAGAAATCATGTTTAAGCTGAGTTATGACAGAGTCGACCGAGTTAGTGGATGCCGAGCAAAAATCTAGTGTCGACCGAGTATCAGTAAATTGTCGAGGAGGAAAGTATCTGCCAAGGAAATAGTTTTAGTAGTGACCGAGCATTTTACATGGTGACCGAGTGGATGATCACAGTATTGACCAAGCATCAGCAATTTTATATTTGAAGATAATTCTTTTTGGGGATGACATTGTTTGAATTCTTGGATTATGTAAAACATGTTGACTTTATTTATTGATTGTATGGAAGCATTTAATGCTTTGTAAAATGTTTTATTGTAAATCTTTATGAGATTTGAGATGATTCTAGAAGAAGAGACGAAGAACATGAAGTGGGTAGATTCAATGAATCTGACCTAACCCTAAGATCTATGAAGGAGATTAAGTGGCAAAAGATAAGTTAACCTAATAGAGGAAAGTATTAAGGGAACCGAAGCATTAGGTATGTGTATGCATTGGTGAAGGAGATGCTGGAAGAACAGTAAAGTTTTATTGACTGTATAAGAAAAAAGGTTGAAGGAAAAAATGTGGTGATTTCTTGAAGGAAAGTTCTGAGCAGATCAGAAGTGGAGATGGCAAAGTTTCAAAGTCAGTAAACCATCATTTGTGTACTGAATTGGATCTAATATTTGCAAAGTGAGTTGTATGTTTTCAGATCAATACTACTGCTACTTTCTAACCATTGTAACAGTCAAAATCCTTTTAATAGAGGTTCACCTAACAGTCATATGTTAAATCCTTTGAATAAGGTTGCATTCTAATGGAGTGTATGTAAGTCCTTTAACCAGGCTCACTTTTAACAGGGTGATTGAAATCCTTTAACCAGGTCACACTTGACAGTTTGTATTGTAACCTTTGACAGGGTTGGCTTTTAACCAAGCTCACTTCAGAAGAGTGAAAATAATAGTAGCATGCTACAAAGTGGTTTTTCCCATATTAGGTTTCCACTATAAATCCTGGTGTCAAAACTTGTGTGAATGTTTTGGTTTGAACATTTCTATGTTTTACAAGTTAGATACATCTAGGTAGTAGATTGTTGAGTTATATGTTTCTATTATTGAATCAGTGATGATCGAGGTTGATTTGGTTGCTTGATCTGATTTAAAGAAAAGTTTTTTAAGTTATTTTTATACATCAGGACCTGAGAACAACTAATTCACCCCCCCTCTCTGTTGTTCTAAATCATATTAACAATTGGTATCAGAGATGTGTTGCTTATTGGTGTTTACAGAAAACAAGTTTAAAGGGACTTGAAGCAAATGATCAAGATGTATAAGAAGGAGGTACCAAAGCTGAACAAAGATAACTTCCCTACATGGAAAAGCTTGATGAAGATGCATCTGGCTGGTATTGGTGATTTTGCAAAGTACTACATTGAGCATGAATATGTCACACCTGTTGCACCTTTGATTGTCGAGGAAATGAGAGCCAACCAAGAACATAATCAGGCAATGCTGGAAATTGCATCTACCCTAAACTATCTAGAATTTGAGGACATTAAGGACTGCACAACTGCTAAAGATATGTGGGACACTCTTACAAAGATCTATGGTGGTGATCTATATGTACTGAAAGATAAAGTCGGGAGTCTTAGAGGTAAGTTTGATGAAATGAGAATGAATGAAGATGAAAACATTGCACAATACTGTGGTAGAATAAAAGAAGTTGTGAATGCTATTAGAGGAGAAAATGGAACTATTGATGATGAAACCGTAATTGGGAAAGTGTTAAGAACCCTACGTCCTATATATGCTATTAAGATCTCAACTATTCAAGAATCTAGATGTAATTCTGCAAATGTGCTTACTTTGGAAGGTTTGATTGGCAAGCTAACTACTTTTGAACTGTCTAATTATGATAATTTCACTGTTGGTAGTATTGGAAATGTTGAATCTACTTTCAAGTCACAGTTAGTCCTGAACAAGCCTAAGAAGGAAAAAGAAAGATGCATCAGTGAAAGTGAAAGTGAAGATGATAGTGGCACTTCTGATGAAGATCTTGAAGATCTAGAAGCTCTTATGGCTAGAAGACTAAGAAGAGGAAAAGGAAAATACAAAGGTAAACTTCCCATTATATGTTTTTTATGTAACAAGGTCAGTCATATAGCTGCTAGATGTCCTGACAGGAAGGATAAAGATGAAGAAAGAAATAGCAGACACAAAGATAGAAGAGATGACAAAGGCTACCGAAGGTACAAAGACTACAAAGAAAAAGGTAAGAAATCTTGTTACATTGCTGAAGAAGAGACTGATACTGATAGTGATGATTTTGAAATTGAGGTAGTCTATGTTGCAATGAAAGATGAATCTGATGAGGATGAGAAAACTGCATTGATTTCCTATATGAACAAGAATGACAAATGGATTATTGATAGTGGTTGTTCACATCACATGACTGGTGACAAAAGTAAGTTTGTGAGCCTACATCATTATAAAGGTAAAAGTGTAACATTTGGTAATGATGCACCATGTCTTGTTAGAGGAAAAGGATTGATTAAACTAACTGATAAGATCTCTTTTAAAAATGCTTATTAGGTTGAAGGACTAAATTATAATCTGTTAAGTGTTGCTCAGCTCAACAGAACTAGTTACCGAGTGGAATTTCATCACAAGAAAGCTAAGATATTTGATACTATTGGTGAACTGATTGGAAGTGGTGAGCAGACTAGAGGTAATTTGTTCTATCTTGACCTATCTGACAAAATATGTATGTTTGCACAACTTGATGACATTTGGTTATGGCATAAGAGGCTATGTCATGTTAACTTTGACAATCTGGTAGAGATAAGTAAGAAGAAGAAAGTAAGAGGCCTACCTAGATTAAAGAAACCTGAGAATGTAATGTGCAAAGAATGCCAGTTAGGAAAAATGACTAAGTCAAGTTTCAAGAGCAAATCCTTTACTTCTGAACAAATTTTAGATTTGGTTCATACTGACCTTTGTGGACCTATGGGTGTACAAAGCTACTGTGGAGCTAGATATTTTATCTTGTTTGTTGATGATCATAGCAGGATGATGCATGTAATGTTTCTAAAAGAAAAATCTAATGCTTTTCAATTTTTCAAGTCGTATTTGGCTAAGGTTGAGAAGGAGATAGGTAGGAACCTGAAATGCCTTAGATCTAACCATGGTGGAGAATTTACATCAAATGAATTTAATATATTTTGCAATGATAGAGGAATCAAAAGACAGATGTCTGCACCTAGAATGCCTCCACAGAATGGTATAGCAAAAAGAAGAAATAGATCTATTTTGGACTATGCTAGGACATTATTGATTGAAAAGAATGTGGCACAAAAATACTAGAAAGAAGCTATAAGTACAATTGTTTACACTCTTAACCAGGTATAGATCAAGAAAGGTACAAATCTAACACCCTATGAATTATGGTATGGGCATGCATCGAGTGTTAAATACTTTAGAATATTTGGAAGCAAGTGTTACATATTGAAAGACAATAGGAATGGAAAGTTTGATGCTAAGAGTGATGAAGGCATATTCCTAGGCTACTCCACAAAAATTAAAGCTTATAAGTGTTTGAACTCTAACACTAACAAAATTGTGGAAAGTGTGAATGTAAAAATTGATGAGTATGCAGAAAGAAATGAGGTTGATAGCAAAAGAGAACCAGAATATTATAGATCCTTTGTGTACATTGAGGAAATAGAAGAGGCAGGTAATAGACTTGCACCTAATGCTAAGTCTCTGGAAAGCAATGCCGAGCGACAGATAGATGATGTCGAGCATCAGGAAAATAGTGCCGAGAGAGAACAAGAACATGCCGAGCTACAAGACAATGCTACCAAGGATCAGGAAGAGGTTGTCGAGCATTCAGAAGCTGAATCTGACAATCTTGTTGGGGAACCTAATGAAATAGAAGAGAAAAATGTTGAACCTATTTTGGAAAAATATATAAGAAGACACCACAAGCCTGAACAGATAATTGGAGACAAAGACACTGGAATTCAAACCAGAAGCAAGACAAAAGATCCATCATGCTTACTATGTGAATTTGAACCTAAGACAACTAAAGAGGCATTAGAAAATGAAGACTGGATACAAGCAATGAATGAAGAGATTGACCAGATTGAGAAAAATGAAACCTGGACTCTGGTGCCGAGACTTGCAGATAAGAATGTTATAGGAACAAAGTGGGTATTTCGAAACAAGTTGAATGAAAAAGGTGAAATCACTAGGAACAAAGCTAGACTAGTATGCAAAGGCTACGCACAAGAAGAAGGAATGATTATGGGGAGACATTTGCCCCTGTAGCTAGATTGGAAGGAGTAAGAACTCTGCTTGCATATGCTGCTTATAAAGATTTCAAGGTATATCAAATGGATGTCAAGTCTGCATTTTTAAATGGTATACTGGAAGAAGAAGTTTACATAGAACATCTAGAAGGTTTTATTGATCCAAACAGAAGACATATGGTATGCAAACTGAATAAAGCTTTATATGGATTGAAACAAGCTCCAAAAGCATGGTATGAGCATGTTGGTGTCCAAAATGACGCTTATGCTCTAACAGGCTGCCAGTATACCCTCAAAGGATTTTAGGAATGGTTAGCTCCAAAATGGAAAGAGGCCTTAGGGTAACTAGACCAACTCTAGGGACAAGACTGCCCTCTTCTACTTTTGGCTCTGCAAAACCAAGGCGGGTGCACCTAACCTAGTATAAAATAAACTTCATACACCAAGAACTAGGTTCATATAGCAGATGAATGGATAGCAAGAAAGTATTGAATGTTAACCACACACTCATTGACTCTCCATTGCTATGGGGTAGGACCTTACACAACCAAAAAAACTAAAAATCAAAGGAAAGGCTCTTAATTTATGCTTTTTGAATTATAACAACCTATCAAGACATGTTAGCAAAGAAATACTTATCAAGGCTAGTGCCTCATCCATTGGGCAAGGTTTCTTAGACAGACTACACACACACACCAAAAATATACCTGAGATTCAGAGCCATAAACACATTTATAATCTCCTTTACTACTTATATGAAATCCTCACATAGATAAGAGATAGACCTATGCCTCATCTTAGAGCATCATTTAATCTAATCTTGGATTAGAACTGAAAAATGAAGACATATACATGGATAAACATGCAATAAGCTAGAAAACTTAAAATCTATCTATAATGACACAGAGGAGAGATAAGAGTCATATATATGCATTAAGTATAAAGAATCCTTGAGTGTGTACAATCCATCCAAAGGAAGCTTGCTTGCAAACTGCAGCTCAGACCTATAACTTTCTTTCAAATTGCCAAAAAATCAAGACAGGACATTACAATTCAGACTGGCAAAAGACTCACAACAGAAAAGTTTTTAAATCTAACTCCCAATGCCATCAAATGATCATGAAAATCCCTTTATACCAGGGTTACAATGCAAGCATTCGATCATTTGAAATTTCAAAATCACCTAACCCCACCAAGAAATAAACACCAGACAAGACAGGGGTCAAGCCACGGCAAGAAGCTCAAACAGTCAAATCCACCAACTGCAAACACCTCTCGAGCTCAAAACCACATGACACCAGGTACAAAAACACAACTGCCAAGCACCCTAGACCACACTACAAATGCCTCCCACCAAACAGGGTCTAATCTGGCATTCAATTCCGCAAATAATGATACCCCTTGTCGTTGGAAATTCACAGAAAAATCAAACTTCAAACTGCAATGGTTATCATGCACTTGGCGGGAAACATGTTTCTCAAACTGCTTTGCCCTTAGCCGCGCAACTGCGCTGTCAAATCCTATCACTATAGGAAACCGGGCCCAAAAAAATGCTTGGTCGCATGATCGCATAACCCAAAAATGGGTTATGCCAACATGCAACACCTACTAACCATCTACCTCCACATAACTGTCAGACGTTCAAACCGCTGCCACAATAGGGTTTGTCGCATGTTCGCAAGCCGTGGAAATGGCCCATGTGAACATGCAGCAAACCGCTACCATGCACCCACCAGACTTAGCGAATTGGCGATAAAGGACCTTCGCCAATTCGCTTCAACATTTTGTGCCTTTGCTAAACACTTAGCGACTTCGCGACCACCGCTCGCGCAATCGCTAGACAAACTAGTGAATCCTCCTATCCTTCCACGAATGCACGACCACACAATATTTTATCGGCACCACCAAATATTTTGTCCGGACCGCCAAAACCAAGACCCCACTTGGGCCCGCCTGATGCCACGTGTCACAACACTACTCGCTGTAACCGCCAAGAAACCCTCACCTGGGCCTGCGTTCAAACTCACCTTCCCACTAGCACGGACCTACCAAAAACTGCCATGAAAACACCCTCCACCAAGCCCACCAAACAACTATAGATGGGCCCATAGGGACACGTGGCACCTGGTTGCATGATCGCATAGCTGAGAGAAAAGCTATGTGATCATGCGACAGCCAATAGGAAGCCACCACATCACCGCACTCCGAGACACAGAACCACAACCAGATCACACTACCGCTGAGCCCCAGGGACACGTGGCACCCTATCACATGATCGCATAGCCTGAAAGTGGGCTATGTGATCATGTGACAGCCTATCACAGGCTGCCACATGTCTGCCTTCGGGACCACACCAAAGAAGCCAAACCCATTCGGAGGATCGGATGATTTTCGCAGAAGTGCATAGCCTAGCTTTTGGCTATGCGATCATGTGACAACCGTTGATTCTTTGACACATCAGGACCCTCTGTGCCTTCAAAAAATTAGGTCCCACCACCATCGCATCTGCACACTTAGCAAAGACGACCGCCAAGCAGCAACACATGACACGGGACCCACATGGCCATGTGGCAAGCGATCGCATGATCGCATGTCAGAAAAGTCTGACATGCAGCCATGCGATAGCCAATAGGGAAGAAGCTAGACCCACCACACGGTCGGACTTGCGCAATTAGAGAAAACACCACCAATCAGGGCAGAAGTGCGGTGTCGAAAACACACAGGGCTTTCACACAGATTGAAAACACACAGGAATTTCTGACAGACCGAAAGGCAAACAAGGAAGCCGAAAACACACAAATTTTTCGATGGAAAAAGATAAGCGAACGAAATAGGAAGCACAGGGTTGAAAACAACACACGGGTCAAAAACATCATGGATTTTTTAAAATACAGTGGGTTTTCGACATTGTGGTAAATTTTGAAAACATTTCCAGCAGGCCTTAAACTTTGAATATCTTTCTGGGTTTTGCACATTAAGAGATGCAGATTGGACCAGAGCTTGGTGACAATACAAGGAACACATGGGATGACACTGAAGAACACTTGCAAGGAAAATAGGCCATTTTCACAAGATTTGCAATGATAGAAAATTGGCCTAACAGAGCGGTTGCATAACTATCTGATACAGATTGGATTTTCCAGGACAAATGACACAAGCAATCTATAGATGAAAGATGAAGAAGGTAGAGGTATTTTGTTGGCCAAAATTTTTGTTGATGACATTAATTTTGGTGGACAAGATGCATTGTGTAAAAGTTTTTCACATGAAATGCAAATTGAATTTGAGATGAGTATGTTTGGTGAGATCAAATTCTTTGTTGGTTTACAAGTATATCAGATGAAGAAAGGTATTTTCATTACACAGTCTAAGTATGTTAATGAAATACTAAAAACTTTTGGAATGGAAGATGCTAGACCAGTAGGAACTCCTATGGTTACTGGACAAAAGTTATCTAAGAATGATGATGCTGTAGAAGTTAACTAGACTTTGTACAGATCCATGATTGGAAAATTGCAGTATGTTGTACATAGTAGACCTGATATTGCACTAGCTGTTGGGATTGTGGCAAGATTCTCTGCCAATCCTAAGGAAACACACATGATGGCGGTGAAAAGAATCATGAGATACTTGAAAGGAACTGCTGACTATGGATTATACTACAAGAAGGATGACAAATTTGAACTTAGAGTATATACTGATGCTGATTGAGCAGGAAATGTTGATGACAGAAAGAGCACTAGTGGTGGAGCTTTCTTTCTTGGACAGAGATTAGTCTCTTGGACAAGCAAGAAATAAAATTGTATTTCTGAATCTATTGCTGAAGCTAAGTATGTTGCTGCTGCAGTAAACTGCACAAATTTGATATGGATAAAATAGTTGTTGATAGGCATGAAAGAAGAAATCACTGAACCTGTTGTTATTTTCTCTGACAACACAAGTGCTATCAATATTTCTAAAAATCCAGTGATGCACACTAAGACCAAGCACATAGCAATCAAGTATCACTATTTGAGAGAATTGGTACAAGACAAGGAAGTCCAAATGGAATATGTGAATACAAAAGAACAATTGGCAGACATATTCACTAAAGCTTTACCTAAAGAAGTCCATGAGTACCTGAGAAGTCAATTAGGGGTCCTTCCCCTAACTAAGGTTGCCTAGTCAAGCTAGGAGCACTACATCAAATATGCTACAATAGAACATTTGACACATTGATGCAGAAGATTGTCACACTTTAGGACTGTCCTAGAGTTGTGAAGAAGAAACCAAGATAACAAATCAATCATGAGGAAGATGACAGAGGGAGAAACATTGTGCTAAACAGATATATCTACATCTGTTGGATGTATGTTTGAGTTGCTACTTTGGCATTTTTGTCAAAGAGGGAGATTGAACTGAGATGATACTATAACACATGACATTGAAAGAAAGGGAGATTGAACTGAAATGAAAGATCGGGATAGAGGGAGATCCAGATACTTCTGACGGTCACAGAAGTGAGATTTACTGATTCTAAATCAAAATGAAGCTAAGGATATTATAAATTTTCTCTGATGGACAGATTATTTTTTTATTTTTTTTGGATTGGTTGGTAATCCATGTGTTATTCAGGTGATATCATATGGTGTTGCCATCAATGCCAAATAGGGAGATTGTTGGAAATTGCAATTGAAACAATTGTTGTATTGTCATTGATGTCAAACCTTAACTGGTAAGACTGTTGCTACTTAGGAAAGTAATATATCTGTTGTGAAAAGGGAAAGAAAGGATGGTAACAATAGCACCTAAGGAAAGGTTGAGTTATTTTGATACTGGAAAGTGTACTTGATTATGTTGCACAATGATGAGACAATGTATTGTTTATCTTAGTAAGATTTAAGACTAAATTGGTAGGCTTAACCGAGAAAAAGTGAAGAAATCATGTTTAAGCCGAGTTATGACAGAGTCGACCAAGTTAGTGGATGTCGAGCAAAAATCTAGTGTCAACCAAGTATCAGTAAATTGCCGAGGAGGACAGCATATGCCGAGGAAACAGTTTTAGTAGTGACCGAGCATTTTACATGGTAACCGAGTGGATGATCACAGTATTGACCGAGCATCAGCAATTTTATATTTGAAGAGAATTCTTTTTGGGGATGACATTGTTTGAATTCTTGGATTATGTAAAACATGTTGACTTTATTTATTGATTGTATGGAAGCATTTAATGCTTTGTAAAATATTTTATTGTAAATCTTTATGAGATTTGAGATGATTCTAGAAGAAGAGATGAAGAACATGAAGTGGGTAGATTCAATGAATCTGACCTAACCCTAAGATCTACGAAGGAGATTAAGCGGCAAAAGATAAGTTAACCTAATAGAGGAAAGTATTAAGGGAACCGAAGCATTAGGTATGTGTATATGCATTGGTGAAGGAGATGCTGGAAGAACAGTAAAGTTTTATTGACTGTATAAGCAAAAAGGCTGAAGGAAAAAGTGTGGTGATTGCTTGAAGGAAATTTCTGAGCAAATCAGAAGTGGAGATGGCAAAGTTTCAAAGTCAGTAAACTAGCATTTGTGTACTGAATTGGATCTGATATTTGCAAAGTGAGTTGTATGTTTTTAGTTCAATACTACTGTTACTTTCTAACCATTATAACAGTCAAAATCCTTTTAACAGAGGTTGACCTAACAGCCATATGTTAAATCCTTTAAACAAGGTTGCATTCTAATGGAGTGTATGTAAGTCCTTTGACCAGGCTCACTTTTAACAGGGTGATTGAAATCTTTTAACCAAGTCACACTTGACAGTGTGTATTGTAACCTTTGACAGGGTTGGCTTTTAACCGAGCTCACTTCAAAAGAGTGAAAATAATAGTAGCATGTTACAAAGTGGTTTTTCCCATATTGGGTTTCCACTATAAATCCTAGTGTCAAAACTTGTGTGAATGTTTTGGTTTGAACATTTCTATGTTTTACAAGTTAGATACAGTTGGGTAGTGGACTGCTGAGTTATATGTTTCTATTATTGAATCAGTGATGACCAAGGTTGATTTGGTTGCTTGATCTGATTTAAAGAAAAGTTTTTTAAGTTATTTTTATACATCAGGACCTGATAACAACTGATTCACCCCCCCTCTCT
This sequence comes from Chamaecyparis obtusa, assembly GCA_027943335.1. NCBI lineage: Eukaryota > Viridiplantae > Streptophyta > Pinopsida > Cupressales > Cupressaceae > Chamaecyparis > Chamaecyparis obtusa. Next base: position 1,655,048 of record BSBK01006040.1, read on the forward strand.
GTTGTTCTAAATCATATTAACAGTTGTTGCTTCCGCGAGTTGTTGAGCAAGGCTAGATCTATAGGGTGCGCCATCATTTGGCCCCTAAGGTCTTTTCCCTTGCATCACTCTATATCTTCCTTTACCTTTTTGCAATCTTCTAGTCATTAATGCTTCAAGTTCATCAAGTTCATCCTCTTCACTTTCACTATCACTTTCATTTCTTATCTTATGTTTGCTACTTGATTTACCAATTTTTAGAGATGACATAAATGCAGATTCAACCGTAGGTACAATACTATTGTCATAGTTATTAAGCTCAAATAGGTTAATTTCTCTTAGGTTCCCTGGTGGGCCATTACATTTGGTAATCCAGTAAGCAATTTTTTTCTCTTTTCAAGCCAAAACTGCATTCCAAAGGTCAACAACAAAACCCAAGAAAGAAAAAGGGATACCCAAAAATCAAAATTTTTTATCTTGTTGAATCAACTTCCACCCATACTGGAGCATCCAAGGTGGGGCAAGAAGAAAATATTTTCTGTAACACTAGTTTTTTTATGCCATTAAATTTTTTACCAAGAAGCTTGATAGAAAGTGTCAAGGCAATGGAGAGTAGTACAGACATTGTCTTCATCCTTGATCAATGTGAGGAAGGATTCATTAGGAAAGTGGCCATTGACAAGTTGAGAAGGTGACTCGAGAAGGAAAATCCCCTAACATGACCAGCTAAAATGGTAGAGGCAAGAATATAGCCAAAGCCCTTGGTAGCAAGAACATAAAGCGAAGGGGCCAAAGGATAACCTTGATTAATAGATCTGAATAGGCCAAAGGCAATGGATTTTTTTACCATTGATGGTAAAGAAATATCTCCTTGTGAAGAAAATAAGACAATTTATGATGACACAAGAGAAGAGATAAGATTATTATTTCTTTTAGCTTTAATAGAATTGTGAAAAATGATCGTGTTCATGTCTCCCTCTTGAAGCCAATCAATGTCTTAAAGTTTTTCCTCTCTTAGATCCCATTCCTCTTTCTTATTTGAAAAAATATGTTCACGACCTCTTTCTTATTTGAAAAAATATGTTCATCTAAAACAAATTCCCTTACTTTGAGCACTTAAAGTATGTTATCATTCACCAACAATCCCTTTTCACGTAGCAATAGAGGGATAAAAGGGTGCATTCTTGTTCTTTTTGTAATCCCTTACCCTAACCCTAACAATACTTCTAACCATAACTCAAATGATGGTTCCACAATTAGAGACATTATCTAAAACCCAACCTGAGGATTTGAACTATTATAATGCATCAATAACCCTAATCTAATGCTAGCCATTATATTGAATCTCTTAACCTATTCATATCCTTAACCCTAGTTGTGTCTCTATCCACTTGAACCCTAACCATAATTCTAACCCTAACCCTATCCCTAATATGTTTAATGTCTTACATGTTGTGTTGCAACTGCTACTAGCATATATATCTTAAATTTTAATTTATATATAAAATACGTCGAGATATATCAAGGTGTTTAATTTTTTCATCATTCAACTTTAATATAACTTTTTTAATTGAAAAATTTCAATGCCTCAATATATCTTAGCATCTTTTATATATAGATTAAAATTCAAGATATATATGCTAGTTTTAATTACATTAAGAAGTGTTATCTAAAGTGTGTCAAAATTATGATAACAAATAAAATGAATTGTGAAAAGTTCTATAATTAAATATATATGAATAAAATTAAAAACAAAAGTAAGCCGTATTTTCTAAACTATGTCAAAAGTGAATTAGAGAAATTTTATAATTACACATGTATGTATGAAATTAAAAAAAAATTAATAAATTTGATTAAAAAAAAATAATCACAATTGAATTTTGATATGTTTTAAATAAACAACATCCACCTAAAAATAATTAAAATTTGTTCTAGATCAATCGTCACTCTTTTGGTCGGCATCCGAGTTAAATTCAAATTTCAAAAACAATTCCCATATAAATAATCCGTGGGCTTCAACATTATATCCCTCTCGTCTATTCTCTGCTCTGTGACTGACTGATTTCAAATTTGGTGGTTGCAGGCTTCTGCTAATCTAAGGTTGCCGGGCTCTATTCTATTGCTCCTCAATTTCCTCGTTAACATACAGCAAACTGATAACATATTGATTACTTGTGTATTGTAATTTTTATTTTATTTTTTGCCTGTCTTTGGTGTTTTTTTCGTTTTGTTTTTTTATTGTGAATACAGGTTTTATTTCAATTCTAAAACAATGAAGAAGGCTTTTGGGTCACCTCAAATACCAAGCATCGGGACTCTTTCCAGAAGGCCTAAGGTCGCACGTCCTCTGCAAAAGCAATTGACAACTCCAAGACAAAATGTGTGCATTGCATTTCCCTTTGATTTCTTACAGAAATCCAGAACATTTTAGTTTATTTTTTATTAGTGTTGAGATCATCGTTGGTTTGTCATGGCAGGGGGATAGGTTTATTGCTAACAGAAGTTCCATAGATTTCGATTGGGCTCGGTATCTGGTTAATAAAAGCAATATCAGTGGAAATACGCTCTCCATGGAAGATTATGACAGGGAGCAAGAAGCTAGTTTGGTGATGGATTCTAATAAGATGTCAAGAATTTTGAGCTTTAGTAAAAAGCCATCTGCACATGGATTGCAATCCATCTATTCTGAAGTTATTTCTGTTGATACTGAGGCTAGAACTAGCAGATCACAGAGCCGCCACATACCTCAAGTAAGGGTTTTTCTTTTTTTATGAGTTATGATTCTTTTGTGAAAGCTTTAGTTTTTTTGTATCGATTTTTTAGATTCAATGGACGATCTTAGGCGGGCTTGGGATTGGTTGATTAGATAAATTGCTCACCCAGTGGCTTCAGCATTCCGCGGGAATGCCCACAATGGTAGCAAGCTTGTTATTGTCATTGATTTTGTTGTTCTATGATAATTGTAATGTTTTACTCTGGGATTAAATTGAATACAGCATACAAATAGATGTTTAGGATGGTTTGAAGATGTGATAAATTATAATTCCATGAATCAGTCCAAGAAAATGTATAGACTCCGTATTTTAGATACCTATTAATCCAAAACATCTCAATTTCAGATGCCATTGTTAATGCTTACTGAGAATTGTGGGTCCTAATCTTATTGCAATTTTTGACTTTGTTATGCGATACTCTGCAGCATGCAGATAGAACTTTGGATGCCCCAGGTCTTGTTGATGATAATCATTTGAATCTGCTGGATTGGAGTGAAAGCAATATTTTGTCAATAGCTCTTGGCAATGCAGTCTACTTATGGGATGCAAACAGGAGCACTTCGTCTGAGCTCTTGACGGTAGATAATGATGTTGGTCCAATAAGCAGTGTTAATTGGGCACCCGATGGAAAACATATTGCCATTGGATTGACTAGTTCTGCTGTAGCGATATGGGACTCTACATGTAATCGACAGGTAAAGATTATGAAGTGTTTGATGTCTTATTTTATTTTTTTGTCTTCAATAGCAACCTTATTCACATAGTAGTCTTATCACATTGCATGCAGTTGAGATCCTTGAAAGGTCATCATGGCCGTGTAGGCTCACTTTCCTGGAATGACACTATTCTTGCAACTGGTAGTGAGGACAGTTCAATAATAATTCATGATGTCCGTATCCGTAATTCCAATGTTAAGACATACAGAGGCCATGAGCAGGAAGTTTGTGGATTGAAATGGTCCTTATCTGGCCAGCAACTTGCGAGTGGAGGCAGTGACAACTTGCTTCATATCTGGGACAAGAGCATGTCGTCTTCTAATGTTAGAAATCAGTATCTTCACAGGATGGATGAACACTATGATGCAGTTACAGCCTTGGCATGGTGCCCTTTCCAGCACAATATTTTGGCATCTGGTGGAGGTCTTGCAGACCAATCCATTAAGTTCTGGAATAGTCTTAGTGGAGCATGCCTAAAGACCATTGACACCAACTCTTCAGTTTGTGCATTGTTGTGGAATAAACATGAGCGTGAGCTCTTGAGTTCACATGGGTATAGCGAGAACCAGTTGACCTTGTGGAAATACCCATCTATGGCAAAGATTGCAGAGCTTACTGGGCATACTTCTAGGGTGCTGCATCTGGCACAGGTATGCATGCTATTGGTATATGGATACATTTTCATGCCTGACTTGTTTAAATCAGTTTATGTTAAAGGTCACTGTATTTTGTATTTTAGAGCCCAGATGGGTATACTGTTGCATCAGCTGCCGCAGACGAGACATTAAGATTTTGGAAAGTCTTTGGAACTCCTGATACCTCAAAGAGTACTAAAACTAAAGAGCCAGAGAGTATCCTCAACAGTTATCTAATGCATATTCGCTAGTGGTCTATTAATCTCATGGAACAGGAAAATTTACAATTCAGGTGACTCTGGATTCGTTTCTTTTATTTTCATGTGATTCTATTATATTAATTGAATAAGCATTTTTTGCACTACATTAGTATTTATGTCTATTGATTTTCTCTATGGAGTTTATTAAATTTGCACATATTAGTGCAGGTTATTAAGTTGCATGAGTGCCCACATTTTATGCTAACACTACCCGTGCTTTGTATGATCAAATTCCAGTCATATGTAGACTTTTCCGTAAGCTTTGAGAAGTCTTTGAAACTCCTGAAACTTGAAGGGGACTCAAAGTACACAGACAGCGGGATGCCTTCAAAGGGTATTTGGAAGTCGTGATACCTCAAAGAGTACCAAAACTAAAGAGCCAGAGGGTACATTCAACAATCATCTTATGCATATTCGCTATTAATCTATTCATCTCATGGAACAGGAAAACTTACACTTCAGGTGATACTGTATTCTTTTCTTTTTTTTTTTGTCTGATTTTGCAATGTTTGTTAAGTAAGGCTTTTTCGCACTACATCAGTATTTGTGGCTATTGATGTGATTCAATCAGCTTATTTGCACCTATTTATGCAGGTTATTAAGATGCATCAGTGACCACATTTTATGCTGGTTGTATGTAAATTTTTCCATAAGCTTTGACAAGTCTTTGAAACTCCTGAATACTTGAAGGGGACCAAAGGAGACAGACAGCAGATGCCTTCAAAGACTACATTGCAGCCTCCGGGTGACGTTAGGTTTTTCTTTAAGCACTTTTCTTTCTGTGCTGTTTCCTGATACTTTTGATCTCGTTGCTTCAATCCAATTAAATACAATGAAGATGTACTTGCAATTCCTGTTCATGGGCTAAGGATATCATTTGCATTTTTCTTCTGTGTGTGAAGGACATAGTTCTATCTATATTGTTGTTTGAGTTTTCTCTTTGTTAACATGCCTGCTTGCCTACTGCTTCATCAGTGCTAGAACTGTGCCTCCTAAGATTAGCTATTATGATGGCTTCTGTATACAGGGATCAAGGCATAGTGTTAGGCATGCCTTTTGAACAACCAAATAATAAGATCATGTCTGTTCAGGGATGATTTTGGGCGTGGAGATGCATCCATTCTCTTCTGTTCGGAGCAGCATCTACAAAGGAACAACTCCGGAATAACAGTTTTGCATCTTCGATGAGTTCTCAGACCACAGAAGTGAAAGGTATCACTAGTAAGGAGAGCAACAATTTCTGTAAAGCGAAGCAATTAAATTCTCTTCATCAAATAACTACTTCGATATTCAATGAGTGTGTGTTCTTGTAAAGGAAGAAGTTATCCTTCTCAGCCAAGAAAAGATCTGATATACCCTTGGTGTGTTCAAAGTAAATTCTTAACTGCATTGTTTTTAAACTCTTTTATTCAGGTTTCATCATAAGTATTTTAATATTTCATTACTTTGTCTAGTCTGTTTCTGTTTGAATTTCATTAAATTTTTAGATTAATGCACTCATGGAGTACCTATGTTTTTTCTTGGGTGTTTATAAACGCCTCCAATGTTGAGGAAGTTCATAAATCTTGAAGCATTTTGACCCTAAACCGGTTATATATTTTCTTTCCCTTGCTTAATTTATGTTAAAATTCCCACTGCATTCTTTCTGATTGCTGGCCTAGTTGCAAACTTGTGACCATTAACCTCTATTAAATTTCTGTATGCTGAAATCTGAAACCCATATACTTTATAATTTTGCCAATAGGCCATTTTTAAGCTAACTTAGGTAAGATTTCCTGAAAATTTGGGTTTTTCTGTGATTTGAGAAATGAGTTGTATATAATTATCAATATACCATAATAATCTAAATTATTACTATTGTATCTAAAATATATAAAATATTTAGCTTCAAATACATTGTGGCAAAGGGAGGTGAAACATTTTGTCCTTTGGTGGGTGGTTTGATTGAAAATTAGATAATTCTATAATTTAATCTCTTTTAAGGATTTTAATCAGATAATTAGATAATCATATAATTTAATCTTAGAATATTACTTTTTTTCCCGGCAATAATGAACTGGACTCATAAAGTCCTGATTTTGATTTAGGCTCTTAGCAAGGATATGTCCTTGTTATTGAACTAGTCTAACTCTAGTTATCCTATTGGGCACCCGTGAAGAATTGAGCCAATGGTTACTTCAACTTTGTAAATATTATGAGATATATAACATATCTAAATATAAAATTTCAAATAAAGAAAAATTCTTGTAGATAAGGAATCAATCTAGCCTTTGTGTTAATGAAATAGATATTCATTTTGATCTATGAATAATAGTGTTGGTGAGATTTAATTTGAGAAAGTCGTGCCGTCAATGCCTGCCCATGTCCATGCTCATTCCATCCACATAGCCTGGGAAGACGTGTAATGAGAATATTTATATTTTTTACATTAATTTTTATTTAATATTTAAATATTTAAATTTTTTTTAAATATAATACAAATGAAATATTTTTACATTTTTTATTCATGATATTTATATTTTTTATTTAATTATTTAATATGCAAATATTTAAATTCTTAAATATTTAGTTAATAGTTAAATATTTAATTTCTTTTTCAAACTAAATATTTATTTAAAAATATTGATTAAAGAAAAGTGTAGATAATTTTACAAAAGAATTTATTTATAAATAAATTTATATTATTTTAAGAAAAAATTAACCATGAATTAATATAAATTTTATATTAAATTTAATTTATTAAATAAATAATTAAATGAGTATTTTTATTTTCATTGAATCAAAATTCCCGATCTCATCCCTTCGCTGGGCTCAAGGAGATTTGAATTCTGGTGGGCTCAATGAGAACCACTGAGCTTCACCGCTAGGCCAACCAACTATTGACAATATATATAAGATTTAATAATTACAAAATCTTATTTATATATTTTTAAAAACTATTTTATTTTCTATAATAAATAATTTAATTCTTCATTAACTTATATAACTATATAACATAATAAAATAGATAAAACAATAAAATAATACAAATAAAAAACTATACTAAAAAAACATTTTTCACTAATTTATTCAATCTAAACTTTATGGACATTTTTTTTACCAAAAAACTATTTTTAATGAATTCTTAAAAGTTTCAAACTATGCTTAAAATTTGCAATCAAACCTTATTTAAAAAATTTCATTTAAAAAATTTAAATTGTAGCTTTAAAAAAAATACCACAATATAATCAACTCTAATTTTCAAAAACAATAACTTTATTTCATAAAGTTTCCCACCATATTTTAAAAATAATAATTTTGGTACAAATTCTTTATATTTCATTTTTTCACATTATTGATCTAAAATTTCAAGAAATAGAAGAAATATGTTATAATTCCATCCACCATCATATTGCACATAGAGTCTCCTTTGACCAAGAAAAAGAAGTGTAAGGTTTTCTTTTCAGTTATTATTTTGTGTTCTTCACAATGCTATTGGATTAGTTGTTTTCAGATTTTATTGTATTAAAATTAGTTGTTTTCAGATTTTATTGTATTAAAATGAGATCAAACACATAGCCTTCCAAAAGATTGTACCTAAATTGTTTTATATAGTATGTGATAATTATTTTTTAAATTTTTACTATACTTATTACATTTCATTTTTTAACAAAATTAACTTTTGCTATTACTTTTTTAACAAATCAAATTGAAAATATTTTTTATTTAAAACAAATATTAATTTTTGTTAAAATTTATAGAGTTCAAAGTTCAAATTTACTAATTTAAAAAAAAATACTTCTAAACTCTTTTATAAATTTAAACAATCGCGTTGTTATTTAGACAGGAACTTTGTTGCTCTGCAACCTTGTTATATTTATATTGTTGTAAATTTTAAATATTTAGTATATAACTTAATAAAATAAATACTATTTATTTTAAGAAAAAAATCATATATTTTGATGAAAATTTTAATATATTAGATAGTATGGAGATAATATTAGGTGAATTGATTTCTTCTATTTATATTTACACTAACATATTACAAAATCCAACAAAAATGATTTTGTATATAATAAATATTATATTTTAACATATTTACAATTTCTAATTATTATAAATTAATAACATATTTAAGATTTCTAATTATTATTGCAAAATGTTTTTAAGCAAAATAAAATTAATTTTAAAAATCAAAGTAAAATAATTTAAAATTAATAAATTATAAAAAGATAAATATAGTTTAGAATTATTTTATTTCTTTTATAAATATAATATAAAAAATAAATATATAATATAATTCAAGAAGCTTTATTAGTACTTGTCTTAGGCTAAGCTAGTTCTATTGCATTTTTTTGGATTGTTAGACTTGACTAGTGATTAAATGATTTTTTTGACCAATCTCTACAATGAAATTTTTTATATTTTTAGTTTATTTAAAGTAAGATGCAATTTGTTTAACAGACTAAATGTAGAAAATTAATTTTCTATGATCTCATTGGCTAAGATGAATTGAGCGATAAAGGCGGATTTCATCAAAATGTTTAATAAAATCTAATAGACTAAAGTACATGTGAATAATTTTTTTGATTTACCAAACAAAGAAAGACAAAATATTTAATGTTTTTTTTTTTAAACCTCACATATTTATTATTATTTTATTTATTTCTTATTTTATATTTTATATATATATATTAATAATTAATCAAACAAAACTAATATTTTATATTTTAATGCTTATTATTAAAATATTAATTTTAAAATTTTAGTGTATATTAATAGTTGGTTGAAATCATATATATACACTAATATTATTTTAATAATTATATTTAGTGTGTGTGTCTATATATATATATATATATATATATATATATATATATATATATATATATATATATATATATATATATATATATATATATATAATTGAAATTATAATTATAAAACATATTGGTTGAAAGAATAATTATACTTTTATATAGAGTATGAAAGTATATAATTATTAATATTTTAATTATTAAAATATACACTGCATTTAATCAATACATAACAATGTTGTAAACAATGAAAGCATGAAAGCATAGTGTATATCAAATATAAAATTATATCTTTGAATTTGGGTACACTATTTTGTACTCTATTTTATTTAATAGTAAAATATGGTTTTAATTTAACAATTAATTTTTTTTCATATATTGTATTAAAGTAATTATGATATACTACATTCGATATATTTATATTATATTTTTTTTATAAAATATAAATATTTTATGATATGAAAGATTAATATAATATTAAAATTATAAAATTATTAATTATTAATGTCTTTTATTTAAGTATGGAATTTTTTTTAATGAAAACCTCACATATTTATTATTATTTTTTTAATTTCTTATTTTATATTTTATCTATATTTTAATAATTAATCAACCAAAACTAATATTTTATATTTTAATGCTTATTATTAAAATATTAATTTTAAAATTTTAGTGTATATTAATAATTGGTTGAAATCATATATATACACTAATATTATTTTAATAATTATATTTTAAAACTAATATTGTTTTGGTTGAAAGTGTGTGTATGTGTGTGTATAAAATTGAAATTATAATTATAAAGCATATTGGTTGAAAGCATAATTATATTTATATTTTTATATACAGTATGAAAGCGTATAATTATTAATATTTTAATTATTAAAATATACACTACATTTAATCAATACATAACAATGTTGTAAACAATGAAAGCATGAAAGCATAGTGTATATCAAATATAAAATTATATCTTTAAATTTTGGTACACTATTTTGTACTCTATTTTAATTTAACAATTTATTTTTTTCATATATTGTATTAAAGTAAATATGATATATTACATTCGATATATTTATATTATATTTTTTTAATAAAATATAAATATTTTATGATATGATAGATTAATATAACATTAAAATTATAAAATTATAAATTATAAAATAATAAAATAAGAACTTTTATTTTTTTAATAAAATAAAATAATTAATTTTTAATATTTTCACCCTCACATATCCACACTTTTTGAAAATGGAAATATGTTATTTAAACTTAAACTATATTTTCTTAATCCTACCAAAATTTTGGCAGGACCTTCGTTGCTATGCAACCTTGTCATAGTTGACATGCACATTTTTTAAGTTAATAAATTGTGAAAAATATTTATTGGTGATATGATTGGTTAAAATAAATTGAGTCTTAAGAACAATTTTTATAGCGTCTTTTTTGCTATATTGCATAAGTTTAGACATTTATTTTGGTTTTGCTCACATGAACATAATTATAGTTATGTATATTGTAATTCTATTTTATGTTATTTCAATTCTAATTATGTATATTATAATTGAAATGTTTGTTAATGAGTATTTTAGTTGATATTTTAGGTATATAAATGTAGATAGTTTTGGATTATTTAGATTTAAAGAAGACAACCTATAAGTATATTATAATTATTAATAAAAATAATTATATAAATATAACTATTATTAAATACTAATATTGCTATTATCAATCTATATCATATTTATTATTATATAACTAAATATTCAATATATAACAAATAAATTATCATTATTATATTTTATATTTTTAAATATATATTAAAAAAGAACATTTTACTTATCTATATGTAGCTCAACAAACTATTTCAAAATTCAATCATCTACTAATATATTTTTAAAAACATGGTACTTTTATTTATTTTTTTAAATTGTTCTCTATTCTAATAATCACTATTATTACTCAATCTTAAATTGAAAAAAAAATATAAAAAATTAAAATACTTTAATTATAAGTTATAGATTATAATTAATTAAAAAACTAAAGGCATGTACTACACTACGTGGCACTTGTTTTATGTTATCTCTAAATTCTCATCTAACATTTGATCCATAGTTTGTAATTATCATGTGAAAATGCACCAAAAATTTAAATTTTGTAAGATGTAATGAGCCAAAAGTTAGAATTTTATAAAATTTAATGGTGAAATTGATGGACATGGAGTTTATCAACTCTGCACTTGTGTAACTAAATAAAATTGTAAAAAAAAATCTAGAAAATAGAAGAATTCTTAAGGATAAATGATGTTAAGGTTTGGGAATAAATGTAATTTTTTATGTTATAAAATTATTATTTTAATTTGAAATTAAAATGATGTTTATCATAGATTTTTTTATAATTATTAATTTTAAATTATCTCATTTTAATTTTAGTTTTTTTTAAATAAAAATGGCAAGACACTAAAATATTTATTTTAATTTTTAAAATTAATTTTCTTCTTAATTTTTTTTGCAATAATAGTTAGAAATCTGAAAAATGTTAAATATAACTATATTATATTATTAATAATGTATAAAATTCTTTTGTTGAATTTTAGAATATATTGATAAAAAATAGTGTAAAATCAATTGACTTAATCTCATCTCCCATATTATCTACCTAGTATCTTAAAATTTTCTTCAACATATATCTATTTGTTTTCCTTGTCTAAAATAAATTACTATATATAAAATTAAAAATTTACAACAATATAAACATAATAATAATAATAATATATTTAAAATATTTTTTACTTTATCATACTAAAAGTTTAAAATTTATTACAATATAAACATAATAATAATAAGTTATAATAGACGCCCATTAATGGGTGTGGGAGGGTGCGACCTCTTGTGGATGAAGCTAGGCCTAGGCCTAGAGTTTGGCAAGCTCCTTCTCTTAGGTGGGTCAAAATCAATTTTGACGGTGCCTCGTGTGGTAACCCAGGAGTTTCAGGAATTGGATTTGTTGCTTGTGATGAGGAGGGAGATGTTATGGCTTTGGGAGCTAAATGTTTGAGAGACAAAACTAACAATGAGGCCGAGTGTCTGGCAGCAGTTGAAGCAATCCTGATGGCGAGAAGAAGGGGTAAATGGTATAGCCAAAGGACAAATGGACACTTGGTATTTGAATAAACATATTAGAAGGATTCGGGACCTGATTGGAGTATTTGAAGATTTTAAAGTCTCACATGTTCTAAGGGCAGCTAATGGTTTGGCAGACTTATTATCAAATGTTGGTGCCGAGGGTTCCTTAGATGACAAATTTGAGCTTTTTGAAGATCTTAGGATATGTCCTTGAAAGTGTACATTATTTTTGAGGTAACGTTAAGTATTGGAGAGCAAGTGACCGTCGAGAAGTTCCAAGGCATAGTTCCCACATGTGGGAATCACTTTTCTTTGCATATGCATAAGCCTATGGATTGGCAGCTTACAAAATGGAGGCGGCATGACATGGTCTCACCTCCCTGAGGTTTTTGTCACAAGCGAGGGATGGGTAGTATAGAATGGCTTTTATGAGAAGGTATTGCACTTGATGTGATGATGACATTGGTTGAAGCGTTTCTAGAGGCTTCGAACGACTTTTATTTTGGGAGAGACGGAGAGAAGTTGCTTTGTTATCGATTTTGAGTTGCAGCGGGGCAAAAGTAATGGAGGCCAATTTCTCACTGAGCACGAAGGGATAAATTCAGGCTTTCGAAGGTCCCATTACGCCTAAAAGGCTAGGTAATGTTTTTAATGTAGATGGGAGGATTTATGGGCGAAGATTTGCAATATCTTTGGGGAGCACCATCTACAACAGTGGTGGAGACCTCGCACAAACCTTGACATTTCATCTTTGTTTTTGGCCCTGGGGCTCATGGTGGTAGCTTTAAAGGATGAAGTGAGAGCAGTGGTGAAGCATTGCATGGTCATCAAGTGGATTGAAGGGGTAGAGGAGATCATCCAATGGGCAGAGGTGGGTGTGGGTTTACATATGGGTAATGAGCCCATCTGCATGATTGGACATTGGCGTCGGGAGTTACAACCCTTGGTCATTTGGTCTTCTTCTAGCCCGGAAGATGTCCATTTGGCCCGTGCTCATGGTGGTTAGGTTGCGTTGGTGGCATTACTGGAACAACAGAATAAGATGGTGCATGATGTTGGTAGGGGTTTTGGGAGGAAGTGCAAATGCATGCCCATAAAATCTAATTTTGTGTTGGGGGAGGATGGTCATTTGCAAGTTTGAAGGCAGGTTAAGGCCACTCGATGAGGAATCTCTGGCTCAGCCAGGTGCAGAGGTGGCAGGGTGGGCAACGATTCAAGCGACATATCCTCACAAGCAGGGATGGTGGTATTGGCTGTTGGGAAGGTTGGTGTTGAAGTTGGTGGTTCTGGCGGTGCTAAAGTGGGTGGAATCTGTGTTGGCGAGCTGGTGGACATTGTAGGTGCTATTGATAATTTCTTGAAGGTGGATGTTGCAAACTAGTTTAAATTATTGGTGGTGTTTTCTGGCTTGGACAGGGTATTTTTTGTGTAGTTGTGTTTTTTGATTATGCATAGGGTTTTCCTCCATCAGATTAGTAAAGGACATTTCAAAGCTTAATGTCAATTTTTTGTATGATTGTAATCTCTTACAGCCAAAGATGGCAAGCATGTAATTCCTTCTATTATCAATATATATCTATATTATTGATAAAAATAAAATTTATAATAGACACTATAAACATACAGTATTGGATAAATGGTAAACTTAAATATAAAATATATAAGAGAAGCTTGGAAAATAAACTAAGTGTCCCCCTTGGTAAAATAAAACACCTTCATAACTGATAATAACTATGACAGGCGATATGACTACGACAGGTGACATGAAAGGCATGTCATGTGAACATTGGCAATGTGTGTCAAAGATGATGGGGCATGGTGTAAGATGAGGCATTAGGTCATGGCATATATCGATGCAAATGTGTTGCACCATAGCTAGTGCTAACTTAATTGGATTTCCCTAAATTGGTACAATGTTAGTAATCAATGAACTCTGTGAGTGGTGGCCTTGTTTAGGAAAGGTTATTGGTAAATGGTGATATATTACACTATTTCATCTTAAACCCCTATATAATTTCCCTTACATAGTATTGTTTCTATTTCACTTGCATCAAGATAGTTTTTGGAGGGGTTATGAAACTTCAAGGATAAGGAGAACCACTTGGGACTTCGATCTAGTTAGAATATTGGTTGAATGGGATATGAGCTCAATTATTCTCCCTTTGAATGAGCATGTTTGGTTGTGGTCTTTGCTTTGCAGAAATGGCGGCACTACATGATATCTCATTCTATCAATCTTATTGTGAAAATTGATCCTTTAAAATATCTTTTGAGCAAGACTGCACTAACAAGAAGATTGGCTAAGTTGGTTATGTTGCTTAGTGAATTTGATATCGAGTATGTGGATAGGAAGGCTATTAAAGGGAAAGTAATTGTGGGTCAAATAGTTGAGGCACCACTGACAGATGATCGTCCTATACATACAGAATTTCCATATGCAGACATTTTGACATTATCTACACAGACCTGGAAGATATATTTTGATAGATCATACACTCAACATGGTTCAAGAGCTGGAGTGCAATTTGTTACACCACAAGGGTATACAATACCAAAGTCTTACAAGTTTCTCTTTCCTTGTACAAATAATGTAGATGAGTATGAAGCATTGATGATAGGACTAAAGATGGCTTTGCAATGGAAGGTCACAGAGTTGAATGTCTATGGAGACTCCCAGTTGATTATTAATCAAGTCAATGATGAATATCAAACTAAGGATGACAAGTTGTTTTTGTATAAACATATGGTAGATGACTTTAAGAAATATTTTTCAATAATCACCTTTGAGAAAATTCCAAGACATGATAACAAGATTGCAGATGCTATGGCTAAAATTGCTTCTTTGTTTGATGTTGATGTAGGGCAAAGGTGGAGGATCCAATGATGGATGGCCCAAACCTACACCAGCAACTATAACAACAATAATCATAGTGGAATACAACAATATAATGCTTCAAAATGGAAGTTCATTCAACATGCCCGATTGTGAGGCCTTCTAGGTTTCGGCCTTATACAATAAAATTACAAAGTATTTCAGCAATCTCCTAGCTAGTCCATCTTTGAAACACATTAGCAACTAATGGAAACACTAAGGTAGATCTAAACTTGAGCTCGCAAGCCTCCAAGCAATCTCTTTGTCTCCAAGCATGCAACCAATAGCTCTGCTATTATAATATCAGATAAATCATCTGATCTTCAAGATCTTGCAGGATCCAATTATGATTCTTGTCAATCTACCTCCTTACTCTTCTCTACACCCTCCTACTTCTCTACATCAACCCAAGCTCCCAATATATAGCCAACTAAGCCACAAGTCGGGCAGTCGGGCATTTAATTACATTATAGGTCTAGCCTAGGGAGAGATACCAAAAGTAAAGACAGAAATTAAAAAAAAAGTGATGCAAAGAAAGATTTAGGTCCACACATGATCCAAGAACAAATCCCCAACCGCGCAAGCTCCAATTTCCTCATACAAAACCGCGCAAGAAAAAATACCATGAGTTTCATGTGAAACTGGCAAAAAATTGATACCTGAGGAAAATGAAGATAACTCCTAGATCCGAATGAATTAGGATGTGCACCCTTAGGAGAATGCCCAAAATTAGGTCCACTACACTGCATTAACTTCGCAAGGCAAGAAACCAACAATAGTAACAACTACTAAACAAACAACAAACATGTATAGGAACAAAAAATGTTTTTGGTGATGCAAGATTGCTCAAGACCCAAGATGCTCTTGCATCAGATGTAGAAGATACAAAAGCCCATTTTGAGTTCTTGGTGGAATCTTTGACTTATCTCGTGTATGATGATCCTGATACAAGTATCATATGTCATATTATTGGATAAGAATCCCCAACTTATGGAAAAATGTATACCTACCTTAAAGATAATACCATTCCACCTGAACTATCCAAAAACCAAAAATGTACTTTTCTCCACCAAGCCTCCCGCTATATCTTAATAGCTGACACCCTATATCGGCGAGGTCTTGACAGTACTCTCTTATGATGTCTTGAACATGATGAAGCTCAAACTTCCTTACAAGATGTTCATGACGGTATTTGTGGGACACATTCGAGTGATCCTTCCTTGGCTAAGAAGCTCATGTGTATGGGTTACTACTAACCTATTATGTAGACAGATTCTTTTCACTTTTCTAGGAAATGCAAGAAATGTCAGATTCATGGGAATTGTATTCATGCACCAGCACAGGAGCTCCATCCTTTTACAACCACATTGCCATTTTGTCAGTGGGGACTCGACCTTGTGGGCATAATTCACCCTCCATCCTCCAATGGCCATAAATATATTAGCATTGCAACTGAGTATTTTACCAAATAGATTGAAGTTGTTCTATTGATCACTGCTACTAGAAAACAAATATCCATGTTTATCCTTAATTATATCATTTGCAGATATGGTATCCCTATGCATCTTATTACTAATTGTTAGAGTAAATTATTAATTTTATTAATATTTTACTCCCTTCTTAAGATATCAACTCTTTTCTTTAGTCAACTCATGCACTAGTTATGCATCAGTTTGCTTTAGTTGACTCATGCACTAGTTATGCATCAATTATTTTTTGCATGCATTAGTCTTGTAATAGTTTAACTGATTATTACATGCACTTCTACTTTTTAGGTTTGCCTTTTCAAGGCCTTTGATCTCCTTTATATGGATGATCCATTATACACTATTATTCATTCATTATTGAGGATATTTTCTTCTTCATATTCTAAGTCAAACCCTTGGCCTCTTCTTCTCTCTACTTCCTTGTAATAGGTTTTTTGTATGCAGGTGATCTTAGCGTTCTGTGGATTTGTATTGCTCAAATCCTACATGGTATCAGAGTCTAATCTGCTACAACTTGTTCGCGTTTGAAGGATTCAAGAGATGAAATTCATCTGTTTCAGATGAGGGCTTTTTTGGGGTTTTTATTGAATCTAGGGGGACCTATTTTTCTGGTCACCTTGGCTTCAAACGGACCTCACGATCGCATTCAGAGCATCCAAGAACCCCAAGATCCATATAAAATTTGTCCAATTTGGACACAGTTGGAATCTGTGAGAAAAAAAATTTGCAATCGGCCCGGGCATGGATCCCGAGGTGATCAGTATTTTTTGGCACACTTCTGGCCCAAACGGACCTCACGATTACGTCTGAAAGACCTGAGATAGTCAAAAAGTATATAAAACTTGTCCAATTCTTACAAGTTGCCATCGGAGGAAAAAAATTTAGCGTACCATGGCCTTACGGCCTTGGCACGCACTCCAATGCATGTAGTACGGTGATCTTTTTTTAAAAAAATAATATATATTATTTTTTGTGGGCGCCACCCGATGGCCACCCCCACGCCGCCCAGCGGCCCATGCCAAGCGCACCGCCCAGCTCCTCATGCACCGCCCACCTTAGCGGCCTCTGCCAGCATCGCGTCGCCACGGCCCGCCGCCCGCCACCTGCGACCTCCGCCGCTGCCACCGACCGCGGCCCACCGCCCACTGCCCGCTTGCGGCCCCACCTCCGCCGCTCCACTGGACTGCTGGTCCTATGGGGGACCAGCCCTTGGCCCCCAACGCCTAGCGCCAGCCCCCTGGTCCCCCACATGACAAGGGGCTTACTAATTCAGCCCCCAGGCCCCCTGCTGACGTCAGCAGGCATGCAGTTTTAATTTTTTAAAAAACTTGCATGTTTTTTTCAAGGCTCTATTTTTAGGGGTAATTGGGCATTTTTTCGCGATATCTCGGGCATACGGGATCGTAATTGGGCGTGTGATATATCGTCAGAAAGCTAGTTTTGAGCCCGATCTGAATTTTCTGGTATGGTTTTGTGATTTTGCCATTTTGATGCTCTTTTTTTTGTCAAAGTTAGATGTTTTCTGTGACAGTGGCGTTTCAGACCTCCTGCATTCTGGGATCTATTTCTCTTGCATCCAGACTCCGTTTTCAGCAAACAAGATATTGTCGGAAAGCTCTTTCTAAGCTTTTATCAGATCTAATAGTTTTATGGGGTTTTGTGTCCTTTTTTTGACATCACCCATCCTCAGATCCTTGCAGACACCTTCTTTGGGCCCTCCAGCGCAGTTGTTGGTTTTTAGCTCATATCTTGAGCATACGGTGTCAAAATTTGGCAAACGAGATATCGTCGAAAAGATGATTCCAAGCTCTTTTCATATCTGGAGGTTACATTTTCTAGTTTTATTTTTTTGATGGTGTTTTTCTCTATCAAAGCTAGATCTTCAAGTTTGCACTCCGGGAGCTCTATCTTGCACATCCGGTCTCCATTTTTGGAAAATGATATATCGTTGGAAAGCTTGTTCAGAGAGATTTTCAATGATATGAGTCATTTTTCCAGATTCTGCTCCAGGTTTATTTTATTCAAATTCTTGCTTTTTTGCAGTTTGGTGGATATCTTAGTTGTTTCAGGTCCTAGGATCTCTTCCCTTTGAGGGATGGCTCATCTTAGGTTGTTCTTTTAGTTCAGACTCCTTTGATCTTCTTCTGAGCATTGTATGCTTCTCTTTTGTAGCATTTTTGTTTCTATAAACGCACTAAGATAAAGTGCCTGCTTCTGCATATCTGGGATTTCGAGCACCTTGTGTTTATTTGTACTCGCACTCAATTATAAAGTGCCATGGGGGGTTATGATGTTTTTCCTTTTGTGCTCATCCACCTTTGTCAAGTGAATGTTTCTTCCATGACATTAGCCCATGTTGTGTGTCTGTGACACTACCCTTTATCTTATGCTTGTACTTCTGTTGCATTGTTGGTGTTCCTGATTCTTCTTCTTGCAGAGGTTTCTAGCATTGCATTTCAGTGTTCTTGTCACCCCTCTCCCTGTTCAGCATTATGGGGGGGGTTCACCTGTTGGCTCTATTGCTTCCTTGGTTCAGTTGAGTGATCTACGTATTCAATTTTTGTTCCTATGTACTAGGCGGATGCAGTGGCTAGGCACCTATGCATTTCGGTGAGATGGTTCATCTACTATATAGACACTCGTTCATTCCTAATTTCACCTCTTCAATTGATCAGCTCTTCAGACTTTGTCTTCTCTACCTAGTCATACACTATTTTAGTGGGGGTTCTAGCAGTTACTTCTGATAGTGTTTGCAGCTTCATGCTTTGGAGATGCTTCATGCTCTTTCTTTGTTCCTATTTTCTGGAACATTCTTGGTCTCCTTTTGGAGTAGAGTTTTTCCCATGTGGTTTTCTCTATTTCTCTGCTTTTCAGAGACTCTCTTTTGTGCTAGGTACCTCATCAGGCCATGTTGTTGGGACCCATTTCTGCTTTCAGCATTGTAGTTTCCTTTGCTTTCTTCTTGCATTGTTTGTAGCTGCATCGTTGCTCATCTTAAGGGGGGTGTTAGAGTAAATTATTAATTTTATTACTATTTTACTCCCTTCTTAAGATATCAACTCTTTTCTTTAGTCAACTCATGCACTAGTTATGCATCAGTTTTCTTTAGTTGACTCATGCACTAGTTATGCATCAGTTATTTTTTGCATGCATTAGTCTTGTAATAGTTTAACTGATTATTACATGCACTTCTTCTTTTTAGGTTTTCCTTTTCAAGGCCTTTGATCTCCTTTATATGGATGATCCATTGTACACTATTATTCATTCATTATTGAGGATATTTTCTTCTTCATATTCTGAGTCAAACCCTTGGCCTCTTCTTCTCTCTACTTCCTTGTAACAGGTTTTTTGTATGCAGGTGATCTTGGCATTCTGTGAATTTGTATTGCTCAAATCCTACACTAATCATGGGAAGCAATTCCAAAATCAGGACATAGATGAACTATGTGAAAAATTCCACATCATCCATCAATACTCCACCATTTATTACCCTCAGGGAAATGGCCAAGCTGAGGCATCTAATAAAACCATTGTTAAAATACTTCAAAAGACTGTCAATGATGTTGGTCATGACTGGCATATATAATTGAATCCTACCTTATGGGCTTATCGAACATCTATCTGTACTCCCACTAGAGCCACAATGTATTCCCCTATCTATGGTTCTGAAGTTGACCTTCCCCTCAAGGTCAAGTTACTTTCTTTGCGTGTATCCTTAAGAGATTTGATTCCAGATGAAGAGTATAGAGTGGTACGATTAACCAAGTTGGAATTGCTAGATGAGCGCAGACAATGAGTCTTTGATCATTTGAAGGTTTATCAGAAAAGGATGTCTTGCCAGTATAATAGTAAAATGAAGTAAAGCCCAGAGACTTTCAGGTGGGTGATCTTGTTCTTCGTGAGAATCCAAAAAATAGCAGCATCATGAGAAGAAGGGGAAATTTGAACCCAATTGGTTGGGTCCTTTTGTGATTACAATAGTCTATGGCTTAGGGGCTTATCAACTATCTACATTTGAGGGTTATCTCTTGGATGAGCCTCTCAACAATATGCAGCTCAAGAAGTTCTATGCTTAAAATCCCAATGCAAGGGATATGTATATAAATAAAACATAAAAAAACAAAAAAATCAAAAGAAAACTACAATAAAAACATGTGGTGAAAACCTGAAAAAAGGCATCATTTGTCATAGGTTAGTTCCTCTCTCTATTAGGATTCTTCTAGCATCTTGCCCTATGTATATATCCATAATAAAATGGCTCACCCATAACATCCCATCCAATGTATATATCCATAATAAAACCCCACCATAGCTTAGTCTAGCGTTTTGGTCTTCATCCTAGTTTGTGTGTCTTTCTTCATCCATAATAAGTCAATCCATCACCTAGATGGGGGCATGTCCTCGACCTAGTTTGGGAAGTGGATCTATGATAGTCATCACTCCTAGAGGACAAAAGGGAGTATATTTACCAGACAAACAAACACAATCAAATGCTCCTACACAATGATATCTTGATAATGACTCATAACATGTGATATATCTATCAAATGTGATTGCTTACCTATACATTTGAAACATCTCACATCATCCAATCTGATGAATAAACTTAATAACATCTTTTGGAAAAGAAATATGTATTCATGGCAAGCATGTTAGAATGATTGTTATAGGTTATGCATTCATATTTGGATTTCGTTGTTATCATGTTTCCTATGCTATTCTGGGATATCCTTTGCATGGGTGTAAAACTCCCATATGTCATTCATTAAGAATAGCCAGGATGGAGCATGATACTTTTTCTTTGATTGTTGTTTGTGGGATATTTTCCGATAAGTTGAAGGAACAAGTAATTGGCTGTTTGTGCATAAGTGCCTTCATCAATTTAATAAGCATTGACTCATACAATTTATGTTGATATGAAAATGCTATTAATAGTGACGTACCACACATACCTCGACTCCAAATATTTGTTCCCCGATGGAGGGGAGAATATTCCTTGTCTGTCACGCAAGAGAAACTTAGGTCATCTTGATTTACTTATACTTAGATGCTTGTCAAGCTTGCTATATTAAACTCCATGTAAGAAGTGCTCAGGTCATCCTAGTTTAATTATACCATGATGCTTGCATTTTCTTGCAGCATAATGAGCTCAATGATGATAAACAAATTTCGGTTACCGTGATCTAAGATGTTTCATGAAGTTGTGGAGAAATTCATATTTCATTTTGCATTTCATTAAGATCCTCTTGCATATAGTGCTCCTTTTATAAGATTTTGTAGGACTTATTGCTTATTAGCTTATCTGGTTTCTTTGTCCATTCTTATCGTGTCGGACATATTGTTATTTAAATTGAGGACATTTGGTATCAGAAAAACATAGGTTTCATGTTGCGTCACTCACTTTGTATAAACAAAATATATCATTTATCAATTCATTGTAATCAATTATGCATTGTTCACTAAATATGTTTCATTATTGTCATCATCTTATCTTATCTTGTTTTAATAATCATTTTTCATTTTGTACATATCCATTTTATATTAAATATATTTTTAGGTCACTTCATGACACATTATTATTATCATTTTATCTTATTTTGTTATCATCATCATTTGTCATCAAAATATATTAACAATGGAGATAGTAGGTGGACATAAAAAAGAAGAGAATGTTCACAATGGGAAGACTGTTGACATGGAGACTGACAAGGTAACTATTACTTGTTCCCAATCTATGTCTTCTAATATTATTAGAATTGATGAAGATATTTTTGAAATTAAAGGGAAAATTGACTTGAGTTCCATGAGCCCAAAGGAAATGGTGGATATTGCAAATCCAATCAAGTCAAAGGCTAAGAAATAGAAGATGAAGAAAGAGGAACATATAATTCTAAATGCTTGAGATATTTTGTCTGACCTAGCACCCATTGTATATTTTGATGAGAAGGCTACACCAATTAAAAATTTGGGTTAGTTGGTCCTAGAAACCGGTGAGGAAATGAAGGGTTTAGAGGATAAAGCTATTTGGAAAGTACAAAGTGACTATGAGAAGAAGAGAACTAAAAATCTAGTTCAATCTATTGGATATGAAAAGGTGAACTTGAAAGTTGCATTAAATAAAGTAAAAGAATATTTGACTAAAGGAGGTAAAGTTCTCACCTCTAATTCAAATTCTCCACACTTTCTAAAATATGTTGATAGGAAGAGATGTGAAGCTCATTAGGAGCTAAATCTATTAACTTCAAATTTTGGTCCTATCAATAGTTCAATAACCAGTTTTGGAGCACAAGTTAGTGTAGTGAATCACAAGCTTAAAGCTTACAGGGATGAACTAGAAAAGAGGATTTCTAACTTGTTCAGATTATAGACTTTATTGATTACTAAGGTAAATATTATACAAAAGGGAGTGAAAGAGGAAGAATGGGCTTTGGATACCCTAGGCGTGTGTATAGTGGATGGATTAGAAGAATTTTCATATCAACTGAATGGACAATTTTTGGTCATAAATAACCTATATAGTTTTTGGGTTAATGATGTACAGATTTTGAAAACAAACTTCATTAACATATTCAATAGAGTGTAAATTGTATATGCTACTCCAAACTTAATAAAATTTTACTTTTTACATATAATTTGTACACCTTTGTCATTGTTGTCAAGGGGGGAGTAGTATAGGATGAAATTTTGCAAAGTATATGCAAAGGGGGAGAAATACAATTTAGTTATTTTGGAGCTATGTTTGTTTATGCTCTGAAATTTTTTATGCTTTAAATGATGATTACATTTTTTTGCATAGGTGTCCATTTTGGTTTTCTGACACTTAGCAAAATGTTCTCTAAGTGTTTTCATCAATGCCAAAAGGAAATATTGTTGACATTTGATGAAGGTGTTGGAGGTTTTGTTGGCAAGAGATGAATGTTGGAGTGTTGTCATTGCTTGAAACAAAATCTTTTAAGGATGAATGAATCATGTATACCGGTGGTGAAGATGACTGCACAATAATTCCTCTAAGTATACCTAGTGTTGGTGATAACATAGTCAGTCATAGTGAATGCAGTGTGCGGTGATGATATGAAGAAGTCTAGTGTTTTGATTGGAAAGGTAGAATCTAGAGAATAATATTGGCTTACTTATATGATTTTGAAAGTTGATTCAAAGTACAGTTGAAGATTTAGAGGAAACACCAGTGATATCATCTAGAAAAGCTAACCGGTTTGATAAGGTGATGAAATCAAGGTGGTGGTTGAATTAATGTTTATAATTGTTTTCTTTTTTAATTGTATTATAGAGAGCCGACATTGTGGATCACAATTTCTTATGTTTATGTGATCGCTTATGAATTTGTATAGATTTTGGAGACTGATATCAGTAGCATGGTTTAGGGTAATTAAATGACCCTAAAGTGTATATAAGAGATGAAATTGATGGAAAAAGAGGATGGTCAAATGTTGCGATGATTGTAATTGTTGAAGCGAAGTGTATATGATCATAGAAGCGATTTGAGAAAGAGATGAAGTGGATATGTCAAGCAGAGAGTGTTATAGCCATATCAAGTTTCATTGAGTTCATTATCAAGGAAAGTTCTAATAGGCTTGCAATTAAAATCAATTAACCAAGTTACTCCTAACAGGGTATGCAAAATCCTTACACATTTGAAGACTAATTCCTCTAACCAGGTGACTCTTAGAAGGAGTTATAAAATCCCTTAATAGGGTAGTTCCTAATAGGAGTTTTAATAGCTTCTAACAAGGCTATAGATACTCTTAACCAGGTATACCCCTAGAAGGGTTTTGTAATTTCTCCTAATATGGTAGATCTTATTAGTGAAAAAGTGACATTAGTGGGTGATAATTCACGTCATGGTTTTCCCCCTCTAACAAGGCTTTCCATGAAAAAATATTGTGTTGATATTGTGTGGATGTTTTATGTGTTATACTTTTATATTATATTTACTTTTTCATGTTGGATAATCTGCAAGTTAAGTAAAAGTATTTATAGATTTGTGGTTGCACTGATTCACCCCCCCTCTTAGTGTCTTATAACATTAACAGAGTCTTCATGTTCATGATCTCCTAATGTGTGTGCAATATGAATTAATTCCTTGAGCACAAGCTTGACAATCTCATGAGAGGACTTGAGTCAAAACAATCTATTTCAATACAAGCCTTTGAAGATCTTCTATACATGGCTCTACTGCCAATCGGGTGTCCATAGCCCCAATAAAATTACCTTTTATTTTCTCTTAACCCTGCTCCATTTTTAGTCAAGCATCCATAGCCTCAGTGGATACCATTTTTGTAGCTTTATTCCAAAACTAGGGAGTTTTAACACTCCTAAGAGGGATTGAAAATTGTTGTAATAACTGATACGGTGATGGTAAGTGATTTATGGTGTTGTCATGATAAAGATTTGATTTCATGATGATCAGTTAATTGGTTGTCATTAATCTCAAGTTTTGACTTAGTGTTCCTAGTATGTTTCTACTAATAAGTATAGTGATCAAGGTGTTGCGATGAGTTTTAGTTGTAACGATTATTATGAGAGACTTGGGGATGTCTCTAAATGTTAAATACATGACCACTACTGTTGATGTTGACCAATAAGCAAGTTATGATAGGATTAAGGTTATCAATGCAATTGCTAGAACAGTTAGTGATAGGTGATAGGTGATTTGATTGGTTTGTTAGATCTATGATGATTTTTTTGCATAGTCACAGGACAAGGTTGTTGATAGTATGTGGAATCTATTCTTGTGACCACAACTAATTTGAGTGACCAGTGTGTAGATAGGTGATCAGTGATCAGAGGTAGAGTTATTTGTATTCTTGAGTGATAGTTGATAAATCATTGATCGGTGATCGGTGTTGAGGCTGCAGTGGAATCAGTTGAGTCAATCATGATCTGGTGTCATGTCTTCATGATTGAAGGTGATGATTTGGAATCACATTATTTTATACTAGCATGTGGAGAAGATTCTAGAGGAAGCCTGTGTTTGGTCAAAATGTGTTTGACACCTCGACACAAAATTCTATATAATTCATTGTATAGGCCGATGTGGTCTTGGAAAATTGTTGTGTACATTAAATTTTGTTTTGTGGTGTGTTGGATCTGAGTGAGATATTTAAAACTCAAATCTATTTCATATTAAGGGCTTCATTAAGGTAGTGGACTCAATAGTTCAATATATAATGGATGAAGTTGGAAGTTAAGTGTGTTGATCGTGTGTTGGGCAAGTGCGGTTGTAAAGTGGAAGTTACAATCAAGCCAGGATAGAGTTAAGTGTATTGTGAAGATATTATGTGCTTTAGTGGATCTGATCAAGCCCAGGAAGTGCTATTCTTCATATCATTCTTTTTATTATTCTCTAACATTTGCAGCAGTCAAAATCCCTTAACCAGGTAGATCCTAACAAGTCATTACAAATCCTTTAAAAGAGTGGAACATCAACTTGTACCTTAAGTCCTCTAACAAGGCTACTCTTAACAGGGTAAACGTCCTAACAAGCCTAAGGTAAATCCCTTAATTGGATAGCACCTAACAATGTTGTTGTTAACTCCTAACAGGGTTAAGCTCCTCACAAGGCATACTTCAAAAGAGTACATCATTTAATGGGTACTAATTCCTACCATGGTTTTCTCCCAAATTGGGTTTCCACAAGATAAATCCTTGTTTCAAATGTTTATTTTTATGTGGATGCTCTTATGGTTGTGATTTTCATTTGTTGCTATTAAGTTAATCATGTGAATGTTGTTGCAGAGTTTAAGAGGTTACAAATTTAAATAATTGGTTGATTACTAATTCACCCCCCTCTCAGTAATATGATCTTAGAACTAACAATTGGCATTAGATCTTTTGATCTCTATTGTGGTGAATTTTAACAACTTGAGGTAAAGATCTGAAGATGATGAGAAAGGAAGGTCCTAAATTCATAAGAGAGAACTAATCGATTTGGTGCGATCGGATGAAGCTCTATCTTAAAGGTATGGGTGATCAATATTGGGATCATGTGGTAATTAATTATATTATCCCTTCAGCAACCCTGACGACAGATCAATTGAAGATCGGGCAAGAACATACTGCTACTATGGAATCTATTTCCAGTACTCTTTCGAATGTAGAGTTTATTGATGTCAAAGACTTGGATACTGCTTATGAGATGTGGGAGAAGTTGAAGACTATCTATGGTGGATATCCACATGTGTAGAAGAAAAAGGTTGATAGTTTTAAAGGAAGATATGATGACATGAGGATGCAAGAAAATGAGAACATTGAGCAAGATAGTTAGAGAATAAAACAAGTTTTTTCTATCTGAGGTGTCAATAGTAATCTTCCTAAGGAGAATGTGCTAAGAAAAGTATTGAGAACTTTATTACCTTAGTATGCTATTATAGTTTTAGCTATACAAGAGCTCATATCTCTAGGAACTTTTAATGTTACTCTTGATGCATTGATAGGGAAATTAACTACATTTGAGTTAAGAAATTATGATAATAATATGTCAAAAGTTGAAGCTTCTTTCAAGTCATCATTGACTCTTGCACCATCTAGGAAAGGAAAGGAGATATCTAATAGTTATTCAGCATGTTAATATAATTATTATGAATCTATCATGTTTGAAGAAAGAAAACGGGAGGAATTCAAAACTTTATTTTCTAAAAGGCTTCCTAGAGGGAAAGGTAAATATAAGGGTAAGTTTCCTTTGAAGTTCTTTGAATGTAATAATATTGGTCATATTGCCTCTAGATGCCCTGACAATGATAGGAAGGAGAAGCCAAGGAGATTCAAAGATAAGAACAAGAAAGATTTCTACCTAGCTGAGGAAGGTGTTACTAATGAAGAATATGACGGAAGAGATGAAGAAAAAAATGCATTTGTTGAAGAAAAGGAAGAAACCTCAGAAGAAGGTGAGAAACCTCTAATTTCTAACATGAATCATAGTGGTGATTGGATTATTGACAGTGGGTGCACTCATCATATGGCCGATGATAAAAGAACATTCATCAAGATCAAAGAATGTGATGGTGGCTCAATACATTTTGGGAATGGTGTTTGGTAAAAGGTAAAGGATCTATAGCTTTGAATGATTAAAAAAAATTTGATGATATCTATTGGGTTGAAGATTTGAAATACAACTTGTTAAGTGTTTCTCAGTTGAATAAAAAAGGATATAGATTGGAGTTCAATGGAGGTATATGCAGGATTATTAGGAAATTAGGAGAATCGATTGGTATGGGTGAACAAACTAAAGGTAAATTGTTCCATCTAAATTCCACTATTAAGATTTGTCTGATTTCTAGGGTAGAAGATTGTTGTTTATGGCATAAGAGGTTTTTTCATGTAAATTTTGATAACTTGATCAAAGTAAGTAAGATGAAGATAGTGAGAGGTTTTCCTAACCTAGTGAAACCAGACAATGCAATGTGTAAAGAATGTCAACTTGGGAAGTTAACTAGTTATAGTTTCATTAATAAAAATAATTCTTCTGAAAGTATTTTAGATCTGGTTCATACTGATATGTGTAGTCCAATGAGAACTCAGAGTTGCTATGGTCATAGATATTTCATGTTGCTTGTTGATGATTTTTCTAGAATGATGTGGGTTGTGTTTCTAAAGGACAAATCTGAAGCTTTTCATATGTTTAAGATCTACAAATCCAAAGTGGAGAAGGAGACCAGTAAGACCTTGAAATGTCTTAGATTTAATAGAGGAGGTTTGTTTACTTCACATGAGTATATTTCATATTGTGTGGATCAGGGAATCAAAAGGCAAATGTTAGATCCAAGAACACCTCAAAAAAATGGTATTTCTTAAAGAAGAAACATGTCTATCATTGATTGTGCTAGGACATTAATGATTCAGAAGGGTGTTGCACATATATTTTGGAGAGAAGCGGTGAGCACTACAGTTTACACATTAAACAGAGTTTAGTTGAAAAAAGGTACAAACAAAACTCCCTATGAGTTGTGGCATGGTCGATCTCTATGTGTAAGTTATTTTAAGGTTTTGGAAGTAGATGTTACAGAAAGAGAGATGAAAATACATGTAAGTTTGACCCAAGAAGTGATGAGGGGATATTCTTAAGATATTCCACAAAGATAAAAGCCTACAAGTGCTTGAACAAGAGAACAAATAAGATAGTGAAAAGTGCTAATGTAAGAGTAGATGAATTTTCTTAGCAGAATGATGAATCCAGCAAGAAGGAACCTAAAGACTATCATGAGTTTGTGTATGTACAACTAGTGGAGCATAACACTACAATAGAACTAGTGGAGAGATAGATTAATGAATAAGAACTAATAAAAGTGGTAGAAGATACTCCTAGATATGAACTGGTATTAACAAGTTATGTGAAATTGAATCGTTATCTTAATCAAATTATTGGTGACAAAAATGTTGGTGTTCTAACTAGAAGAAATACAAGAGAAAGTAAATGTTTGCTATCTAAATTTGAGCCTAAAACAGTAAAATATGCATTGAAATATGAAGATTGGGTTATAGGTATGGAAGAAGAATTAGAGAAGATTGAGAAGAACAAAACTTAGACACTAGTACCCAGACTGGTAGACAAGAATATGATCGCTAATAAGTATATTTTCATAAATAAGATGAATGAGAAAGGTGAAGTTGTAAGGAACAAAGAAAGATTGGTGTGAAAAGGATATGCACAAGAGGAAGGTTAGGACTATGATGAAATATTTGCACATTTGGCTAGAATTGAAGGTGTAAGGATATTGCTTGTGTATGCTTCTTAAAAAGGATTCAAGGTATATCAAATGGATGTTAAGTCAACTTTTCTTAATGGTGTTTTGGAAGAAGTATACATTGAACAACCTGAAAGATTCTCTAATTCATAAGGTAAGAACATGGTGTGTAAATTACAAAAAGATTTTTATGGATTGAAATAAACACCTAGGGCATGGTATGAGAGATTGCACTCATATCTGATTCAAATTGGTTTCTTAAGGATAAGTGATAATAGTAATGTGTATTTGAATACTGAGAAAGATGACAAGTTGTTGATTGCAGAAATATTTATAGATGATATCATTTTTGGTGGCAATGAAGAGATGATCATATCATTTGCAGATGAGATGAGCATATCATTTGTAGATGAGATAAGGAAAGAATTTGAGATGTCTATGATCAGTGAGATTAAATTCTTCATTAGATTGTAGGTTAAACAAATGAAATATGGTATCTACATTAGCCAGTCCAAATATGTGAAAGAGATATTGAAGACATTTGGGTTAGAAGACTCAAAACTAGTTGGTACCCCTATGGTAGCCAATTGCAAACTGTAAAAGTAAGATGATTCTAAAAAGGTGGATGAGACACTTTAAAGTTCCATGATTGGTAAGTTATAATATGTGGTGCACAACAGACCAAATATAGCACAAGCAGCTGGATTAGTGGCCATATTCTCTTCTAATCCTAAGGAATCACATTTGGTTGCAGTAAAAATAATCTTCATATATCTTAAGGGAACTTAAGACTATGGTCTCTCGTATGGACATAAAGGTGATTTGCCTTTGAATGTGTTTAATGATATTGATTGGGAAGGCAATGTTGATGATCAAAAGAGCACAAGTGGAGATGCATTCTTTCTTGGAGATAGGCTTCTAGCTTGGACAACTAAGAAGAAGAATTGTATATCCCAATCAAGAGTTGAAGTTGAATATGTTGTTGTTTCAATTAATTGTACACAAGTAGTATGGATAAAGAAGATTCTAGAAGGAATTCAGGAAAAGGTGACTAAACTGATGGTTATCTATTGTGACAATACTAGTGCGATTAACATTTCAAAGAACTCATTGATGTGCTCTAATACTAAGCATATAGCTATCAAAAATCATTTTCTTAGAGAATAGGTACAAGAAAAGGAAGCGAGGTTGGAATATGTGCCAACTAAGGAGTAGGTTGCTTATATTTTCACTAAAGCACTACCTAAGGATAAATTTGAGTATCTAAGAGGTAAGTTGGGGGGTCATTCCCCTATCTAATTTGAATTAAAAGAAGATACAGTTGCATCAATCCAAGTGTATCCAATAAGTATCCTTAAGTTTGGATTGTTGTTGTGGGGCTAATCCTTAAGGGGAACATTCTATGTAGTAATGTGATGTGATAAGTCAAGATCAATAGAGAAGATATCAGGTGTATTTGGAACCTTTGGCATTGTTGTCAAAGGGGGAGAATGTGTGTTTGAAAATGTTCAGAGTTATAGAAGGGAAGTGAAAATGAGAGAAGTTAAGTGAAATGGGGGGTAATTGCAAAACAGGTGTGAGACAGGAGTGGGAACATTTTTTTCCTTGTGTTATTGATGTTGAGCAAGTTTGTGCATAATGTATCATGTTGGAGAGAGGAAGAGAGTGTTGTCATAATGCCAAAGGGGGCGATTGTTGGAATAAATGATGCAGTGATGGTAAGTGATTTATGGTGTTGTCATGATAAATATTTGATTGTATGATGATCAATCACTAAGTTGTCATTGATGTCAAGTATTGACCTAGTGTTCCTGGTATGTTGCTAAGTATGATGTGCTCTAATACTAAGCATATAGCTATCAAAAATCATTTTCTTAGAGAATAGGTACAAGAAAAGGAAGCGAGGTTGGAATATGTGCCAACTAAGGAGTAGGTTGCTTATATTTTCACTAAAGCACTACCTAAGGATAAATTTGAGTATCTAAGAGGTAAGTTGGGGGGTCATTCCCCTATCTAATTTGAATTAAAAGAAGATACAATTGCATCAATCCAAGTGTATCCAATAAGTATCCTTAAGTTTGGATTGTTGTTGTGGGGCTAATCCTTAAGGGGAACATTCTATGTAGTAATGTGATGTGATAAGTCAAGATCAATAGAGAAGATATCAGGTGTATTTGGAACCTTTGGCATTGTTGTCAAAGGGGGAGAATGTGTGTTTGAAAATGTTCAGAGTTATAGAAGGGAAGTGAAAATGAGAGAAGTTAAGTGAAATGGGGGGTAATTGCAAAACAGGTGTGAGACAGGAGTGGGAACATTTTTTTCCTTGTGTTATTGATGTTGAGCAGGTTTGTGCATAATGTATCATGTTGGAGAGAGGAAGAGAGTGTTGTCATAATGCCAAAGGGGGCGATTGTTGGAATAAATGATGCAGTGATGGTAAGTGATTTATGGTGTTGTCATGATAAATATTTGATTGTATGATGATCAATCACTAAGTTGTCATTGATGTCAAGTATTGACCTAGTGTTCCTGGTATGTTGCTAAGTATAACTATGGTGATCAAGGTGTTGCAATGAGTTTTAGTTGTAGTGATTCTTATGAGAGACTTGGAATTATCTTTGAATGTCAAATGCATGACCACTACTATTGATGTTGACTAGTAAGAAATTTTATGATCAGATGAAGGTTATCAGTGTAACTGCTAGAACAATTATTGGTAGGTGATAGGTGATTTGACTGGTTTGTCATATCTATGATGAGTTTTGTGGTGCAATCACATGAGAAGGTTGTTTAAAGTATGTTGAAGATATGGTTGTGACTGAAACTAATTTGAGTGACCGATGTGCAAATAGGTGATCAATGAGAAGAGGCAGAGTTATTTGTATTCTTGAGTGACAGTTGATAAATCATCTATCAGTGATCGGTGTTGAGGCTACGGTGGAATCGGATGAGTCAATCATGATCTGGTGTCGTGTATTCATGATTGGAGGTGATGATCTAGCATCACAGTGTTCAATGCTAGCATGTGGATAGGATTCTAGAGCCAGCATTTATTTGGTCAAAACATGTTTGACCCCTTGACACAAAATTCTATGTAATTCATTGTATAGGTTGATGCAATCTTGAAAAAATATTTTGTACATTGAATTTTGTTTTGTGGCACGTTGGATCTAGGCAGGATATTTGAAATTCAAATCTATTTCAAATTTAGGGCTTGATTAGGTCGTGGACTTAATAGTTCAATATATAATGAATGAAGTTGCAAGTTAATTATGTTGATTATGTGTTGGGCAAGTGTGGTTGTAAAGTAGAAGTTGCAATCAAGCCAGGAACAAGTTAAGTGTATTTTGAAGAGATTGTGTGCTTTAGTGGATATGATCAAGAAGAGGTAGTGTTAATCTATAGATCATTCTTTGTGTTGTTCCCTAATAGTTGCAATAGTCAAAATCCCTTAATCGAGTGGATCCTAGCAGGTCCTTATTGTAAATCCTTTAATAGGGTGGAACATTAGCATGTTTATTAAGTCCTCTAACAAGGCTACTCTTAATGGGGTAAATTTCTTAATAGGCCTAAGGTAAATCCCTTAACCAGGTAGCACCTAACACTGTTGTTGTTAACTCCAAACAGGGTTAAGATCCTCACAGGGCATACTTCAGAAGAGTACATCATTTAATGGGTACTAATTTCCCTTGTGGTTTTCTCCCAAATTGGGTTTCCATGAGATAAATCATTGTGTCAAATGTTTATTGTTATGTGGATGTGCTTATGGTTATGATTTACATTTGTTGCTATTAAGTTAATCTTGTGAATACTATTGCAGATTTTAAGAGGTTAAAAAGATGAATAATTGGTTGATTACCGGTTCACCCCCCTCTCAGTAATCTGATCTTAGGACTAATAAAAATATCAAATAAATTCCTCAAAGATTATCTTGATGAATGTTTTGTCCCAAGACTACTCACAAGTATGTCTCGCCTCAGCATGTATCATTATTAGAGTGTGTTTGTTGTGAATCAAGAAATCACTAACAGAGAATTCTTGGAACATTGTAGAGATAACTAGCCAATAAAATCCAATGATAAGAGCTCCAACCAATAAAATGGTCCAGACAATATTTTGACCAAGAAATGTACATCTGCCTCTTATCAAACCTAGATGGAGGCTTCACTGGATGGAGAGATAGCCCTGACAAAATCACTTATCCTAAGGATGACAAGAAAAAATGAAGAAAAACACCCAAGCAACAAAGAACAAAGACAAATACTCCAACAAAATAAGAAATGAGAAACAAAACTAACCACTAAAACACAGGGAAACTAATTGACGCCTACCTAACTAAGACTAAAGTAAAATTAAGTACAAAAAAATTAGAATAAAAAGTGCATGAATTGTTGATTAATTGATTTTTCATCACATGAAGTAGCAATAACCCACTCCAAATAGTTCTAAGGAATGAAAACTCATCTTTGTACTCAAAAAAGTAAAATTTAGGCAAGTTTTGTTCAAATTTGGGGTACAAATTATACAAAATCAACAATTGTAGAAACTCTCCATGATCATGATTAATCCACAAACATGTCTTATTACCCTTAGAATCATATTCAAATTGAAATTTATCAAAATTCAAGTGATGGTAAAAAGATACAACCCGATTTAATGAGTTCCCAACTTTGGGTGTATACTCATGTAACATGATTTCTTCTTCTAGAGTTCTTAACTCATGGTACAAAAATCCATCCTCCCCAAGTACATGAATACCATGAGAAAACATACTCATTAGTGATGTACTATATCCATCATTACAACAAAGTTCAAAAGGTAAAGCATTAAAATTTTGATCCATATTATAATCATCATTAGTCCTAAATAATAAATCATCACATTTAACCTCACTAGGACTAACAATTTTTCACTCATAGATATTTCTTTTGGATTGTAATAATTATTAATATCATCAATAAAATCAAAATATTTCTCAAATTTCAAATAAACAAGCTCAAAATTTATCTTTCCTTCTAAGTCAATCTTCCAAGCTAGCAAAGAAACTAGGACAACTTACTTATGGGTGCGAATCAAAAGGAATAACTCTACATGAATTGGCTACTGCAAGATCTAATATATGCACGGAGTATCCATGAGTTGACATTTCTTTACTCAAACATGATACCAAATCAAGTACTTTGTCTACTTCATCCATTAATAGAGATGGGAATTCATCTTATTTGTGGATTGGCAAGGCTAGATAATCCTCTTTCTCATGACATAATTTGTTTTATTCATCACATTCATGAAAATTACCATCAAGGTTATTAGACTCATGTGTAACATCATCATAAACAAGGTTGGAATAATTAAAATATGATAAACAAATATTCTCCCTATTTAATTCATTTGAATGCATTGGATCAACAACAAAACCATGAAAATACTCCCTTGTTCCACTTTGTTGGTCATGTGTAAGTGGTGGACTCTAAGAAATCCTTCTTATTGTCTTATTGAACTACTTGTATCTCCTTCATTTGAATTTCATCATGATTAACATTAAAAAATGGAAGGGCGTCATCACTCCTGATTTTATAAAAATAGACTTCTTCATTTTCACTTGTCATGAAAATGTCTATGAATGCATCTATAATTTCACTCTCTTCATCATTTTGAATTGTCCCGCCAACGTTCTCTTGTATAATGTTCACTTTACCTTCATCATTAGGAAAATACATATCTTCCAAAGTCTCATGGATTTTATCATGTTCATCTTCTCTCTTTCTTGAGTAACTATCCCAATGACCCTACATAAGAATTATTACCTCTTTAATAGTCATCTTTCCTTTCAAATAAAAATCTATATTTCCAAGAAAAAT
The DNA here is from genome assembly GCA_027943335.1 of Chamaecyparis obtusa. Lineage (NCBI taxonomy): Eukaryota > Viridiplantae > Streptophyta > Pinopsida > Cupressales > Cupressaceae > Chamaecyparis > Chamaecyparis obtusa. Next base: position 1,690,254 of record BSBK01006040.1, read on the forward strand.
ATGACAATCTATGTCATAATGTTGATTCGTGAGGTGTATCCTATTGGAGTTGATGAAAAACAACCCACAACTGCCAAGAACACCTGCACGCAAACACTTGTCATAAAAAGAGAGAGAAGCAAACAACTATGAAGACCTAAATGTATGGATCTGCGAGAGAGGAGAAATCCTTGATGTGCAAAAAAAAAGTTGCAATCAATAATGAAATGTTAGAAAAGGTTACATATTATGAGATCAATCCTTATAAAAGAAGATCAGAAACCCTAAAAAGAGAAACCCTAAGTTGCATAATAATAATTAATAAAGCAATTAATTATTATATGCCTAAAGTTTAGCTTAAGTCGAAAGAGGTAATAAGTGACTTAATAATTAAATCAATACGATTCAATTAATAAGCAAAGACTTTATTACTCTAACACCCCCCCTTAAGATAAACTTTGGGAGAAGCTAAAAACTTAGAAAGAACAACTAAAAGCAAATGGATCCCGGCAACAAAAGGTCTGATCAGGTACCCAAGTACAAAAGAGAGTCTCTATAAAGTGGAGAAATAGAGAAAACTACATGGGAAAAACTCTACTCCAAAAAGAGACAAAGACTACTCTGAAGGACTGAAGAAGCCTCTAAAACTAGGAATGTTCCAGAAAATAGGAACAAAGATGAACATGTACAACATCACTGAAGCAAGAAGGTGCAAACACTGTCAAGAAGAAACTGATGATCTAAAGATCCTCCACTAAAATATGACCCGGTAGAGAAGACTGTAATCTGCATGAGTGCCCTCAAATGACACTACTCGAATCAGGAGGCAAACAAAGGCAAACACCTAAACTCGGAGATACAGATGGCATAAACACCAAAAGTCTAAAGAGTTGATCAATCAAAGCTGGAAGAGTGCATCCAAAAAATAGGAAAGAAAGAGTGTCCATATGGTAAATGATCCATCTCACCGAAATGCATAGGTACCCAGCCACTGCAACCGCCTAGTACATAGAATCAAATACTGAATACATAGCTAACACTATTGAACCAAGGAAGCAATAGAACCAAGAGTAGAAACGCCCCCATACTGCTGACAAGGGAGTAATGATAGGTACACTAAAAAGATCGTCCAATATGAACTGCATGATGAAGAATCTGAAACATTGAATGTGCACAAAGAGTACAAACACATATAGAGATACCTAAGACTAATGTCGTTGGAGGAATGCTCACATGACAAAAGTAGATGGAAAACAAAGGCAAGCATCAAAACCCCCCCTGGCACTTTATAATGGAGTGGGAGTACAAAGAGCATGAACATGTGCAAGATCTCATACATGCAATAGAATGACACTTTATCTCAGTGCATGTACATAAAAGAATGCTACAAAAGTGAAGTATACACTGCTCAAAGAAGAGCGAAGGATGTTGAAATAAAAGAATAGCCTAAGACAAGTCATTTCTCAAAGGTAAGAGATCCCAGGACCTGAAACATCCAAGATATCCACCAGACTGCAAAAATGAAAGAATATGAATAAAATGTACCTAGATAAGAATTGAAAAAATGACTCACATCACTGGAAAGATCTATGAACAAGTTTTCCAACAATATATCATTTTCCAAAAACAGAGTCCGAATGCACAAGATAGAGCTCTCGGAGTGCAAAATTGAACATCAGGCTTTGATAGTGAAAAACACCATCAAAAAAGCAAAAATAGAAAATCAAACTTGAAGATCTGGAAAGAGCTTGGAATCATCTTTCTGACGATATCTCGTTTGCCAAATTTTGACACCATATGTTCAAGATATGAGCAAAAAACCAATAGTTGCACTGGAGGGCCCAAAGAAGGTGTCTAGAAAGATCGGAGGATGTGTGATGTCAGCAAAAGGACAAAAGCACACATAAAACTATCACATCTGATAAAAGCTTAGAAAGAGCTTTTCGATAATATCTCATTTGCCGAAAATGGAGCCCGGATTTAAGAGAAATGGATCACGAAATGCAGGAGGTTTGAAACACCAAGATCACAAAGAACATTTGACTTTGACAGCAAAAAAATAACATCAGAATGGTAAAATCACAAAACCATACCAACAAATTTGGATCGGGCTCGGAACCAGCTTTTCGATAGTATATTGCACGCCCAATTTCGATCCCAAATGCCCAATTTATAGATAAAAAACCACATGTAACTCTAGAAGGCCCAAAAATGTGTCCAGATGAGCTGACATCAGCACTTCACATGCTTAAAATTGATAGCCAAATGGTCGTCGCAGTATACAAGGCCCTTGGGGCTAAAAATCTAGGCCCCTGGTCACCATATGACCAGGGGTTGAGAATGCATGTGATTAGTGGGCTTAAATTTGACGGCCAAATGGTCGTCACCACCCAATTAATTTTATTTTTTTAAATTATTTATTTTTTCAAAATCGTACCCGCGCCTCAAGATCTGTGCCAGGTAGTTCGAATTTTTACCCCGATTTACATGTAAAATTTTTTGCTTCGATTTGCACACCAAATAGTAAAATGTTTACCTCAATTTACATGCTAGATTGATACAATTTTGCCTCGATTTGTGTGTCAAGGATGTACGAATTCTATCTCAATTTGCGTGTCAGGTCGTACGACATGGTACGCAAAATATTTTTGCCTCAAAAGCCAACTTGTCCAAAATTGATAAGTTTTATATGGATTTTGGGCATCTCGAACCTTCCGAAGGCAACCGTGAGGTTTGTTTGGGCCAGAAGTGCTCTAAAAATAGTGATTGCCTCGGGATCCATGCCGAGGCCAATTGCAAAAAAAATTTGCCACAGATTCCAACTTTGTCCAAATTGGACAAATTTTATATGGATCTTGGGTTCTTTGATGCTCTGAACGCAAGCATGAGGTTCGTTTGAAATCAAGATGACCAGAAAAATAGGTCCCCCCAGATCTGACTAACACGGTCGAATCTCTCAGGAAGAGGATAGGGGCAAACAGATCTAAAGCTCTGATACCATATTGGAGTTGATGAAAAACAACCCACAGCTCCCAAAAACACCTGCACGCAAACACCTGTCACAGAAAGAGAGAGAAGCAACAGCTATGAAGACCTAAACGTATGGATCCACGAGAAGAGAAATTTTTGATGTGCAAAAACAAAAGTTGCAATCAATAATGAAATGTTAGAAAATGTTACATGTTGTTATGAGATCAATCCTTATAAAAGGAGATCAGAAACCTTAAAAAGGAAAACCCTAGGTTGCATAATAATAATAATAATTAATAAAGCAATTAATTATTATATGCCTAAAGTTTAGCTTAAGTCGAAAGAGGCAATAAGTGACTTAATAATTAAATCAATATGATTCTATTACTAAGCAAACACTATATTACTCTAACATATCCTACATCTGTCCACCATGAAAAATCTAATAATGGCATAGGAATACCTAATTCTCCCATTCAATCTACTTTGTTCAAGTGGAATATCCACCCAACATAGATTATGAGCATATGTATCTTCATCATGATCCTTGGTCAATTTAAAAAGATTCATCAAGATTACCTTGTGAAGATGTCAAGGATTCCTTGCTTTTAGATCATTCGTGAAAATAGTTTTGGGACAATATTGCATGTCTTATTCTCTTTAATTTTTCCATCATTTCTTAATATTTCATGACTGTTTTTTGTGGAAAACTCATTTGGTAACTTGAGTTTTTTATTGCAGTTATCTTTTAGACCCATTTCATCTTCATTTTTGCATAATGTATCATGATCATACAATTGACCAACAAGCTTTCCATTTGAATATCATCATGATTTGATGCATTTAGTGGAGTATGGCTAGAATACGACAATATAGCCAAAGGAACATCATTAGGGGGTACAATACTTGCATCCAAGGTTGTAACATGGGTATTTTGACTCCAACTCTGATCTTGGAAGTGATTGATCTGATTATTGGTATTAGTTGATTGCATAATTCAAAGATTGGGCATGTTGTAATTGACTGAATGATATAATTGCAACTGATTTGATGTGTTGATTAGGTTGACATAGAGTTGTAATGGTTGGCAACATTCAATCAATTGCATATTAAAAGTTCCATTTAGATTATTTGTATCATTTGTAACATCACGTCCACATTGTGCCAAGAAAAGGGCCTTAGTTAGATCATGCAAGGTAGTGTTAGATAACTGAGAGGGGGGTGAATCAATTAATTCTAGTTATCTTACAGTCTCATATTCCCATATGTATATATTGAAACTTTTTCAAACAAATAACCAACTCTGTAAGATAGCAATAACAATCTTTCTATTCATTTACTGAATGCCAATAAAATCAATACTATGTTTACCGATTAATCCAAAATATGAAATGTGTAAAGTAAACTATCAATCCAATCACATCAAGTAACACATAACACAAGGATTTTAACGTGGAAATCCTGCTAAGGGAAAAACCACCTGGGACCGATAACTCAAAATATTTCACTCTTCTAAAGTGAGCTCCGTTAGGAGCCAATCCTGTTAAAGGTTACAATGCACACTGTAAGGTGTGACATGGTTAAAAAATTTATCACTACCAGTTAACTCTTGACCAACATTCACTATGGGGTCAAAAAAAAAACCATCAACATTCATAGAATGTCATATTGAAATACAAATAAGACTGTTAAGTCCACTCGATTAAGTGATTTAGCTATAACAATGGTTAAACTAATACAGTAGTGATCTAATTCAAATACAACTAATAATTGCAGATTTTCAGATCTAAGCTAAGCTCATAATACCTCCTCTGATCAATAATCACTTCAATCCTTCATCATATTCAGCTCAATCAATAATATTCTGACGCTCGGTTATGCCTGCAACTCTACTCGGTTATGTCTGTAACCAGTTTGATCAGTGGTGCATGAAAAACTTCCTTTCACGCAAATTCTCCTGCAGATAACTAACTTTATCTTTTACCTCAAAATCATACGCAATTTTCCAACTCATCAATGCAGTCGGTTGTTATAAAATTTAATTATTTTCTCTTACTCGATTAATACAGAATGTGTGAATACTAACTTGATTATTACTGATACTCGGTATACACTGCACTGGTTCGGTGTATACAGAAATCTTCAATTACCGACCACATTAACTTGTTCAATTCTAATATTCAATTCATAACAAATTCATGTAATACAATCAAGTCAACAAAATGATGTCATAGACTCATCAATAAGTTACCCAATGTATACCTTAGCCATATCTCCATATCCATCTCTTCTTCATATAGATATCTTTTTCCTTTACCATTTTTCTTTCTTCGGATATTTGTAATTGTCATGATAAGTATAGTCAAAACTAGTTGACATCAATGACAACTTATTGACTGATTTAATTGCCTTACATATCACTTTAATAGCTCGGTGATCTCTAATCACTGTCTTTTACTTGTCCATTCAGTTCATCGGGTTATTCAATCAATTGTAGATTATCAATCTCTCTCTTTGGCATTGATGGCAACACAATATGAAATATGTCATAGAATACCAAACATCTATACTACAACTCTATTAATAAATGTTGTAGCTCGGTAAGCTCTCCCTAGCTTGATCATTTAATATGTTTAATCACTACATAGCATTTCAGCCTTTCAGTAGACTCTCCCTACGAATTTGATCTTCTTCTTCTTTTTGATACTTCTCTGATTATTTCTCCCACTGAATTAAATTTATATTTTTATAATTATATTATATTTTAATTTTATTATTATTTTTGTATATTTTAATTTATTACTATTTATTAATAGATCTTATTCCAACAAGGGAACATTACAAGGCCCCTCTCCCACTACTAGATTTATTGCACTTACTATTGAATTTGTTCTATCTTTATATTTTATTAAAAACATCTAACTTAGACATTTATTTACATTATAGTCATGGCTTACTATTTCATAATGGTGGGTGGAGAACTTGTACTCTTGAAAGATTGGTCACAAATTCAAATCCTATTGGGGGTAGGGTATGTATGCCTTATTTGTAGCCTTGTTTGGTGCTTCTTACAAGGTGTACGGGGTACTCTTATATTGTCACCATATGTAGACCCAAAATCATATGACTGGTATCATGGACTATAAAAGGACCTTTCCCCTCTGATTTTTAAGGACTACATATTTGAAAACTTCCAAAATAGGCTTGAATATAACTTAGTTTAACCAGAATGCTTTTTCTCATATTTGTATTGCATTTAGAACTATCATTCTGCATTGCACGTTGTGATTGCTAGTTTCAGTCATTTGATGGAATGAGAAAAATTTCACGTGATATTCATTTGGGTGCTACCAACCTTACCAAATGATAACTCTGTTTATACAATTACTTTCTGCAGAAATTGAGGTAGCAATCGCTTATAATTCCATGTGCTAATGCCTGTGTGTTTAAAGGGCATCTCTGGGCAGGTGTGTGGGAGTGTTGATGTGGGATGGAGAGAGGGAACTTGTGTTCTGCAATACACGTCGTGATTAGCAGTTTTAATCATTTGATGGAATGAACAATTTTTTGAGAAAATGTCCATTTGGGTGCTACTAACCAATGCTGCCTAATAATGACTCTTCTTATACAATAACATCTTGAACAAACTGAGGTAGCTATCTCATATAATCACTTTTCGTTAAAATTAAGGTACCTACCTCATATATTTCCATTGCTAACTGTGTTTAAATGCATCTCTGGGTGGGTGTCTTGAAGTATTGGTGCGGGACAGAGAGAGTTTATCGTTTCTGGGTTTTTTATTTTATTTTATCTTATTTTCTGTGCTGCTTCCATATTTAGAATACTTTCCTGGTTGATGTAAGTGGTAAAATCGTGTTCTTCGTGTGAGTCTATTGCACGCACAGCTTTTTGTGGATTCTGGTTTGTCATGGCTGCATTTTGTTTGATATGTATAGCAGTCTCAATAAATTATATCACTATATCCCACTAGTCTGTATCAGATTTACATACCCGTATTTGGGGCAAGAATTGTATGTAGTAACAAACCCATTTTAAGCTCAATAAACTTATAATCTTAAAAAGCAACATCCGTTGTCTATAAATAAGAGCATTACAAAATTCCTAATTGTTAACATTTTGAAAAACTTATGGCAGTGGATCCTAACATATGAAAACGGTACTGAGGGTGATTGAAATTTTTAAGGCCAAAATTGGTAGTCTATCTAGATTAATCATCTGACAACAATACGCTGCAAGTCTGAATATCTCCATACAATAGCACAGAGAATTGAAGATGAGCAACAATAGCAAAGTTGTATAACGGCACATGTTGTAACAACCCAATTACCTGTGTTTAATCCAAGTGAATGACGAACAATTGTTGGAATGAAAAACGATGTAGACTTGTTTCATGTAAAATAGCATAAATCGAAAGTAAATGAACGAATATCCCTATAAAATATTGTTCAATACTTGTAATAACGAACAAACCCAAAAAGTCCATTATCCAATATCTAGAATGGATATGCACTTTGATTTATATTAACCGGTTAACTATTCAATTTTGCTCGTGTGGTTACCATTGTCATTGCAAAATCTTTCAACTAGATATCATATACAGCGAATGAAAAATAAACAGATTTGGACAAGGAAACAAATCTGTGTATCATAAATGCATAGGCATTGTTTCTGTAAAAGGATGAAAATTTCAAATACATGATTTTTCTTATAAAACAGATGCAACCAAATTAATTTTTTCCACATTGGATAGTAATACAAGATCCCCTTTTGGACCAGCCTGACATGATAAGACTCTCTCATTATCGAAGGGGCACTCCATCATGACAGAAATTTCTAAGTAACATGAAGCAACTTTTACTGTGGAATAAAATGGCAAAGTGATTTTACCCTGTTTTAATCCATCAAGACCTTGAAATTCGCTGACATCTATGAGATCATATTGTATTGATTTGCCTAAAACCATTACCAACCAAATGCTGCACTCACTTGTTACATTATGCAATGTCATGTGCACTGTGATTCCAATAGGCAATCCCGGTACAAACCTAAAAGGTTGCTCGTAGCAACTATTTGGAACAATTAAAACTGCTCTAATCTCTTCAAGTTCTTCTCCCAGGGGAATGGACTGTATGGAAAAGTGTTCGGGTAGTTCTTGAACAAATTTTAGGAAAAATAATGATTTGGTATTCTCGTCAAAAAGTGATTTCTTGATTTTCCACAAAAAGGAAGAATGGCTCAATCCATCCCCTCTATAGAGAACCTCAGCAGAATAAATTAAAGATCTCAATCTTTTAAATACATGAGGCACATTTACTATTAACAAGGACAACCTCAAAATATAAATGAGGGCATTAAGCTCAAGTATGCGCATCTCCTGTTCTTCAGATAACCCGAGATAACAATTTTTCATTCTTTTTACTGTGCTCTCTATTTTTTTCAGAATGCACTGTGATGCATCTATTCCAGATGGAGATATTTGTTGGCAGTCCGTAGGCCTCAAGTTGGCCCAAAGCTTAAGTAAGAAATAAATGGAACGAATATAGAGAGAAGCAAAAGATATCACTGACATGGGCTCTCCAAGATTTCTTTCAATCTTTCGCAATGCTTCTCTGCACTCACTATTTTCATCAAACTATGAGAATATACTTCAAGAAATTCCAGGCAAAAGAAACATACAAGACGAAGTATCAAAAAAATGAATTACAATGACCTCTACCCCATCCACAAACTACTGCACTTGTAATGCTTGATTATATACCAACCCACCTGATATTAAGATGGGTGTGTACTCATTTATTAGGTTTACACATCAAGCATTTAAGACATTAAAGCAGCATTAAAAGTGACGCAATGAAAAGGAATTAAATTGCATACATGCACACGATAATATGCATGACAGAACCTGATAATTTACCAATGCATAAGTCTGCAGCACGAAATTAAGAGGTCAGAGCACACAAAAGAAAAGTTCAAGGGAAGGTTCTCACCTCAAATTCTTGAGGGTGCCAATTAATCCTTTTTGCTTCAGAAAAGACCAAGTCCCCGAAACCATCTTGAGAATATTTGCAGCTGAACATAGGATCTCACTTTGATATGAAGAATGACCTTTCTCTTTTGCCTTCTCAGACATGTCAGAGATAATTTCTGATGCTTCAGAATGAAACAATTTGTTTGCAGATCCATCCTCCATATCTAAAGCCTTGTTATTTGCTCCTGATTCATTTGTTTCACTTCCAAAGTTTCGATTACTTGAAAGGCCCATGTCATTGCCCTCTTCAATATTTGGAATTTTGGACAACAATGCAACCATCTCCTCACAATTGCTATTTCCTGAGCTGCTTTGTTTATCATCTAATTGTGAATTTTTCACTTTTGCACTTGCAGTTGATCCAAACAGAGTGAGAGGAAACTTGTAATGGAAATAGTTTGCATATGAAATCAACTTTTGGGGAATTTGAAAGCAGATTCCGACATTTGAGATTTGTGCTGCCAACATTAAGATCAACAACGCTGGGATGTGAGGATGATCCAAACCTGATTCTCCATTTGAATAAGATGTTACCTGCAGTCATGGACCACATATCACTATTTGAAAATCTCGTCTAACTATTAAACTGCAAATATCCATCTTAACATAAAGGTTCAAAACCAATAGCACCACTGCCTTTGCCCATAAGTGAACCAATTATTATTAATTATTCCTTCTCTCCAGACACAACAGGAGCCGAATCAAAATAAAATAACAGAAGATAGCGCGAACACAGAAGCTGAGAACATCATTGGTTTTGAAATGTTCTATGCTATTACTGAGTAATTTTTTCAACGAAAAAGTTATGGGGTTATCAAATGAAATATATGGAAAGACGGTGCAAGAAGGCTTATTCAAAGCATATGTTCATTTTGTATCTAGGGATATTAGATTACTTCATGTTAGGAGTTAGTATAAATGCTATGATCCTTTAAGTCAATTTTATTTTAACTTTATGTTTAATTAACCTACAATTTAATGTGTACAGTTAAAATAGTTCAACTTGGAGTTCAAGCTTAAGAAACAATAGAAGTTTTTCTAATATGTAGAACTAGTAGAATTTGTGATGAGTAAGACAATTCAATACAAATGTTATCGAGTATTTTGTTTATATTCTGTTTTGTGTGGACTAACCATAGGCATACTCAACCCAAACAGCGAGTTTTGAAGAAGCAGATTGAAGACATTAGCAATAAAAAAATGTTGCAACCAAAGTTGAGTTTGAAGAGCTTGCAGAATTGCTGTATCAAGAAGAGTAAAGTCTTTAGTACATGATGAGGAAAATTTGGCTAAAGTGCTTGCAATTGGATCAAAAGGAAGAAGTAAACAGTGAAAATATTAGATTAAAAAGTTACAAGAAATCCAGAAAAAAAGAAAAAGAGATGCATTCACACCCTAAAATATAAGTAAAACCAGAAGTAGTTTTTTTGTCAAAATTATAATCTTATAATGAAGACTAAGTTGTCGGTTCAGGGATCCAGTTTGCCAGTTCGGCCAAATTTTCTAGGGGGGTCGGGTTTGGGTTCGTTAGTACCAAAAACATGTAAAAATCATGTGTGTGTGCACAAATGTGTGTTTACTTCTATTTTATAAGCAAAGCACTCAAACAGCAGAAATAAAATATTCATGATATTGATTGTAATCATGTTAAAAGTTGTGTTAATGATTTAGAAAAGAATAACTATGTGAGCAGATTTTGGTCTTGGTTTATGTCTAGGCTGAGTGAGGACCAAGACCTGGGTTGAACTAGGACCAGAACCAAGGCCTACAGGGAAGAACCCGGCAACTTAGATAAAAGATGGCCTCGACGGGGAATAAAATCTAGAATAAACAAGTGTAGAGGTACATTGAATGTCTATTGATTGAGGGCTAAGTTGCCGGTTCGGGTTTGGGTTTGGGTTCGAGAACCAGGTTTGCTGGTACACCAAAATTTTGAAATGGGCTTTGGGTTTGTTAGTACAGAAACAACGTAATATATGTACATATGTATGTATTTATATGCAGTCCAGAAGCATGAATTAAGATTAGAATGCCACATAGTATCATATAAACAACAATAACACCATAAACTTGTAATCATCCCATCATGATCATACCATCATAGCATCATATACTTCAATGACCAGACCAGGACTGGTACCAAGTTCGAACCGGACTGGTATTGGGCGCTCCAGGGGGCAAACCCTGTAACTAAGATTGAGGACAATGACACAAGGGATAACCAAGTTATATTTGGATCCTGCATTTAAAGATCAATAAAATTGCCGGTCCTCTTTCTGCTAAGCTTTTTTTTTTTATTTACCAAGATAAATTATTGTCTCGTGTTCTGTGGATGTCTACATTTTTCTTCCTCTATTCATTGCCAAGTGATTTGATACACCAAGTATATCTCTAATTTGATTACATAATTTAAAATTCTATTACAATCTATCTACTGAGGAATTTTCCCCTGCATTTTTACACCTCATACCCTATTGGAAACATTTCAAGCATGTACAGAGTGTTGAAAACATCCCCCAACCATCCCCAATTCTCTGAGAAATACAAAAATGTTTCCAAGGCATCAAATAAAAAAATTAAGAAAACATTGGGGGCAATAGCTATGACCGAGTCAAATAAAGAAAATAAAAAATAAACACACTCACAGGAGACAAACCCTATTTGGAAGCATTCCAAATGCCTTGGTGATATCTTACTAAATTTTTACATAACAATGTGTGTTCCATGTTCATTTGTTGATATTTGGATTTTGTTCTGTCTATACTTGATGTGTATGTACTATGTTGATACACAAGCAAGGACTACAAGAGATGACTGAATACAGAATAAAAGGCAATTATTTTATCATGCCTTCTTTAAGTCTATTATATAAGGCATGTCCTCTAAACGTCCTTTAGCTAGAACTGCAGCATGTGGTTTGTACTAATTAACTGTAAGAACCCTTCAAACCTCTAATTGCTGAACTGACTATGCTTGTTTTGGTTTTTATTGTTTTTCCAATTTTTGTATTTTTGAGATGGTTTGACATAAAAAGCAATACATATGCTGAAATAAAACTTCTGAAAATTAACACTAACAATACTTTGGGCATAGAAGACAATCTTTATTACTTTTCCTTCAATACATACCACTAGAATATTTTACATTAAAAAACATACCCATTTTCATTGTAGAAATTATTTTGAAACCCTTGCTGGCCAAAAAAGCAAGCATACAGCAGCTCGTATCTCCTTCTATCAACAACCAACCTCCAAACTGATGATTTCAATGATTGTGGTTCAACTAGGCATCCCTTTTATGAATTCTTACTGATTTTTTTGGTGCCTCCTTTAACAAAATCGAACCAAGTAAGGAAGAAAGGGTAGGGCAAATGAATAACCAGAAAAAAGCAATGATTTCAAACCACTATAAACAGCCAATAGCTTCTCAAACTGATGTCTTCAATCTACCATAAAATATGCCTTCAATCTATCAATAAATTCTGAAATTTATTTTTCCAATCAGTACAATGCTGACCTCTGTATGAAGCCAACCCAATAAGCAATATCAGGTGAATATTTCACACCCTCTGACTGCTGCTACAAAGAAGAAGCAACGCTTTCCAATGCCGATAAGCTCAAAACTCTGCTGAAACCCTTGGTTTCTCACAAACTCCAATGCTCCAGAGAAAGGATATCAAATCAACCAATCAACATAATGAATTCCCTTCCTCTTGCAACTATTAAATACCTTCGAGAAGTGCAATTTCCCCAAAAAGCATTTTAAATAACATTTTAAATGTTATTTCATTTCAACTTAGGAAATCTTTTAATAATTCATTAAGTTTGGCCTTTATAATTAATTACTCAATTGGTCCCCTTCCAATGATGAATAGACCCTCAACTTAAGTGAAATTATAAAGTTATGTTATAACTTTATAATAAACTATTTTTACAATTTAATATCATTTTGGCCACAAAATTATTAATAACTCTCAAACTGCTTATTATTTCACTCTGTCGTCTAAACTGGGAGTTCATCCTGTAATTCCCCATGTGACCATATACCATTTCTAAAAATAGAAAGGGTCCATCTCTATCACTCCAAAAATTGCTATATGTAGCAATAAACTCACTATAAATAGAAATCACTGCATATAGAGTCCTAGAGACCTCAAACGAAAGCCAAATCTGCAAAACTCTGATCACTGAAGAAGTTGCATCTCTCAAGAGACCCTCTATCCAACCTCATTAGCCTAGGAGGGTAAATTAATAGGCTAATCCATTGAACTCTGATGCTCACAAAAATGGGGACATTATAGTCCGCCCTCCCTGAAATTGCTTGTCCTCAAGCAATCTCTACTACAATGTAACTCCACCACACCAGAGGTCCAAAAGATGAATTGCGTCATGTCCCACACATCTCGAACCAACTCTTGTAGCACCAACATAAACACAACTGCATACAAACAGTCATCATACCAACTATCCAACCCATGTGCACAAGAATAGTGCATCAAAATCAAAACATGTTCAAGAAGGCCAAGGATGAACCAGTATACTCTCTGCACACTGAAAATGCTGCAATGTTCAACTATATACCCTATCTGAAATCCAAATCCACCCAAAGAATTCCAAACTCTACACTCAATGCTCAGCTGAATTTCGGGATCCCAATTCACTTTGAAGAGTACTCCATACAAGCCATGTGGCATCAACATAATACCATTGCATGCTGCAACAAAGTCAATAGCAACCGAAGGAAGAAGCAATCCATTAGCTAGAACAATCCTTGGATCCGATAGCCAATATGGAAGTCTGCCAAAATGGACATTCTTAGATTTTCGTTGCTCAACGTTGATCCCAACTTCACCATACCAGAAGTGGTGAAGCCAACCAATAGGACCCACCCAAACTACAGTGCTAACCTTGTCGCCACCTAGGTCCCAATGCAATTGAGACTCCCATCTATCCGTACTGTGGAGATAAGAACTCCTGAAGGTATCTATATCACAACCCAGATATCCATCCTCTACAAAACCGCCATGGATATGCTGAATCTACAAGTAGCCTCCTGCTAACTTGCAACAACTAACCCTATCAACTGAAGAGGGTATAAGCTCATCCCATAAGCGATGGTATGAACCTGGATCCAACCCACACCTACGCAAAAAAGTCCTCTACCTGTGGGTCAAAAGAGAAATGATGAGCAATCCTCGCTGTGTAGTTGCAATAAAATGCTCCAATCTTCGTTAGAGGCTCATCATCATCAAACCAAGAATCAAGAGATGGCTCCAATCTCTGTCTCCGAACAACTTGTTGGGCAGGATCCTGGGTAACCCTCTCAGCAATCCCAACCACAAAATCCCTATGGGGAAGCATTGTAATCAAAGTCTCTACAATCTTTCCCACCAAAACCTGAATATCACAAGAACCTTGGATGAGAGTACCCTCAGAAGCTCTGAACGGTCCCTCCTGCAATTTTGAACTCTCAAGCAAATACTCCATAAATGACTTTGTGCTGTAGAAATCATATGAAGAAGCATCAACCTGCTCCCCTGCAACCCACAGCTGATCCCTTTGAAACTGTGCCACTCCCAACTTTATATCGTTGTCAACTGTATGAGATGAAGCAATAGATTTGCTTTCGGCAGAAAGAAACAAATCCCCATGAAAGCTCATCTCCAAATTAAATGATACCTTGCCCAAGTCCTGTGAAGAAGAGGGAGTAGTGTCAAGAACTGGAACACAAATCTTTGAAGAATCCACTATTGTCACATCAGGACCCTCAATAACCTGTTCCACATCATCTGTCAATGTGCTGACATTGGAGAACAAGATACAAAAAGAGGCTCTCTACAACTCTCAACCAGAGTACTTGTCCCATCTGAAACTACTGCACCTGCATCAGTGATGGATGTAGCCACATCTTCACTACAACCTGTAGATATCAAATCATCACCAACTACCATTGTAGGAAATTGCACTGTAATTGCAGATGATGAATACTGTAATCGACTCAACTCCACGGTAAACTGCTCTAACCGTGACTATGACTCCTGAAGGGCCAACTGGGTGCTCTTCAATATCTCTGTAGTCACCTCAAGATCATGAGTGAGCTCAACTACCTCTTCTTCCTTTCCCATCAATGCATCATAACAAGTCCAACTGCACTCAAGAAGGTAATCCCTGTCAGTTAATAACTGCAAGTAATTATATTTCATTATCCTGACAGCTTCTCGTAGTGAATGGATCTCTACAAGGGAAAGGCCACTATCACTGTGGTCATCCAACATAGGAGTACCCTAGGCACATATGGCTAACATCTGACGAGCAGCATCATAGTGCTCAATGGTTGTAGCGATATGACTATCACTCACCTTCAATTGCCTGATCAAATGATGTTTCTGAAATCCTTGACTCCCATGTGAGCTCTCTGACCCACAATCCACACTGTGATAGGAAGTTGTATCCACAATGCTCATCTCATGATCAACAACATCACATGTGCTATCATCTCTGCACACATCAACAACTGAGGTACTGCTGCTAGGCACCTCAACAAATGGCTCGTCTGGTAAAGTGGAAGTTGTCGCTACAACAGTCTCCTCACACACTCCCACTTCCCATGTAATTGTAAGTCCCTGTAAACCACGATCCTTCGACCTATCATCAATCAATGAGTCCTCTGCACCATTTTTTAAAGTCTGATATGAAAAATCAGACTCGCTGAAGCACAAGTCATCCTCATAAATAACATCATTATTACCAAAATCTTGAGTGCCAACATCATCTACATGTGAAATATTTGTTATTTTAGGCTGATGCAAACACAACTCACTGCTGTCATGAAAATCAGAATTGTTATAGCTCGTATTTTCCAAGCAATCTTCAAATTTAACACCCCCAACTTGCGTGTCAACACTCAAGGGGACACCCACAACATCCTCCGCACTTGCCCTGACATCAACACCATCATTATGCTCAAGAAAGGGATTGTTGTCATAAAAATCAGAACTTGTATGACTAACATTTCCATTACTACCAACTGATGTAAGGCTGCCATCAATGCTGGCTATAATGTCATCAACATTTTCTCGATCGCTAGCTCCTATCTCATGTAAATGTTGGGACTCGATGCAACTGTCCTCAAGCAAGTTTGTCATAACCACATGCTCCTGAGAAGAGCCTCCAACATCACACATATAAAGACTAGTAGCTGCCCCACTGAGCAAAGGCTCCACTACTTGAAAGTTGTTGGCTGCTAAAGCTACACCTGTACAATCCTCCTGATTCTCTTGTCTTCTCTGTGAGGAAGACTTTTTAAAAATGGAAACCACATATCTTGTTGCATTGTCTATGGTTGACAAATTTGAAAGCAAAGCATTCATTCTTTCCTGAGTTTGTCTAAGATTTTCCATTATTTCCATCATGGCATTTGTTTGCTTCCTGAGATTAGCTGTGCTATTCAACCGGTTTCCTGGTTTACTAGTTTTCCTGTATTTATCCATAACTGAAATAAAGCTAGAGTATTGGTCACTCATATATCAAACATGAAAACTCAAGATTTCCAACCCTGCAGAATGGCAAGAAACCGCTCTGATACCATTGTTATAGCTTGTATTTTCCAAGCAATCTTCAAATTTAACACTCCCAACTTGCGTGTCAACACTCAAGGGGACACCCACAACATCCTCCGCACTTGCCCTGACATCAACACCATCATTATGCTCAAGAAAGGGACTGTTGTCATAAAAATCAGAACCTGTATGACTAACATTTCCATTACTACCAACTAATGTAAGGCTGCCATCAATGCTGGCTATAATGTCATCAACATTTTCTCGATCGCTAGCTCCTATCTTATGTAAATGTTGGGACTCGATGCAACTATCCTCAAGCAAGTCTTTCATAACCACATGCTCCTGAGAAGAGCCTCCAACATCACACATATAAGGACTAGTAGCTGCCCCACTGAGCAAAGGCTCCACTACTTGAAAGTTGTTGGCTACTAAAGCTACACCTGTACAATCCTCCTGATTCTCTTGTCTTCTCTGTGAGGAACACTTTTTAAAAATGGAAACCGCATATCTTGCTGCATTGTCTATGGTTGACGGATTTGAAAGCAAAGCATTCATTCTTTCTTGAGTTTGTCTAAGATTTTCCATTATTTCCATCACGGCATTTGTTTGCTTCCTGAGATTAGCTGTGCTATTCAACTGGTTTCCTGGTTTACTAGTTTTCCTGTATTTATCCATAACTGAAATAAAGCTAGAGTGTTGGTCACTCATATATCAAACGTGAGAACTCAAGATTTCCAACCCCACAGGATGGCAGGAAACCGCTCTGATACCACTGTAAGAACCCTTCAAACCTCTAACTGCTAAACTAACTATGCTTGTTTTGGTTTTTATTGTTTTTCCAATTTTTGTATTTTTGAGATGGTTTGACATAAAAAGCAATACATATGCTGAAATAAAACTTTTGAAAATTAACACTAACAATACTTTGGGCATAGAAGACAATCTTTATTACTTTTCCTTCAATACATACCACTAGAATGTTTTACATTAAAAAACATACCCATTTTCATTGTAGAAATTATTTTGAAACCCTTGCTGGCCGAAAAAGCAAGCATACAGCAGCTCATATCTCCTTCTATCAGCAACCAATCTCCAAACTGATGATTTCAATGATTGTGGTTCAGCTAGGCATCCCTTTTATGAATTCTTACTAATTTTTTTGGTGCCTCCTTCAACAAAATCAAACCAAGTAAGGAAGCAAGGGTAGGGCAAATGAA
Source organism: Chamaecyparis obtusa (assembly GCA_027943335.1). NCBI lineage: Eukaryota > Viridiplantae > Streptophyta > Pinopsida > Cupressales > Cupressaceae > Chamaecyparis > Chamaecyparis obtusa. The sequence continues at coordinate 1,708,030 of BSBK01006040.1, forward strand.
TAACCAGAAAAAAGCAATGATTTCAAACCACTATAAACAGCCAATAGCTTCTCAAACTGATGTCTTCAATCTGCCATAAAATATGCCTTCAATCTATCAATAAATTCTGAAATTTATTTCTCCAATCAATACAATGTTGACCTTTGTATGAAGCTAACCCAATAAGCAATATCAGGTGAATATTTCACACCCTCTGACTGCTGCTACAAAGAAGAAGCAACACTCTCCAATGCCGATAAACTCAGAACTCTACTGAAACCCTTGGTTTCTCACAAACTCCAATGCTCCAGAGAAAGGATATCAAATCAACCAATCAACATAATGAATTCCCTTCCTCTTGCAACTATTAAATACCTTCAAGAAGTGCAATTTCCCCAAAAAGCATTTTAAATAAAATTTTAAATGTTATTTCATTTCAACTTAGGAAATCTTTTAATAATTCATTAAGTTTGGCCTTTATAATTAATTACTCAATTGGTCCCCTTCCAATGATGAATAGACCCTCAAATTAAGTGAAATTATAAAGTTATGTTATAACTTTATAATAAACTATTTTTACAATTTAATATCATTTTGGCCACAAAATTATTAATAACTCTCAAACTGTTTATTATTTCACTCTGTCGTCTAAACTGGGAGTTCATCCTGTAATTCCCCGTGACCAAATACCATTTCTAAAAATAGAAAGGGTCCATCTCTATCACTCCAAAAATTGCTATATATAGCAATAAACTCACTATAAATAGAAATCACTGCATATAGAGTCCTAGAGACCTCGAACGAAAGCCGAATCTCCAAAACTCTGATCACTGAAGAAGTTGCATCTCTCAAGAGACCCTCTATCCAACCTCATTAGCCTACGGGGGTAAATTAATAGGCTAATCCATTGAACTCTGATGCTCACAAAAATGGGGAAATTACATTAACATACAAAGACAGTTTTCTTAAATGGCAAACACTCGATTTAATCATTTCATTTCACTAAGGATGCTATAAGACACTGGCTTTTTCCATTTTTTCAAAGACAGCATTGGTCAAACTCACACAGACATGGTCTACCTCCACCAAGATCTGAAATTGGGTCTTTCTATTAAAAACAATCCATCACAACTCCTAGACCACATCCCTGCAAACATGTATATATACATAGATGATCACATCCTTTGGGCATTCTGTTGTAATCTTTTATGATGAAAGCAATGAAATTTTGTTTAATTTGTTTCCACTCTCATGTGAAATCTGAGTTTGATTCTAATGTTATGTAATAAAGCTTTGTAATGTATTTGATGAATGCCTAATCAATTTTATTATACAAAGCTTTTTGCCTTTTTTCAAAGACAAAATTGGTCAAACTCCCACTTTCAACACAGAGAGGCTCTACCCTCACCAAGATCTGAAATTGGATCTCTCTTAGTAACAACCCATCACGACTCCTAGACCACATCCCTACAAACATGTGTGTGTATGTGTGCGCGCCCGCATATGATCACATCCTTTGGATATTTTGTTGCAATTTTTTAATAAAATATTCTACATTGACAATGAAAGCAATGAATTTTTGTTAATTTGTTTCCACTCTCATATGAAATCTGAATTCAACTCTAATGTTATTGTAGGATTTGAGCAATACAAATCCACAGAACGCCAAGATCACCTGCATACAAAAAACCTGTTACAAGGAAGTAGAGAGAAGAAGAGGCCAAGGGTTTGACTTAGAATATGAAGAAGAAAATATCCTCAATAATGAATGAATAATAGTGTACAATGGATCATCCATATAAAGGAGATCAAAGGCCTTGTAAAGGCAAACCTAAAAAGCAGAAGTGCATGTAATAATCAATTAAACTATTACAAGACTAATGCATGCAAAAAACAACTGATGCATAACTAGTGCATGAGTCAACTAAAGCAAACTGATGCATAACTAGTGCATGAGTTGACTAAAGCAAAGAGTTGATATCTTAAGAAGGGAGTAAAATATTAATAAAATTAATAATTTACTCTAACACCCCCCCTTAAGATGAGCAACGATGCAGCTACAAACAATGCAAGAAGAAAGCAAAGGAAACTACAATGCTGAAAGCAGAAATGGGTCCCGGCAACATGGCCTGATGAGGTACCCAGCACAAAAGAGAGTCTCTGAAAAGCGAAGAAATAGAGAAAACCACATGGGAAAAACTCTACTCCAAAAGGAGACAAAGACTAGTTTGAAGTACTGAAGAAGCCTCCAAAACTAGGAATGTTCCAAAAAATAGGAACAAAGATGAACATGTACAACATCACTGAAGCATGAAACTGCAAATTCTGTCAATATGACCAGGTAGAGAAGACTGTAATCTGCATGAGTGCCCTCAAATAACACTACTCGAATCAGGAGGCAAACAAAGGCAAACACTTGAACTCGAAGATACAGATGGCATAAACACCAAAAGCCTGAAGAGCTGATCAATCAAAGCTGGAAGAGTGCATCCAAAATAGGAAAGAAAAGAGTGTCCATATGGTAAATGATCCATCTCACCGGAATGCATAGGTACCCAACCACTGCAACCGCCTAGTACATAGGATCAAATACTAAATACATGGCTGACACAATTGAACCAAAGAAGCAGCAAAACCAATAGTAGAAACCCCCCCATACTGCGGACAAGGGAGTAATGACAGGTACACTGAGAAGATCGTCCAATATGAACTGCATGTTGAAGAAGAATCTGGAACATCGAATGTGCAGAAAGAGTACAAACACATATAGAGATACCTGAGGCTAATGTCATGGAAGGAACACTCACTTGACAAAAGAAGATGGAAAACATCAAACCCCTCCAGCACTTTATAATGGAGTGCGAGTACAAATAGCATGAACATGTGTCAGATCCCATCAAAGCAATAGAATGGCACTTTATCTCAGTGCGTGTGCATAAAAGAATGCTACAAAAGTGAAGTATGCACTGCTCAAAGAAGATCAAAGGTTGCTAAACCAAAAGAGCAACCTAAGATGAGCCATCCCTCAAAGGGAAGAGATCCCAGGACCTGAAACAACCAAGATATCCACCAGACTGCAAAAAAGCAAGAATCTGAATAAAATTAACCTGGAGCAGAATCTGGAAAAATGACTCACAGCACTGAAAAGCTCTCTGAACAAGCTTTCCAACGATATATCATTTTCCAAAAAACGGAGACCGGATGTGCAAGATAGAGCTCCCGGAGTGCATAACTGAAGATCTGGTTTTGACAGAGAAAAACACTATCAGAAAAAATAATACCAGATAAAATAACCTTCAGATCTGGAAAGAGCTCGGAATCAGCTTTCCGACGATATCTCGTTTGCCAAATTTCGACACCGTATGCTCAAGATATGAGCAAAAAACCAACAGCTGCACTGGAGGGCCCAAAGAAGGTGTCTGCAAGGATCTGAGGATGGGTGACGTCAGCAAAAGGACACAAAACCCCATAAAACTATCAGATCTGATAAAAGCTCAGAAAGAGCTTTCCGACAATATCTCGTTTGCCGAAAACGGAGTTTGGATGCAAGAGAAACGGATCCCAAAATGTAGGAGGTCTGAAAACGCCACTATCACAGAAAACATCTAACTTTGACAGCAAAAAATAGCATCAAAATGGCAGAATCACAAAACCATACCAGCAAATTCTGATCAGGCTGGGAACCAGCTTTTCGACGATATATCACACGCCCAATTACGATCCCATATGCTCGAGATATCGCAAAAAAAGCCCAAGTACCCCAAAAAAGCTCAAAACGTGAGCAAAGGGCCTGGTGACGTCAACAAAGTACCTGCTTAAAATTGACGGCCAAAAGGCCGTCACAGGTCAAAACCCCAGGGGCTAAAGCAAAAGGCCCTGGTCACATGGGTGACCAAGGGCGGGGCTTAGATCGGTTGGGGGCTGGCGCTCGGTCACCAATGGGACCAGGGGCTGGCCGCGGAGAGCTCGAGAGGAGCGCGGGCGCCGACGGGATCTGTGCAAAGTGGCGAGCGCCAGTGGCAGTGGCGCAATTCTCGGCGGACAACCCGGTGGCGGAGCGGAGCGGTCTGCGGCAGTGGCGGAGTGGTCTGCGGCGGTGGTGGAGCTTGCGGTGGGCAATGGGCCGCGATGGCGAAGCCGGCAGTGGGCGGCGCCGGGGTGGCCGCTGGGCGGCACCCAGGTAGCTGCCCTGCCAAATATATATTTTTTTTATTTTTTTGAACAATTGTCGTACCTCGGAGTGTGTGCCAAGGCCGTACGGCCTTGGTACGCAAAAAAAATTTGCGTCAGAGACCAACTTGTCGAAAATGGACAAGTCTTATATGGATTTTGACTATCTCAGGCCTTCCGGACGCAACCATGAGGTCCGTTTGGGCCAGAATCGCACCAAAAATTAGTGATCGCCTCAAGATCCATGCCGAGGCCAATTGCAAAAAAAATTTCTCACAGATCCAACTTTGTCCAAATTTGACAAATTTTATATGGATCTTGGGGTTCTTGGACGCTCTGAACGCAACCGTGAGGTCCATTTGAAGCCAAGATGACCAGAAAAATAGGTCCCCCCTAGATTCAATAAAAAATACAAAAAAGGCCCTCATCTGAAACAGATGAATTTCATCTCTGAATCCTTCAAACACGAACAAGCTGTAGCAGATTAGGCTCTGATACCATGTAGGATTTGAGCAATACAAATCCACAGAACGCCAAGATCACCTGCATACAAAAAACCTGTTACAAAGAAGTAGAGAGAAGAAGAGGCCAAAGGTTTGACTCAGAATATGAAGAAGAAAATATCCTCAATAATGAATGAATAATAGTGTACAATGGATCATCCATATAAAGGAGATCAAAGGCCTTGTAAAGGCAAACCTAAAAAGCAGAAGTGCATGTAATAATCAGTTAAACTATTACAAGACTAATGCATGCAAAAAACAACTGATGCATAACTAGTGCATGAGTCAACTAAAGCAAACCGATGCATAACTAGTGCATGAGTTGACTAAAGCAAAGAGTTGATATCTTAAAAAGGGAGTAAAATATTAAAAAAATTAATAATTTACTCTAACAGTTATGTAATAAGGCTTTGTAATGTATTTGATGAACGCCTCAATGTTATCATATAATTTTATAAATATTTTAAATTTCCTATACTTGTAAATTTTTCTTAAGTTATCAGTCCTAGTACAAGGACAGGTACAGGCTTGGTGTTCTAATACACCAATACAACATTTTTTCTTTTGGTACAAGTACAATTTTGTATGTATATTAACACTAGTTAAATGAAATAGTTAAATACCTCATATATTCAGAATTCATGATTTCTCAAATGTCAATACAAAATGAAATCACAGTCAATTTTCAATAATTTTCATATTATTCTTCATTATTTCGATTTTATTTGAACCACAATCAACCACTCTCACTAGCCATGTCAAATATGGAAACTGCCTCATCTATAGAGATTTCAGCAAGTTGTGTGACAATAAGGTCTAAGCTAGAATGCTCAAGAGTTAGATACCAATTTCCTAATCACCCCATGAGTTAAAGACCAAATTCTAGGATTTTTTGCACCCAATCAGTTGCACTTAATTGAGTAGATAAAGGAGTATATACTCCAATTCTGCACAATTGAAGAACTCGCAACTTGTTAAATTTGCATAAATTTACAATTATAAAATATAAATTATAATATACAGCAACAAAAGAAAATGAGGATATTACTTATTGCAAGAGGTTGAAAGTAAATTGAGTCTTGGCCATGTAAGTACCACCAATTGTAAGCATCTTTCTTGTACTTGTCTTGAAGAGCACAAACATCATGATTCTTTGAAGATATAAAATGGCTGAACTATTCAATACAACACTATATATTTACATTTGGAAATTATCTTTTGGATCCATTCTTGTACCCAGTAGCAACCTCTTCATCTCTATAAGGTACCACCCTCCAAAATAAGAAAAGTATCTCTAAGCTATAATAATTTGGAGACAAAGCGAATGCTAGAAGATGCAAGGGTTTTGCCATCTATTTTTGATAGTCAATAATGATATTTTGCACTCTTTTGGAGAAAAAATGCTTATATACAGTCATGCTACTTGGCTTCTACTATGGTCCTCAAATTTTTAACCAAGTAATCCATGCCATCATAAATTTAGCACAAATGTGGTTGATCTATATCAAGTTATCAACATACCTAATCATACTCATGATTAACTCGATAAAACTCAAAACATATTCCACATGAGCCCGCCACACATCTAGGATTGATGCTTTAACTTTTTGAGCTCTTTGTAATTGGTTGCCTCTATACATTCCAAAGAGTGTTGATGACCATGGCAGTCAATACCTCATGTACCATCATAAGTCATCTCAAGACAATTTTGTGTGATATGATCAAGTCTTGATAACTTAATGTAAAATATAAGAAAGTTAGAAAATTGAAAAGAAGATAACATCAAACATTTAAAATTTTAATTAAAAATATACTAAAAGATAAAATTTTCTTTAACTCCAGGTTGCAAAAGGTCCTAAAGATGGCTTGTGGCATTTGATGATTTGTCACAAACATTTGAATCTCCTTAGCCTCTATATAATTCTTTGACCCACTTGATCTCTATGCTAATCTTTTGCAATAACAAGTTGAGTGATTGGATGGCATACAGTGACCAAAAAATATGCCCATGTGTACCCTCAACCACAATTGGCAAACTCTGATACGCCAAAATCTCAATAGACCTAAAATTTGTTACTCAACAAAAATCTCGACAACTTAAAAATTGCTTTAACTTCTTTATAAACATTGGACATTGGCAAAAGAGATGTAGCATAAACTTCAAAGGATGATAAACTGAAAAAGGCAAAACTCCAAACCCATAGGAGAGAATTTGAAAGTTTGAAGATGAAGGACAAAGAGAATGTTGGCCCCTATTTTGTCTGCGTGGATGACATCGTATACTATTCATGGTCTTAGAGAAAAGATTGAAGATGAAGTAATCATGCAAAAGGTATTAAGATCTATTCCCATGAGATTTGATGTGAATGTTTTCAACATCGAAGAAATGAAGGATCTAGACACTTCAAAGTGGATGATTTGCATGACATTCTCACCACATATGAAATGGGAACCGAGAAAGGAAAAACATCAAAACAAGAAGCCACTTTTTGTGGTGGTTGATAGGCTAACCAAATATGCACGCTTTTTGGCTATCTCTACAGAGTACAGGACACTGCAGATTTCAGATTTGTTCTTGCCAAAGATTTTAGACTCCTTAGGCTACCAAAGAACATAGTCAATGATAGGGACAACAGGTTCCTCAATACTTTTTGGGGGAGTTAGTCAGATTAGCAAGTATGAAATTGACTCTGAGTACCAGTTACCACCCTCAAACAGATGACCAAACAAAGACTGTGAATAAGTGGATTGAGGGATACTTGCGCAATTATGCAGCAAGACAACGAGAGTCATGGATTAGATGGCTTCACTTGAGTGATTATTGTTATAATACCACTTACCATATGTCAATTGGGATGTTGCCTTTCAGAGCATTATATGGTTGCGATGTCACTTCACTATTGGATATGGCTTTCAAAGATAGCAAAGTGATGTAGGAGCATCCTAGGTGAATTTGCAATCAGCATCAACCAAAAAGATTTACATTTTATGTTTTGTTGTATTTTTTACTTTTGGTGAATTTTCGGTATTTAATAAGGCAAATATTTTCTTAAAATATTTTGGCATGGCTTCTTATAGACCCATAGTTGAAATTTGGTGTAATTTTGTGGCATTTCACATTGGCAAAATCCAAAAATTAACAAGGTGGGCATTGGGAGCTTGTGGACCCCACTTTCACCCCAAATGGAGCCAAAATTCAATTCAAATTCTTGAGGGTTACATTGTATGATAGAATCTCCTAAAAAGTGGGCATCCAAAAGAGCATTTATGAGTTTCTAAGTTTGGAAGTCAAGAGGGAGTGCAAGTGGTCTTACATGGACACCTATTTTTAGCATTTTGTAAGAGGTGCTGTAAGAACTCTTAATGGAGATTCTAAAATGAAATTTGAATGAAAATGAGTAGGAATCTAATTTGGGCATACCATTTATGGGTTCCCAAATGAAATGAAATGCAAGAGTTGATATATACTCGTGGAATTTCAATTTCACAATTCAGTTGTTGTAGGTGTAGTTTTGAGGAGAGAAGGAAGAAGGCCATTTTTGAGAAAGATATTGCTGTTGTAACCCGCCATTGTTTGCAGGTCTATATCAGATTGTAATGTGCAGATGAGAAGCCAATAGATGTGGCTCATTGTTTAGTAAACTTGTTCCAAATTTTCAATAACAATCCCTCTAGTTGTATCAATTTGATGTCCATATAATCTTTGTTTGATGATTTCAAATCAGATTTGCAATAGTATTTGAAGAGTGCTGTAGGTGTTGTTAACGGGTAGCACAACTCTCTTGCATCACACAGTACCTAAGGCTAAGTACTAGAACAAGAGTGTCCTAAATGGCCTTGGAAGAATCATTCTAATTCTTCAAGTATAATTTAATGAAGATTATGGAAACCATAGGAGGCTGGCAAGACGAATGACAAGACATTTCAGATTTACAATGAAATAATATTTTATCCTGGAAGCTCATTCAATAAGGTATAAGTGGTGCTTTTTTAAGAAGAGGATTACATTTGTCCTATTATACTTTGTCATTCCAAAACGATGCATAAGCTTTATGTTATAAAGTGTAAAGTTATATTGAAAGATTTAGATGCTATACTATAGTTGGATTAAAATATTTGATAACGGAGAAGCATATTGAATGATAATCCTAGAACATTGAGCTTATCAGTTTCGACATGATAGTTATAATTATAATTCACAAGTCCTCTCATCTATGAGATAGTAGTGACCATCGAACCTATTTCCTAGTGTGATCCATGTGGATTGAGGCATATCTTCCTACTTCTGTGAATTTTATTGATAGAACAACTATGCTCAAAGATACTATTGTTAGCAATAACTAAATTTTTGTAATAGTAGCGCAGATTTTATCTACATGGTCTTGGGAGTTGCAGAATCATAAACAAGCCTGTGAGCACTATTGTGTTGGACATATTAGTGAGTCGGGAGTTTTTAGTTATTTGGCTACGTGAATATATTTGTGAAGCATATTCTCTATACCTAGTTGTGGTACCTTGGATAGTGTGTGATTCATTTATTGTGGCGGAATGAGGCTTTGAATGCATCCGATTATTAGCAATGGATCACGTGGAAATATAAATCCATTGGATTCAATTCTTGCTTCCCAGTGGCAAAGCAATTACTTATTGAGGTCTCAATCTATGGGAGCACCTATTTTTCAATGTCGGCTCACAAAAATGTGATTACTTGGATGACATACATATATCATGTGGGAAAAGGAGTTGATTTGTAACAATTTAATGGTATTGAGGCTGTAGTTTCAAGACTCAGACTTGGCACAGACTCGGCAAGGCTAACCCAACTCAGGACTCAACAAAACTTGACAAAGTGGAAAACCCAAGAAATTTAGAGATTTTTAAGGATTTAAAACTTGTTTCATGCAACCTTTATTGAATAAACCTTAAAGACACAATAACATCATCATATTGAAGTTAATTTGATCACATACACAAGTATACATCGATCATACAAGTATAAACACAAATTGTAGCTGAAGGAAATAGCAAACTTAGATATATAAAATTATAAATATTGTCAAATGTATATAAAACTCATAGAATATGAAATCCATGAATCAAATGTTCCAAACATATATCAAAACATAAACAAGTCTATGGCTCCGAGGATCTTGCATCCCTCTTATTAAGGCGTCTAAGGTAGGTCCTAGATGAATCAATGGCTATAGTCTCTAACTATGACATGCCACCCTCACCAACATCAGTTGTGCCTGTATTTGCTCGTGCTCTATCCTCCTATTCTACCTTGGCTACAACCTCATCCTCTCTATCTACTCGGTCAATCCACTCAAGGTCCTCATCACTAAAGATAGGATCCATAGCCTCAATGAACTACTCGAATTCTGGATCGACCTCTTCTAGCATGATTGGGGTGGTGTCACTGTACAAAATATGTCTCGTTCTAAGTTGGAGGTTGTGTCACTATTTTCTCAATTACTTGGATGTTCTAGCACATGGGATGGATCCATTTGTTGGAGAGGGTTGTATTTGATGTGCTCTATATGTTTTGAGATTCTTGGGGTCTAATAATTTCATTTGAGGAGGTATCATGGATTTTTCTGTAAATATTATCAGACTAGCAAAGGGCAATTATGAGTCTTGGCATCATGGCATCCTAACACATCTCAGGTGGCTAGATATGTTGCCATATGTTGCAAAGGGCAATTATGAGTCTTGGCGTCATACCTAAACCAGCAACTTCAAGAGATAAATCAGCTTGGTGTAATCTCACAAACCATGTTGTAGGTGTGATTTGTTCTAGTGTTGGTTATTACACCATGTGTGTTATATCGGACCTTGAGTGTCCTCATGCATTTTGGACCCAACTTTGGGAGATGCATGGAGACCCTCATATCTCTGCATTCCCAAAGGATCCTACAACAGATTGTCTTCTTCCCCTTGCACATACATATTTCATAACCTTTGATGATGATATTATAGAGAAGCTTGAGTATGTCAAAGGTCTTGCATGTTTCGAGGGATCAAAGGCCTATCTTCACATTCCTACTCCTCACATTGAGATCTCATCTCAATCATCTTCATCTTTTGGTGTTCCTGATCAAATTAACATTTGCTTATGCATAGCCCTCGTTGATTCAGTGCAGAAAAACATTGTTCTTCCAGACACAGCTACTTGGGATTCGTATCTTGCTGACATAGCATCCTTGTTTATGGAGTCTCGTGTTGCAAATCTAGAAAATTATTTTGAGGAAATTCATGTGCTCTTTCCTAACAGCCATATTAGTGTTTCATCTTATCTTTATCGTCCATGGATCTTGTTCTACATCATCTTTTGGAGGGTCCTGATTTGTCACCCCCTACATTGATTGGGTATGTACCTGATTGGTTTGTGGCATCATCATCTATCATGGACATAGCAACATTTGAGTGGTTTTCAGAGGCACGGAGTTTGGATATGGATTCCTACATCTTCCAATTTATGGGAGTGGCTTCTCCTATGTCTAGTGGCTTGGTTTCTTCTGAAGGGGAGACATGTAGTTTGCAGGCAATGGATCATATTCTGCCTTCAAGCATTCATCATTAGCACAGGAGCTACTTCTTCATTGGGGGGATTCTTATCCTCATTTTCTCTCTTATGGGGAGATATTCATTGTACTATTGTGACAAATTCAGTACTTGGAGGGACATCTTGGGGCCTTTATGCTTGTCACATGTATCTTCTTTTCATTGCATCTCTCACTTTTGGAGAGGGGTTTTTTCCCATGTGATTTTTCTCCTTTTCTTCATGTAGAAAGACCTCATTGGTGTGAGTTGCATAGCTTTGTAAATGAGTACCTACTCAAGCCTTCATTGTCAAGACTCATTCATGCATTTCACACTCGAAGCTTTTTCTCACCCTAAGTTTCACTTAAGGGGGTGTGTTAGAGCATGCATATCAATTGCATTAGGCACATTTGCATATGTTGCTTCAATTAATTGTGCACATGCTCAAGAATACTCTCATGCATATTATTATGCATAATTGAGCACATGTTTGCACATTCATGCTCTAGCTTAAGTTCACTTAGTTGAGCCTCAATTTAGGTTTGTCTAGTCTAGTTAGGCTCCAGTTTGCACATTGAGTATATCATGCACTTCTAGTTTACATATCTAGCTCTTGTTTTCTATTTTTAGCTTGAGTTAGCTTTTGGATATTTTTAGTACTCTTGCTTTCTATAAAGCAAGTCATCCATTCATTGTAATTGTATCCCAATCCCAATCTCAATTCATTGTTTGTGCAATCAATATAGAATTTTAGGGTAGTTAGAGAGCATATGTGAAGAACCCAAGCTGGCTCTTCTAAACTACTAATTTGAATTTATAATTTTTGCAAACACTTTGTTCAGAAATACTTTTAATTTGCAATTAAATTCAACTTCCACAATTTCAATATAATCCAACCAAGATAAATTGATATTCCTTGATAATTTAATTGATTATTATTTCTCATTACAAACAGAATATATAAGCATTTAATTAAATAGAAATCAAAGGCACCTGGCAATCCGAAAATGCTTGTAATTTGTAATGTCTTTCAAAAAAAACATGCCACAATTCCCAAACACCTAAACTCCAGCCCTATACAGTCACGGCAAGATGTAATAACACGTGATTGGCTTGTTGTATTGGCAGCTCCAACAGAAGTATTAAATCGGCCTTGTTCTCCAGTCACATGAGCAGTGGTAGAGCAAAAACGTGACCTGCCAGTTGATGAATCAGACCACAGGCAGATTGAACCTCTCCCCTTGGCAAATTCGCGTGAGCTGTATAGGATATTGCAGTCCCCTTGACTCCACACGGCTTGACTGCAACACCAATAGACTGTCGTGGAGTGTAAAAACAATTCAAGACTAGACGCAGATCTCATCCAATGATGTATGGCACCCAGGAACAATCACATACTAGTTTTTTAATAAACTCGGCTAACAATTTAATAATTGTAGCTTCAACAAAATAGTAAACAGCAAATTTCCCAATTAATTCTCAGAACCTCAGCAAGACAAATTGAATTCTTTGAGAACAATTCAATTTTGCCTGTAGAATTAAAAACTTCTTCACCAGAATCCAGTATACATCAGCACTGGATTTAATATAGAATCAGATCGACCTCTCTCCTGGAAGAAGACCAAACTTGACAAATCACAGAAGAACTCTCTCCAAAAATGAAGACCGAGCTCCAAAAACCCTAGCTTTTCCAAGCCAAGCAAAATTCTCACATAAACAATTTATCAAATCAACAATGGGTGAATGAAAGTGCTTTTTCGAGTTGTACTTATAGCTTTTTTCGGAAAAAGCACAATTTCACTTTTTTAATATAAAAGGCTTTAAAATGATAATTTCACTTTATAACAATAAAGTTATAAAGTACTTACATTATTAAATTAAAATACTTTAATTTAATAACGATAACTTTAAAAACAAAGCCACTGAATTCTACTAACTGAAACAGACTCATTTCTGACACCAAAGCCCAAACGCCAATTGCCCTACCAGAAATAACCCACTGCCAAAAATAGCTAGCTGCTAAAAATAGACTTACTATAAATAGTAAGTCTCTCAAACTGGAGATTCCCTGAAGCTCAAACCTGAAACATCTGACACTCCGTGCAGACACCCTGCTAATCCTGGCCATACCCAAAATACCACTTACTAAAAGTAGTAAGTTGACAGAAATTACCCGAACGAAGAGCAGACCTGATAAACTGAATCCCCGGAATGGAATCCCAACACTGGCTCTGACATTTGACCACCTGATTAGCTTGCGAGGGTCGCCAAACCAAGCTAATCCTAGAAGACGAAAAATCGGGGACATTACAGTCCTCCCTTCCCAAGATTGCTTGTCCTCAACCAATCAGGAAAAACAAACAACATCACAATCCACCCGGATCCCAAAGATGGTCATGAATAATGTCCTGATCAACCTCATACTCCTGTGAAGAAGCCAACAACATCAACAATACCAACATCAGTAACTGGAAAACTGCCCTCAACCCCTAACTGATGATGCTGCAACAGGATCACCACGTGGGAAAAACTCAACCGAGAGTAACTCACACGGGAGTAACTCAACCAACAGACTAGACTTACTCCCAGTCTTTGAACTAATCAACTCATCATACCAGTCATAAAAGGGATGCGCTAAAGAACTGTGACTGATAGACATCCTGAACGTGAGGATCGAATGTGAAACTGTAAGCACTCCTCACTGTGTACACCTCTGTAAACTTCTCAACAAAATCTGACTGGCATCCTGTAAAAACTGTGTGATCATCTGGGGTACTGAAAGAATCCCAATCATCATCATCATCATTATCCTCACTCATCGCCTGAAAGGGATCATCGTTGAACTCAAATAATGGATTGTCATATGACAGTGACATCCATATCAAATAAAGGATTGTTCACAAAGTGAACAACTCCTGCCTGCAGAGCTGAATAAGATATCTGTGAGCTGTGAGAGACATGATGTGTAATCTGCTCTACCTGAATGGACTCATGTCTCTGTGAATCCTCACTATCTACAATAAGTCCCCATAAACTATGATCTCAGGACTCATCCAAAATCTCCTCGAAGTCATTACCCAACATACCACAGGGGGTGTCATACTCAATGCAGCTCATAGCATCCTCAAATGTATCATCAGATGTGTCCATACTATCTGCATCCACATCTCCTACTAAAGCCTCAACTGCTGACACCTGACTCTGCTCACATGACTCAACGTCAGGTTGTGCACCAATAATGTTGGAGCATGAACCACCATCTTTTGACTCCGCTATAACGCCCAAATCACCAACATCACAGCTAGGTGACTCCATACATGCATTGGTCCCATATGAGGAAGCAACTGCCTCCTACACTAGAGCAACACTACGATAGCTGACATAAAAGTCTCCAATAACAACTCCCTCCACGGAAGAGTCTGAACACTCAATGACAACTACAACATCAGTTGCCTCTGAACAAACCGTAGCGACTACTCTGGGAGTCTCAACCTGCTGAAGCTCAGTGCTACTATCCACCGAGGGCACTGATACATCCACATGTCCCTGTCAAATAAGTCCATCATCAGCACTGCAGATAGGACTAGCAGGTGCCGTACTAAATATAGGTACATCTGCATCATGGGCACCTGTCGGGAAAAACTCAAGCTTTCTTCCCTGCAGTCTCGATGTTGGCCTCCTAAAGGCAAAAACCATATATCTCACTGCCCTGTCAACTGTCTCTGGATCCGACAAACTCTCTACCAATCTCTACTAATAAAGCCTAAGTCTTTCCATACTTTCCATCAAGGCATTTATTTCCTCTCTTTTTCCCATACTGCTACGCTGACTTCCAGAACTAGGCCTCCTGTATTTGTCCATAGCTAGGAAAAGAGAGAGTGTTGATCACTTTTAAATATCATCAGAATATAAAAGAATTCATTCCCCACAGGATGGCAAGAAATATGCTCTGATACCACTATGAAGAACCCAGGCTAGCTCTTCTAAACTACTAATTTGAATTTATAATTTTTGCAAACACTTTGTTCAGAAATACTTTTAATTTGCAATTAAATTCAACTTCCACAATTTCAATATAATCCAGCCAAGACAAATTGATATTCCTTGATAATTTAATTGATTCTTATTTCTCATTACAAACAAAATATATAAGCATTTAATTAAATAGAAATCAAAGGCACCTGGCAATCCGAAAATGCTTGTAATTTGTAATGTCTTTCAAAAAAAACATGCCACAATTCCCAAACACCTAAACTCCAGCCCTGTATAGTCACGGCAAGATGTAATAACACGTGATTGGCTTGCTGTATTGGCAGCTCTAGCAGAAGTATTAAATCAGCCCTATTCTCCAGTCATGTGAGCAGTGGTAGAGCAAAAACGTGACCTGCCAATTGATGAATCAGACCCCAGGCAGATTGAACCTCTACCCTTGGCAAATTCACATGAGCTGTATAGGATATTGCAGTCCCCTTGACTCCACACGGCTTGACTACAACACCAATAGACTGTCGTGGAGTGTAAAAACAATTCAGAACCAAATGCAGGTCTCATCCAATGATGTACGGCACCCAGGAACAGTCACGTACTGGTTTTTTAATAAACTCAGCTACCAATTTAATAATTGTAGCTTCAGCAAAATAGTAAACAACAAATTTCCCAATTAATTCTCAGAACCTCGGCAAGACAAATTGAATTCTTTGAGAACAATTCAATTTTGCCTGTAGAATTAAAAACTTCTTCACCAGAATCCAGTATACATCAGCACTGGATTTAATATAGAATCATATCGAGCTCTCTCCTGGAAGAAGACCAAACTCGACAAATCACAGAAGAACTCTCCAAAAATGAAGACCGAGCTCCAGAAACCCTAGCTTTTCCAAGCCAAGCAAAATTCTCACATAAACAATTTATCAAATCAACAATGGGTGAATGGAAGTGCTTTTTCGAGTTGTACTTATAGTTTTTTTCAGAAAAAGCACAATTTCACTTTTTTAATATAAAAGGCTTTAAAATGATAATTTCACTTTATAACAATAAAGTTATAAAGTACTTACGTTATTAAATTAAAATACTTTAATTTAATAACGATAACTTCAAAAACAAAGCCACTGAATTCTGCTAACTGAAACAGACTCATTTCCAACACCAGAGCCCAAACGCCAACTGCCCTGCCGGAAATAACCCATTGCCAAAAATAGCCAGCTGCTAAAAATAGACTTACTATAAATAGTAAGTCTCTCAAACTGGAGATTCCCTGAAGCTTGAACCTGAAACATCTAATACTCTGTGCAAACACCCTGCTAATCCTGGCCATACCCAAAATACCACTTACTAAAAATAGTAAGTCGACCGAAATGACCCGAACGAAGAGCAGACCTGATAAACTGAATCCCCAGAATGGAATCCCAACACTGACTCTGACATCTGACCCCCTCTGACCACCTAATTAGCTTGCGAGGGTCGCCAAACCAAGCTAATCCCAGAAGACGAAAAATCGGGGACATTATAGCATATTATATTTGCTTGATCTGTCTTGTGTGATAGGTGTTTTGCTTGCAAATGATCCTTGGCTCCTGTGGTTGTTTCAACTCCTACAAAGTGCACATGTCTGATAAAATTTGTCAAGGGATATTACAATGTCGTCTACTATTGAACCAATTGCCATACAATTTTTAGCATTGTCTATTATGAATTGGATAACGTTTTCAAGGCCTACCATCTTAATGGATTGTATGATATTAGCAATTAATAGTGCATTCTTCAATTCCCTATCACAATCTATTGCCTTCAAAATCATCATCTATTTAGGGGGCACTGCAATGACATTAATTAATGATCTATTTTCGCAATCCTTCCATCCATTGGAAATGGAAACACTTGAGATATGTATCCTATACTACTCCAAATGATGCCTCTATTGAAGCTTTCTTCCCAGTCAAATGGTGTTGCACATTTTTTCATCCCCGAGTAAAATGTCATCAACAAGCACATTGGCATTTGTTGTCACTATATACAACCAATATGGTTATCTAACAAGGTTGAAAAGAAACCCACTATGATAAATGCAATGAACAATGCTTTCATCTGCGACCTCCCTTGCCTAATTCTTTAAGGCTTTTTTCCAATGGATCTCTTTTACGAGAAAGAAAGGCAACAGATTGTGTTAAGCCACTAGAAGGTTTATGTGGTCCTTTCTTGAAAAGAGGATGCACTATTTCCTTTATTCGTTGCATTGCCATTTCGGCATATTCTTGTTCTTTGATATATCCCATTATTTTTTGCCGTGGCAAACCTTTATTATTTGGCCACAAACAAACTTTCTATTCCTAAGCCGATAATAGCACACAAGTGAGCTTTCACTCAAATATATTAGCTCTTCTACTCATTCTCACATTCGCTACAATGCCAACGATAACTCCCACCACCCAAAAGTTGTTCAATTATGGTTGTATATTCACAAAGAGGTGACACCGCACCAAATTTAGATGAGCTTTCTACTAATAGCAACTAACTAAAAGTGCCAACCTTGTCATGTCCCTGCCATGAAGGCTTAAGAAAATCATCTTGCCTCGAGAAGATTGGTTAATAATAATAAAACCTGAGATCTATAAGGGTGGTGGTTCATTTACATACGTTTGATTTAATGAATACTAAGGCTGACTCAATGAAAAAACTCATAAGAAACAATTACCAATAGGCTGACAACTGACCCCCAAAAATAGCAATTATCTCCATTAAGCAAAACAGTACTAAAGAATTTGACCATTGAAGGGGTGTGATATAATAATAAGACCAACCTATAATAGGGGCGATATAATTAAGTTGATAAAACCCTAATTACAAGAGGTGTGAGTGAAGGGATGTCTGGGAGGGGACATGTCTCCCTTAACCCAAGGAGGAAGATATAAACTACATAAGAATCAACTCCAAGACATCCGTCATCAGCAGCAGAAGAAATATCGATATACTCAACAATAGCATCAAACAACAGCAGAAAAACACATATTCAGCAAGGATAATTAAACAAGGTAACAGAAATACATAAAATAAGCAGCAGAAATAATCATATACGGCAGAGGGGTCTATTTATAATCTCTTGATTATAGCAGTATAAAAGAACAGATTTATATATGCATTTATAATTGCATATAGATGGGAGTATATAAAATGTTTATATCTGATTATATAGAATTAATTAATACATGAATTTAATGTCTACATATTATCAATATGGAATTTTGCAATGATTGGTCTTATTGAGGGAAGGGAGCGCAAGGAGGGAGAACGGTGAAGGAGTCACACTAGGTATGGTGCCTCGTAAAGATGGTTAAGGACCATGAGGGAACCTCATGATGATGGTTGGGGACCATCGGTTAAGGACCACGAGGCCAACGCGGATAAGGTCCTTCCTTGGGCCTAAAGTTGAGGGTCAAGGACACCCTATTAGCCCCACACTGATCAATTGTTGAAGCAAGTCAATCATAAGAGGCGAGAGGTTGACATGAGGGAGGAGAATAGCGTAAAGTCCTTACTAGGTATGCCACCTCACAATGATGGTTAAGGACCACATGAGGCCACAGAGGATGAGGTCCTACTATGGGGCTTAGGGTAGAGGACACTTGGGTGTAATGTCCCCAAATTATGAGCACCCAAATTTTGCCCTAGGTTACAATTTTTTATCAAAACAAGTAGGGTTTAGCAATACCTTTCACTTTAATTCAAACCCTGCAAGCAAGTTAGAAATCATTTATAATCACAATTCATAAATAGATTTCTTTAGTTAGAAATAAATAGACTTTTCTAGTTAGAAAAAAATAGACATTTTTAGTTAGAAATAAGCATATATTGGAAATGTAGATCAAATCACTAGATTGCTTAAATCAATTTTAAGATGGCTCGACCATAGAATAGATAAGATTGGGTGACTTGATAGTGTACTCTAGAGACCCTCTACCCTAGCCCAAGAGCAAATATATGGCCCTTGCCATCCATATGAGCAAGGGTACCCAATGAGGTGTCTTATCACCGTTCCCCTCAATCTTGCCACTTCTTACTTCTAATGATTAACATCCATATGCATTTGTTTTCCATGATAAAGGTCATGAGGAGTATTCACAAAAGGGTGCCCAAAAAGTTAATCCTTCCAAAGCTAAAAGGTAGTTCCCTTTGTCCCCATTTGGCCCTATGGGACTCCCCAATCAGCTTAGAAGGTGACCCCATCACTGTTCCCTTGCCTATAATCCCTCATTTCCCCTACAATGGCTGGTTACAACAGTCAGAGAGTATAAACATACATAGCATTTCATGCATATCTCCTATATTAAAACATCCCCGAATCAGCAATATATCTATGATACTTGACAGATAATCATGAAATGCATATTAAATCAGAGGTATGCAGATGTACACAGAATTATCTACTATGTATGGAAGCCTATACCACATGTAATTAACACTGTAAATCCACAATATATATAGTTAGTGCTGTAGGCATGACTGCCTTTTCTTATGACTTTATTCTCTTCTCCTATTTGATGTCTTCCACTAAAGGAACTTCTACCTTATATAGCCGTTGGGAGGAAAGACAATGAGTTGCAACCCAAGAGGGGTGTCTTCTCAAACTAACCATTGCCTGCTCAAAGTAATCACATGCCTCTTCATGGCTATTGATTAATGACTAGTTAAAGACTAAAGAATGCTGATTGAGGAGTCCCTTGGTTCACAGCAAAGGAAATTGGCTTCATGATTATAGAAAATTGAACAGTAGAAAATATGCATCAATTTCATAACCTCTCTTCCTCCATTGATGAAGCTTGATCAGCATCCACAGATCGTGAGCAATGACGGAGGCTTCATCTTCTAATAACACCGATTCAGATGCAACTATGTTTCCAGATTATTGACAGGGGTGTGAAGGCATATTTTGTTGTGTCAAAAATTGTGAAGTCTCACTATTGTGAGACAATTTCTAATCAAAATCTGGTCGGAGTCGTGACATTTAATATATGAGAGATTATATAGTAATATCATATTCCAATTTAATGATTGATTGATTGAATGAATAAATTCTTTCGATTTGATGATTTGAGGTATTGGAGAGTGATGATTAGGTGATTGTTGATTCAATAGATTGATGGTTGATTGCTGAATTGTTTTCTTCCTTTATCCCAAGGTGAAGTGATGAATGATATGGATTTGATGATGGTTTGCTTGATCTTGCTGATTGATTGATATCACGAGGGATTAATGATTGCTGGATGAATGAAGGATTTGTCTTGATGGATTGTCATTGGATACAATCACCACCTGTTGAAAGAGTCACAATCCTTCATCATTCGTGTCCTTTGAAAGAGTCACAACCTTCTTGATTACCACCCTTTGAAAAAGCCACAACCCTTCATCAATTCTTCCCATTCCAATCTTCTTCCATGAATCCTTCCTTAATTTAAATGCTCCCTTACTTCACCTTCTCCTCTTTCAAATGACTCTGCTCCCTTTATATCTTATGTTGAGGTAGTCACAACTCTTCATTATGTATCCCTTGACCTTTCAGTAACTTAATTAATTATTGATAATATTACATCATATTATTTTATTGTTTATCTATTTGTTTTTATATTTTAATTTTATTATTATTTATTATTAAATACTATTTGAGAAAGGGGATATTACATTGGGACACCTCACCATATCTTCCAATACAACCCTCGATATGGTTGAGCTACCATGTAATCATTAAAATTTGTTGTGAAGATTCTTAAGTATATTTCCAAATACTAGAATTGGATGTATTTCATGAATTGTATCTAATCTAGTTGCAGGTTTTCTCCAAACAGGTTTATCTTACCTTATTCTTAAGTAAGGATTGTATCTCTAACTACATTTTTCTATTTGTTTCATTTGGATTCGTGAATTTAGGGAAAATTATAAGGTGGTCCAAGAAAGGAACATTACAATCCTTCCAAACCTTGCATTAATGCATTTGAGAACACACAGGCTGTCATTGTGCATGCCATTTTTCATAATTTTATTGCTTTTAACCATCCTCCAAAAGTCCTCCAAACCCTTCGAAAAACTCAACTTTCAAGATTTTATATTTAAGCATTTTGAACTTTTTACGTTTTGTTTTCCAATTTTCAAAGACCTGGCCAAGTTTAACTCTCCAGACTCACCAAGTCCAGCGAGTCAAGCCTAACTAATGATTACATGCAGTTCAGAAACGTTATAGTTAACTTGAAGTTGATATATGATTTCAATGTTTTCCTTTCACTAATTGGACTTCTGATCAGATTTCTTAACAATTGAAGCAAATTGGTCTAATTTTAGACAATGATGTGAAATCCTAACTGAAAGACAAAGGGGCCTAAATATCTCTGATTTCAACTGTTTTCCATCTGCATACAGACCAGGAGAATGAGACAACAAAGCAAAGCTGAGAAAAATAAAATATGTCAATTAAAAAGTGAACCAAATAACAGAACACTGAATAGTCTTACAAAAGAAAATGCTAAACTTCTGAACAAATTCATCGGCATAACAGACTACAAATGTGCTCTGGATTCTGCTGAGACAAGTAAAAGAACACTGAATAATCTGACAAAAGTAAATGCTAACCTTCTGAACAAATTCATTACCATAACCGACTACAAATGTGCTGTGGATTTTGCCAATGCGATACATAACAGATAGGATATCTTTCTCATCCTGCAATGATGAAATGTCACTTGTCAAACATTACAAGTTAGAAATCATGCCATCCCTAAATTCTTACATCAATATCTCATCCTGTGCTGGCTAAAATAGAAAAGATGATCCACTCGTCTCATGATAATACTCCAATAAAAATTCTTGGTACTAATTCATTATTGATTATACTATGAAAAATTTCAATGTGAATTCTATAGGATTGGAATTTCCTAGGCTGTACTGCAAGTTAATCTCGTTCAAAGGCAGACATTTTAATTTATAAAGATGGGAGCAACAGTTATCTTAGCAGAATGGAACATGAAGAAATAATAAAAACCTGTGGATGCTTGTCCAAATTTTCCATAAGGGCGTCAAATGACATTTTAAACATTGATATGCTAGGTAATTTCATATGACTGAGAAGCCTCCTTGCTGCAGAACGTATATCAGCATTGATGTCTTCCAGCATGCCAAGAAACTGCAAATGCAGTATAGAAATTTAAATTGAATAAAACAAGTAACACAAGAATTATTGCTCATTCAAATTTAAAACTAGACAATAACAATAAATAATCAAGATAAAATAAAATTGAACTTTAACATAAGCTAGAACGCAAATGAAAGAGCCGATGTCTCACAACAAGTAAATGTTGAAAAAAATAGAATGTTAAGAAGGTTTGACTAAGAAGTGGTTGTCAATTTAGATTGAAACCTCCAAGCTTCAAACTACTTAGATGCATGATTGCCAAGACCTATGTCAAGATACCATTGAATTATCCCAGTATGAACACCATCACAGAAAATTTATTAAAAGGAATCAAGTCCTTTAAAATGAAAAGTAAGATAATGCCATAACCCCACCAGGCTATGAGGAGCTGACCAAGGAAGAAGCAATTTAAAAATAATATTAAAATAAATAAACCCTAGGCGATTCTGTGAGAGCCGACCTGATTAATGAGAATAAAACTATTTATAAAGGAATTAGTTGTATAAAGAGCCAACCTAGATCAGATTTAATACAAATCGCCAAAAAACATAGGGTGGAAATAAAATAATTATTGGGAAGGCCACATTTCATCTTGGGCAGGTTGAAAGGTAATGGAGATGTCATGGAAAATACATTGAACAGCAGTATAAAGGAATTAGTTGTATAAAGAGCCAACCTAGATCAGATTTAATACAAATCGCCAAAAAACATAGGGTGGAAATAAAATAATTATTGGGAAGGCCACATTTCATCTTGGGCAGGTTGAAAGGTAATGGAGATATCATGGAAAATACATTGAACAGCAGTATAAAGGAATTAGTTGTATAAAGAGCCAACCTAGATCAGATTTAATACAAATCGCCAAAAAACATAGGGTGGAAATAAAATAATTATTGGGAAGGCCACATTTCATCTTGGGCAGGTTGAACGGTAATGGAGATATCATGGAAAATACATTGAACAGCAGACTGTAAATTTAGAGCAGCAAAGCAGGAGCACAAACAGTTGTAAATATACTAAATTTGTGTAGAAACCTGGTAATAAGCTTTCAAGTCTTATTTACCTATTAAATTGCCAATCAAGAAGGAAAGGGGAAAAAAGAACTAGAGTAGTAGTAGTAGGGCAGCAGACACATGAATACATATTTCTTTAGAGCTGCCTTCTGGTTCCCCGTTTTTCTCTTCTTCTCAACAGCAAACAACAGAAATTGGTAGCAAGTTATGATTAAGGGTTATGGGATTAGCAGTTTATGTTTTTAAGGTTATAAAAGGAGTGCAGGAGGGCTTGTGCCCCCATCCCCTCCCCCCCAACACAATTTTTTAATTTTTTCTTAACAAAATATTATTTCAATTTTATTTTTGACATCAAGCAATTTGACCATTCCCAGAACAGTTGAGGGATATCTTAAACATCCCAAGCTATCCTGAAGATGTACAGAAGTCAGCCCTTGTGGACAACATCCCAGGAAGGCATACCCAACTTCCCCAAAGATGGGAACAGCCAGGAGATATCCCCTACTATCTTGCTATCCCAGGACACCAGTCAAGTGTAACATGACTAATACAAAATTGAGGGCATTCAAATGTTTAAAATGTTAATCAGATTTTCATTTTTCTATGGTTAATAAAGAAAAAGAGTTGAGGCCAACATGCGATGCCCGGTAGGAAGATAGCTGTTAATTATTTTATGCATGTGTAATCTTATATCTACTTATTTGTTATGATTTATATTCAATATGACTCAAATCTTCAATTGAAACATACCATTCAAATATAAAACATACTAATTAAGAAATTATAAGCACATGACAAGTGATACTCATAATGGTAGATAAATAAATTTTACCTAACTTAAAATATCTTTTTTTACACAACTATTGTACTTCTCCACTAGCCTTTTTCTGAAATTGATTATATCTGTTCATATAAAACATATTAAAAAGGGAAGAACCCCCTGTAATAATCTCTTCCAATAAGGAGGATACTAAATGATTACTGCGAGGGTTGACAATCAATAGGAAAATCATTTTCACTATATAAATAGGAATGAACAAATACCAGCTTTTACTCAATTCCCGAGAAAGAAATCAATCAAAAGAAAGATTACAATAATGATGTCTCCCTGTGGTACAACATATGACCAAATTAATTTCAAAATGCCAAAACTGGAGGCAAAATGCTTCCACTTTTGATTGAAGGTTCTGTCCAATAATTGAAAGATCTAATGCTAATTTTACTTGAGAAAAATAAAAATAATTTAAATTATTCTTCTATGTGACTTCAAGAAATTAATCAGGATAAAAAGAGACAATAAAAGGAATATGGCAAGCACCATATGCATGTGTTTTTCCTGCACTCTCAAGTGATCAAGCTGAGCCATGTGAAGCAAACCATGTAACGTATGCATGCGAACCTCAAGAGAATCATCATTCAGCATATCCATCAATAAATCCAGTGCACCATCAGCAAATTGGTTAGAGAAGCCACTGAGCCTTGCCAAAGAATGAATGGTGGCCACACGAACCTACAAAGGCAAAGACAGATGTATTGTTTAACTCAGTGGATACCATGTCAGGTATAAATGTGGCCTATGAAAACTACATCTCCATGAAGAAGATTTGTATGCAGATTTCTCGCAACAAATCTAAACCAATTATTACCTCAAAGAATTCATCCTCAACCCCATGAAGAAAGGCTCCAGCAGCACTAAGGGTGAGAAAATTGAAGTCCTCGCCACAGTCCAGGTGATCCCTGACATCTTGAATTCCACTAGTTGATTTCTTTGCTGCTTTCCCCAAAATCTTCTTACTAAGAGCTTGGAGCAAAATATTCTCAGATAAAGGCCCCATTTCCCCAAGTGCTTCAAGTGCTTCACTTCTCACTCTCATATTCATATCCCTTGAGAGAGCACACAGCTGCATTGCAAGTGTAAACATTTACACAATAAATTACACAATGAAAAGTATTTGAGAATGCCATAATATCAATAGAAAAAAAACATCATGCAATAGACAGCAAAATCACAAGAATTAGAAACTAAAAGATGAGTTTGTGTCATTTGAAATCTGAAATGCAAACTTTATATCTGTAACATACACATTAATACACCATTAATTCAATCCAATTACTTTTAATTTAAGGAAGTGAGATTTTTCTAAAGAATAAAGTCAGTCACAATTTATAAAAGGTTGAATGTCAACATGTCAAATTAGTCAATCAAGACAAGAAACATTGCAAACTTCATGACACCATTACAGTGGATTCAACATTGACATAACATGGCATATATTGCCTTTGTCTTATCCTTCTTACAAATTATATAGTAGAAAATATTAATTTAGCACAATTCAAGGTCAACATGCAAAACCTTAGTTGCAGGGTATACTAGTAGGGACTCCTGCACCCGAACCAAGTTCACTCGAATTCGGGTTCACCCAGGGATACGCTCGAGTGCACACAGGGTATGCCCCAAGCACAGTAGGTGGGTTGTGGGTGCACGCATGCGTACCCACAGCACATTGTGGCGCGTACCCATAGCGCATGGCGGGCGCTTGGGGTGTCCTTGTGGACACCTAGGCATACCCATAGGGTATTCGTGGGCTTGAGTGAGAAAAAGTGCCCAAACTCAATAAAAAACAATTTTTTAACTTTTTTTTGCAAGAAACCCTAAAACAGCCTATATGAAGCCATTTCTCCCTAAAACAAAACACTTTGACTCTTCTTTTTGCTCCCTACTCTCGTGTCTCATTTTAGCATTTTGAAGAGCAACTAGATTTTTCAAAGGGGATAAATTGAGCAGTCCCAGATAGCTTGCATCAAGGAGGAAAAAAGCATCTAAAGTGAGCATTTAACCCTATTCTCTATTCTTTTAAGGAATTTTTTCAAGATTTTCAATAATTTTTTCAAAGTTTTTATTTTTTTAAGAAAAAAAGAAACAAGTTTAACTATTTATTATAATGTTTTTTGATCTTCATTCCAAACTTGTATGATTGTATTTCTTTACTTTTTTCTAATTTAAAATTGTGTAATTTCTTATAATAGAAAAATCAGATTGCAAGAATGGCCACTAGTTCAAGTTAAGTGGGTGTGGATACAAACCAAAAATTTAAAATTGATAAAGGATCTTGTTGATGTATGTAGCATTGGTCAGATAAATAAAACTGATTATATAATTATTATGAGAAATGATTTATTATATATATATATATATTAATATATATAATAATTGATATTATTTGTATTAATAAATATATATATATATATAAAGTTAATCATTTATTTATTCTTATAAAGACTATATAGTTAAATTAATAAATTAGATTAATGAATAGACATGTCCCATGAAGGGACATGTCTCTTCGTGTCTTTACCATGTATATATTCAAGAGATCGATGCATTTGAAACACACATACTTTTACGGCAGTGCTATTACATTTGCAGCGATCTTAAGCTTAACAGATCTCCTTTATGAAGACATACCAAAATGATTCAACAACTTCCAGGAGATGGGAGATATCTTTGAAATTGTAACGAGTGTAAAGTTAATTTCAAAGAGCTCATATTATCGACTGAAACTTAACTTTTTCAGCCCTTTTGGGAAAGGGGTTAGTGTAACATGCTAAACCTAACTACCAAATAATATTAACAAATAATGAGGAAATCATAGGAAATTAAATTTTCTTTTAGCTCATATTAACAAAAAGAACTACTTTCCTTTTCACATGAATATGATAACTATAAGGTTCGTTTAACTAACTAAAGTAAAAGATATCACAATAAACATTCATCTAACTATCTTCATGTGAAAATGAATTAACTAACAATTCAATTATTGTTTAACCAAAAGAAAGAACTCAATAACTGAATAAACTAACAAAACATGAAACATAGAACCGAATGTAAGTGTTTACCCTTGTTTTCTCTTTCTACAAATGCTCCTGGTTAACATCCAGGAAGGGGAGAGCATCATCGGGGGCTTTACCTCCCAACCTCTGACCTTTCGGTCTCAACCTTACGGTCTCACACACAACTTCCTTTCAGAAGTGGACCAGCCCTACATGAGAGGTGCAAAAATAGGATCCAATCTTTCTTGCCATTTGAGTCTTGGAATTTAGAACCCACAACTATCTTGGCTAGTCACACCCTGTAGACTTCCTTGCCTATGAGAATGACCTTCCTGACTATACATGCCCTACTAGTTCAAGTGACTAACAATTACTACACCATTGCATAGCATCACCTTTATTAAGGTTTCCATTTTCCAAGCACAATACTTTGTGTTGTTATTGTCACCACCAAACTTGTATATGAGTCCTACAACTCTTAAGGTCTTTCCCGACCTTAAAAGGACTTGTTGTCCAAGATGGCCAATAAATTGTCTCACTAACCACGAATTGATGTTTATACTCCTAATACACTAGGATGTCCTGCTCTGTAAGAACCCTGATGGTTCTATCAGTGATTCAAACTGTCCCGAATGAAATTGTTTTTGCAATTTTATAAAAAAAATTGTGTTTTCCTAGATATCTTTTTTTGGGGGCGTTTTTCAACAATATATGGAATTGAAATACAATACTTGAAATTTTAAAAATTGAAGCAAACTATTCATTGAGCAATCCTTTTTTATTATCATAATGCAATTCTTCCTATCACTTAATTCATTCTTTTCCAAACAAAGAGTTACAAATATGAATGCAATGCTAATAATATGTCTGAAACTAATTGTAAAGAACATGTAACAATTCACATGCATGTAGCATATTCCAGATTAGATTGCAGCCTTCTGGAATGATCTTATTTGTTTCTAAGGCTCGAAATCTTTGTATGAAGGCACAAACAACAAAACGTGCCTCAACCTCCTCCAAATATAACTGAATCAGTAAAGGGAGAAAAATCTGTAAACCAATCATGTCTGTGAGTGAAATGTTGAGAAGCACCAGAATCAATATACCTAGCAAAAGATTTGACATGGTCTGCAGATCTTTTAGCCATAAAGGCGTAAAAGGCAGACTCTTTTTGCTTTGTGTACTCAACCACATTGGCTTTAGGCAGAGACCCTCCCTGCTTCTGTTGCTCGAAAGCCAAACGATTGCGACAATCCTAACTATCTTCCAACATTAAGTTGGTCAATGATGTCATCTTGCACATTTCCCAATGTACGAAAAATGAGAAAATAGAGAAGAGGCGCGAACACGGAATCCAAAACATGAATCCCAAAGTAGAAAACAAAGGTTGAATCAAGTACATGCTTCAAAAAAGTGATGAAGTATGGCTGGCACGGATTTCAAAAAAAATCCCGATTGACCCAGAAAATCCAAAGAAGACCCAGATGAGATTTTAAAAAACCCAAAAAGAATTTGAAATCAAAATAAAATTCTAATGACATGGAATTCGAGGCACATAAATCGAGGTACCCAAAAAATTATAATGACCCAGTTGAGATCTCATAAAACCCCCAAGGAATTTGCAATCAAAAAAAATCCAACTTGAACTAAAGGGTCAAAACCCTAGGCAGCCATGGACAAATCAGAACTTGATGCAAAAAAAAAAAAATGGCTAGAAATGCTGCTCAGGATTTTGCAGTGAAAACAGCCTTAAAAACATGCAAACCCTAGTCGGGATTGAAAACTAAGCAAGATCTCAAAAAAAATTTAGAACTGATACTTTCCTAAGAAATAATTTTTTTTTTCAAAAAACTACCTTTGCTCCGATACCATATTACGATGAGTAATTGGTAAAAATTTAATGTACTAAATGAAGAACAAATTAGTTCTTGAATAGATTTACAAGAGACGATGTTTCTAAATAAGAAACAATCCCAAAAATAGAAACTATATCTACAGGATATTTACATTATAGATAACCATTAAATAAATAGAAAGATATCATTTTAATATTCCCAAAATTGCTTGTCCACAAGCAATGTCAAAGCAATTCTACAATCATCAAACTAATCAATAGTGTAGCCAAGAATGATCTCAATGTCCCAAGTCAACCTAGGAGATCTATAGTACCATCTTCTAAAAACATTGTCCTGCAAGGTACCTGAACAATTGATCTCTTGAAAACCTCTCAAAATCAAATATTGCACCAACTCTATCAACTCCTCAAGAAACCACTCTCCAAAAGAACTAAACTGGAAAACCAGAGGAGTAAACTCCAGTAAGCCATCATTGGCTTCCTCATCCTCAACTACTAAATTGCAAACCCAAGTGATCCCAGGGTTCCATATCAATCTTATAAAGGAACTGTCAAGATTATGTGGCATCATTCTGATCACAACTAGCAAACCATCATGCTCAAAGTGCACTCTCCTCCCATGTAACCCAGAAAAGGAATCATCATCAACACCCATACTGAAAAACCTGATAAAGCTGACTCAATGCCATGTAATATATCCTGCCAAGGCATCTCAGTGAAAACCACACCAACTAATTCACTGTCAATCACGATCCTAAGCAATAGAGAAAAGAATCTGCTTTGCCATAAAAAATGAAATCCAAGATATCCCTTAATGACATCCAGAAAATGAAGCAAATCAATCATCGTCACAACTCTGCAATCTACCAACCAGGGAATCTCTCTATGGTTTCCAACTGAAATCCAAGATATCCCTTAATGACATCCAGAAAATGAAGCAAATCAATCATCGTCACAACTCTGCAATCTACCAACCAGGGAATCTCTCTATGGTTTCCAACTGAAATCCTAACATCAACACTTGACCTCCCAAGTGTCAAAGGAAGAGTTATGAGCCAAGCAGTGCACCTAAACTATTGCAATCAATGAGAAACCATCCAAAACAATGCTCATCATCTCCATGTAGTGTCTATAGTGACCACTACTAACCAAAGAGAAAGCAACAAATAAATAAATTGTGTTTGGACGAACACTCACAACAAACTGCCCTATAGCCTACCAAGGCTTAACAACCATCTCCTTATGAAAAGATGTCTCCATAACCAACATAAAAATGTACAGGCAGCAATAATCAATCTGAAAATATAGGAGATATGAATATTATAGTAACTAAAGAGACATCTCCTATAATCAAATCATCTTTACCAACTAGCCACAACCATAAAATACTCAACTGCTTGTCCGGTGAAGTCATCCAACTCATATTCAGCCAAAGAACTTAAGTCATCCATAGGTTGATCAGAAAGTGGATAGTAGTACTAACATTTGGGATTTTGCCCACAACAAGAATCCTCAACGTATCTCCTCAATGTGTCACATAGAGTCATACCAGTAAATGCAAATTCCTCCACTCTTCTTGCTAAAAGGAAAACAATAATTTGTAAGAGTTCAACAAGCTCATCACCAAAGAACCTCAAATCTAACATGCCTCCATCATACTATTCTGATACAATAATCAAGACTTGCGAAATCTCTCACTATTCCAACTCTAAGGATTTCTAAAAGATGAACCAAAACATGCAAAAGTTCACTGTCTTGAACGATCACCAAGAGTAGGCTACCAAAGTTCACAACACAAACTGTGATGAGCCCAGCTGGCTCTCATTTACAAATCAGCTCTTTTCTCAAATTAAATTGCACTTTTGAATTGCTTTCAGAATATATAGAAGTTTATGAACAACAAATATGAAATTCAATGATTCTTTTCAGATTTTTTCAATTAAACAACAACAACAAATACTTGTGGTTCAATTATTCGTGAATCAAATCCATAACATGCTTAACCAGCATTTTAAATTATTGCATGAAAATAAGGAAACAACGCCTTATATTCCAAACAGGACTGTTGTAGAAGGAAACACAGCCTATGGGATTTGGCTCCAGCAAATAACAATCAACAAAGTCCTCCGAACACAGCCCCAATAGTCTCTCAATTTCAAATGCAGGCTTCCAAGAAGAAGTCGCAGGCTGCCAAAGAAAAAACGCTGCTTCTCTAAATAAATTCACAGCCTCCAGGTGAAAGTTCGTGGCCTCCAGATGTATTTTGTAGCAAGAAAGATACAACAGCCTTCCGTATAACTGAGAGTCACAAGAATAAAATCGAACCAGTAAATGGATAACACAGTATAAATTATAGATGCTCAATACTCAACAAATCTAGTATACAACAGCACCAAATTTGCATCCATAGAATCAGAATTGAATTTCCAGAATTCAATAGCAAAATTCACCACCAACAACTGATGATTCAAACTACAGAAGAGAGGAATCAATCCTCAAACCCTAGCCAAACTTCTCCACTTCCAAAACTTCATAAAAAATGCTCAAGTCATGAATGAGGTTCGAATTCTCATAAGGCTGTATATATAATATTTTTCCATAGCTTCTCAATGACACTTTTTACTTAAAAGCCACTTGCTTTATAGTTGCACATTTGAAATATAATAAACTATTATATTTCCCTTCACTTTAATGCTGAAAATGACCCTTTCATTAAAATAATGCTATTCTAACACATAGGGTCCTTGTTTTATGAGCTAAAGATTTAAAAATTCTCAAGCCGGTTCCAACGAGCTATAACAGTAAGATGCCCAAAATAGATTCCCAATAAAAATGGCAACCTTAGCCAATTTAATTAAATAATAATCATAATTCACCCATCTTGCGAAAACGATTAAAGAAGCATCTGAATCAAAATCTGACAGCACAAAAGTGATCCTGATGATGAAAGATGATGAATGAACTTGAGGGAATGACTTTCTAAAAATAGACGCTCCCTCCAAGAATCTTGGAGACCAAACCGAAAGCCGAAAATAAAAACTGAGAGCATCATTTAATTTCTCTAATTCATCTGAGCTCATTGGAACCAACTATTGACTTACTATAAATAGTAAGTCCCTTAAAACAAGTCAAAACCCACGTCAAGGTCCTCTAATCACCAGAATTAGCCTACAAGGACCCAATGATAGGCTAAATCCACTAACTCCAATGCTCGCTCAAAATGGGGACATTACACAAACCTTCATAAGATGAACTCTTTCATTTTGGAAAATTTGAAGTAAACAAAAAGCACTGCAGCTCAAAACTGAAATTAGCGAAGTACAGTCTGATTTTGTTGCTCTACACAAAGGACAACAGCAGTACCAATGAATTTTCCAAGTATAAGCATGTGTGATAAACATTGTGTTGTACCAAATCAACTCAAAAGTGCTAAGAAAACACCTCCAAGCAATCACCAACTGGAAATCCTCACTCCTTGACAAAGAATAGTGTGCCAACTCCCCTGAATGAGAGCAACCCATGAAATGATGTGACTGACCTGCAACCAAACAACAAGCTCCAAACCAAAAAACTGATATATTATTTGCCAAGGAATACTCCTAGCAGTGGCCATACTATCAATGCTCCAATCTCTACTTAAAATCTCTCTCCAATTAATTTGTAAATAAACAAATGGAGTAGCAAAATGGCTGGTAAGAAATGGTTTACCATTATCAATTCTGAAATTTAGACCATCCAACACTCACTCCAACCATCCACAAAGAGCTCCATCATTTCTTGTTTAGAATCCAAGGCATGGATACCCAACCAAGAATGGTTTCTGATATTCCTAGAAAGATGCACAACATAACTCCAAGTGCCTTCCAAAAAAAAATACACATCATGTAATTTTTTTACTTCTTTGGATATCATCCGTTGTAGCCTATCCATGAAAGCATACCAAACTGAAGTGCAAGGAGCAACAGTAGTCTTCAAATCCAATTCCAAAAAAAATTAGTATGATATATAACATCACTCAATGCAAAGGATGAATTGTCAAGCATGTAGATGTCATATTTATGTCCTTTCACAAAATGCACATAAAAAAAAAGCTCAAAACTACCTTTACTTAGTGCTGTTCTGAAATTTTCAGCAAGCTCAAGAACAAGTTTTGAATCCTTTCAAACTCTAAAATGTTGAAGTCTCCAAGAATCAATACATCCCATGAAGAATCCACATGTCCTAATGTCATAACACTCCTTATGAACTTGCATATCTCATATCTGATGGTCTCCAAGGAGAGTAACCAATTATCTCATAATGTGAACTCAAAGCATTAGCAGGCTGAAAATCATAGTCCAACTCAGATTCTGAAACTTCTCTTAGATCCCATACCTTACTATTTTCACCAAGTGCAACACTACAACCAAGAGTTGTTCCATCATCCAACACAAAAAGTGGATTTTCATGTCTTTTTATACCCGCGTCAAACAATGGGTTATAACTGAACACCAGAAATTGATTCCTCCAATCTTGTTTATGCAAATCAAGAGAGTTGTTTTCTATTATGAATATCAAAATCAGAACTGTTATACCTTTCATCAATGACTCCAAGGTGGTCCCAAGTCTCTCGTGCATCCTCATTATCATTTTCAGTAGTATATTGTGGATCCAAATCATCAAAGTTCCTAAACTTCTGCTCAAAGTCAACTCCATGAAAGATAAATCAGATTTTGTTTCAAGATCTTCATCACAATCATCATTACTATCCTCCATACTTGCATTATGGTCATCATCACAATCAAAAAGAAATTCATCTTGTTTAGGATCTTCATCGTACTTAGATGCCAACACACCTGGATCCCATGTGTCAAAAGGCTGATTGCTTTGTATTAAAATCTGAACCAGAAAGATATATAAAGCAAGATACAAAAACACAATCCAATTACCCTGGGAAAAACCCTCTTGGCAGAGGGAAACAACCCAGCCCACGAAAGCAGTACTCC
Organism: Chamaecyparis obtusa; assembly: GCA_027943335.1. Classification (NCBI taxonomy): domain Eukaryota; kingdom Viridiplantae; phylum Streptophyta; class Pinopsida; order Cupressales; family Cupressaceae; genus Chamaecyparis; species Chamaecyparis obtusa. The sequence continues at coordinate 1,742,082 of BSBK01006040.1, forward strand.
TTTATTTATATTCAATGTATGAAATACAATAGATGAAGAATCTCGAAGGAAAGATAAAAGAATCAATAAATCCTCACTGTTCGAGTGCAAGGAAGAGATCGCAGCTCTGTGATGATTAAGCATGAAGGAAAGCAGTCACACTGTTTGCTCGTATACACAGGAGCTTATAGCATAGATCGAACAGTGCCTCACTGTTAGAACAATACACCATGAAAGACATCAGCCCTCTGCTATAGCAATACGTAGGAAATGCACCCGCTCACTAGTTGAGCAATCACACAAATGCGGAGGCGACAACAGACAATAGAAAAGATACATGCAGCAACAACTCTTTCTTCCGTAATAATTTGTTGATCATACTCGCGCACTAAGTGAATACGCACAACCCCGGGAAAGAGACGTTGAGCAAGGTGATGCTTCACCTTGCTTGGCATTACAGCCAGCAAGGTGAAGCGCCACCGCTTTGCCATTACAAGAGGAGGTGGTCTTCCGATGCCGAGAGACGGCATGCCAGGTGTAGCCAGGTGTAGAATACATAAGTGCATACTACGTAAGTAGTAAACCGATAAACGGTAATTGTCGATGCACAACCTTAGAAACAATCACGACAGTCATGTATAGTGCTTAACCGAAAATGACTGTTGAAGCAGTTATGCGAACTGGGAGAATACAAAATACAATAACAACAATGAATACATTATTGTAATGGCGGGAAGAGCTCCAGTCAAGTCTCTATAGCAGCTACAGGATTCAACACTCCCTTTGAGCAAGATAGAGACCTTATGTGGAATTTACCTAAACAAATGTATTCAGCTGCAAAAGAACGTCAATAGACATACTCAATATATTTAAATTCCATTATCTTACACATAAGAGTTCACTATGGCTAATCTAGAGGGCAACAATGAAAATCACAAACCATTCATTATAGCTGGATCTAGAGCATGAATATGAAATATCACAACAAAATATTCAACATGATTATTTAAAGATCACAACCAAAATCATGGAATCCACATGAACAGCTTCCACCATGGCTACTCCCAGAGGGTGGATCAAGGGCTTTCACCTCAAACTTCTCCCTAAGAAGAATGCATTATCACCTTGCCTACTCGCAGAGGGTGATCCCACCATACCCACCCGCAGAGGGTGGGTCAAGGGCTTTCACCTCAAACTTCTCCCAAAGAAGAATGCATTAACCACCTTGCCTACACATAGAGGGTGGGTCAAGGGTTTTCACCTCAAACTTCTCCCAGAGAAGAATGCATATAAGAAATGGAGCACTCTGCCTAAGATGCCTTCTCAGCAAGAGCTTCATTTTCCACTAAACCAAGCTGTTCTCGAAAGTAACAAAACTTCACCCTTGGAAGTGGCTTGGTGAGGATGTCCGCAGTTTGTTCTTCAGTAGGAATGTATTTCAGTTCAACTGCATTTCTTTGAACCATGTCTCTCAAGTAGTGAAATTTGATTTCCACATGTTTGGACCTGTCATGGAATACTGGATTGACTGAAAGCTTTATGTAGCTTTGGTTATCACACATGATAATAGAAAGCTCAAGAGGCTGTCCAAACAATCCTCCAAGCAATTTGCAAAGCCATACGACTTCTTTGGCAGCCATACATGCTGCCACATATTTTGCCCCAGTTGTGCTTTGAGCTACACAAGACTATTTCCTGTTGCTCCAAGAAATCACAGCAAAACCAAGATTGAAACAGCTGCCTGAAGTGCTCTTCCTATCAGACACACAACCTGCCCAATCCGAATTAGAGAATCCCTGCAACTTCAGCTTGGTGCAAGAAGAATATTTAAGTCCATATCCAACGGTGCCACGAACATATCTCAATACATGTTTAGCTGCCATATGATGAATGTGTCTTGGCTCAGACGTGAATTGACTTAATGTATTGACAGCAAAACATATGTCAGGTCTTGTGTTGACCAAGTACATTAAGGAACCAATGAGTTGACTATACATGGAAGGATCAACCAAATCTGAATTAATTGAATCATCATGAAGCCTTTTCAGATTCACTTCCATAAGAGTTGCCATGGATTTACAATCCAAAATACCAAACCTTTTCAAAATATCAATAGCATATTTCCCTTGACTTAGAATGATGTCATCTGAGTTCTGCCATACTTCAAGGCCAAGGAAATAGTGCAGCATGCCAAGGTCTTTCATTTCAAATTCTGAAGTTAGCTCCTTACACATGGTGATGAGATCATCACTGCCTATGAGAAACAAATCATCTACATATAGAACCAATATCAGAATTTTATCATCCCGAAGCTTTAAGTATAAGTTAGGATCAGCAACATTCTTTTGAAAGCCTAAACCTAAAAGATATTTATCTATTCTCTCATACCAAGCATGTGATGCTTGTTTGAGTCCATACAAGGCTCTTTTCAACTTACACACATGAGATGCTCTGTCATGGATGATGAAACCTTCTGGTTGTTCCAAGTAGACTTCTTCTTCAATGACTCCATTCAAGAATGCTGTTTTCACATCCATCTAGTGGAGTTTCCAGCCTTTAATTGCAGCTATGGCAATGATGGTTCTGATGGAGGTGTAGCGAGCCACTAGTGCAAATGTCTCATCATAGTCAACACCTTCCTTTTGGGAAAAGCCTCTAGCCACAAATCGTGCCTTGTATTTGTATATGCTCCCATCAGCTGCATGTTTGATCTTAAATAACCATTTAGATGAGACAACTAATTTGTCTTGAGGCCTAGGGACAATGTCCCATACGTCATTCTGAATTATGGACTTGTATTCCTCCACCATAGCATCTCTCCACACTTGATGTTTGGAGGCCTCCTCAACATTAGGAGGTTCAGATGAAATAATGTGACTCATTAACTCAACATAACCAACAAACTTGTGAGGTCGTTTGCTTTCTGAAAGTCCCTTGAGGAGTTGTGAAAGGTGTAGCTTCTTCCACAATGTTTCTAGCCCATAGGGGTCTCTTCTTATTGGTGGAAGAAGAGTGGGGACCTGTGGGAACAACCGGTGTCGGAGTAGGAGCGGGATCAACAAGGTCTTCACACTCCCTCTCAACCTCTAAAGGAGAGTTCAGATCAGCCATGGTGGAATCTTGAGGGAGTTCAAAATCTTCCTCATCAACTACAATGCCAGATTCCTTGGGAAGATTACAAGCTATGTCTTCATCAAAGATGACATCTCTATTGATCTCAATCTGCCTTTGACCAAGTACATAAATTCTGAAAGCTTTAGAAAAGTCACTGTAGCCAACAAAGAATCCTTTCTTGCCTGAAGGTTCCAATTTGGATCTTTTCTCTTTTGGAATGTGAATCACTACCGGACAGCCAAAGATTCCAAAAAAACTAACATCTGGCTTTGATCCTGAGAAGGCCTGTTCAGGAGACATGTTACCAAGAATCTGATGAGGGCTACGATTCTGAATAAAGACAGCTGTGCTGCAAGCTTCAGCCCACAAGAACATAGGAACATTCTGATCATGAATCATTGCTTTCGCTGCCTCAACAATGGTCATGTTCTTCCTTTCAGCCACACCATTTTGTGAGGGTTATAGGGAACGCAAAGCTCCCTCTTGATCCCAGCATCAGCACAAAAACTATGAAAGACTCCGAATACAAATTCTCCACCATTATCAGATCTCAAGGTCTTGATCCTTTTCTCAGTGGAATTTTCAGCCAAGGCCTTGAATGTTTTGAAACGAGACAGCACTTCATCTAATTCTTTTGACTTAAGAAAGTAGATCCAACACTTGCGAGAGAAATCATCAATGAAAGTAATGTAATACCAAAAACCACTAAGGGATGCAACAGACATGGGGCCACATAAATCTGAATGAATTAAATCTAAAATACCTTTAGCTCTAGATTCACTGTTATGAAATGTACTTTTAGTATTCTTACCTAGAGCGCATCCCTTGCATATACCTTCATGATCCTTCTTCAGCTTAGGAAGACCAATGACAGCCTTGTCCATGGATGCCAAGGTTCTGAAATTTAAGTGTCCAAATCTCTTGTGCCAAAGAATGTTTGGATTTGAGGAACAAAGAGAAAGAGCTTGAATGGGGCGGGCTGAAAGTCTGTAGAGGCTGTCATGACGAACTCCAATCTCACGAGCTGAAAGGAAATTAGAATTCTTCTTCCAAGCTAGGACTTTACCATCAATGAAGGATACATGATATCCTTTGTCCTCAAGAGCTGAAATAGAAATCAGGTTTCTCTTAATGCCAAGAACAAATAGAACATCACTAAGATGCAGAGGAATGCCTGAATCAAGTTGGAATGAAGTGGAACCAGCCCCTTTCACTGAATAACTGGTGTCATCTCCAATGATCACTTGCAGGTGAGAATCCTTTTCACTAAGGTTGAAAAGATGATCATGATAACCGGTGATGTGACGCAAAGCTCCACTATCAATCAACTAGGTGTCACTGTTGGTAGGAATGTTGCTGGATAAGGCAAAGATGAAACTAAAACCCCCAGGTTCATCACATGATTCTCTCTTGGGAGAAGAGTCTTCAACACGTGCAGTAGAGACTTAAGGCTTCGGCCTTAAGGTGCAATCCCTAGCTTAGTGCCCGAATTTGTCACATCTGAAGCATTGAACTTTAAAGATATCAACCTTCTTCCTTTTGTGGGAACAATCTAGATGAGAGTTGTTATTCCTAGATCGTTTGAAGTATGGTTTCTTTCCTCTTCCTTTAGAGGTGTGGGCTGCCAGCACTTGATCATCTTCATGATGACTTTTGCGACCATTACCTCTAGCCTCAAGTCTGCAATCTTCTTGAATGCAGTCAGCTCTCAATCTATCAAATTTAGGGAGATCATCACGTCCACTGATGCCTTGAATAAACGATTCCCAAGAGTGAGGGAGACCATTCATAGCAAGCATAACTAGGTCTTTGTCAGGAATGGAGTCACCAATGATACTAAGCTGGTCCCTAAGTTCTGAGATTTTCATGAAGTAGGATATGACTGATTCTCCTCGAGCCATCTCGATGTGAAGGATCTAACGTCTCAAGGCCAAGGCTCTGCTAGTATTGTTAAACTCGTAAAGATCTTTTAAGGTCTGAAACATCACACTTGCTGTAGACAAGTTGGAAATTATGGGGACAAGATGATCCTTCACAGAATCAATGAGAATTTTCTTTGCCATTATTCTGTTCTTTTTCCACAGTGCTCTCTTAGCATCATCAGCAGGTTCTTCCGAATCAGAATTTATGTAAGCAAGAGGATCATTTTCCTCTAGGGCAATCAAGATCCTAAACTTCCAAGAAGAGAAGTTGGAAGAACCGTCAAGTCTATCCTCAACCTTTAAACCGTTGACCATGACGGCGCAGCAGGAAGAAGAAATGTAAAAGAGGATTTCTTGTCTTTCTGATTTAGGATCGAAATGCTTAGACCCGCTCTAATACCATGTTAAAATCTGAACCAGAAAGATATATAAAGCAAGATAAAAAAACACAATCCAATTACCCTGGGAAAAACCCTCTTGGCAAAGGGAAACAACCCAACCCACAAAAGCAGTACTCCTTTATTTATATTCAATGTATGAAATACAATAGATGAAGAATCTCGAATGAAAGATAAAAGAATCAATAAATCCTCACTATTCGAGTGCAAGGAAGAGATCGCAGCTCTGTGATGATTAAGCACAAAGGAAAGCAGTCACACTGTCTACTCGTATACACAGGAGCTTATAGCACAAATCGAACAGTGCCTCACTGTTAGAACAATACACCATGAAAGACGTCAGCCCTCTACTCTAGCAATACGTAGGAAATGCACCCGCTCACTGGTTGAGCAATCACACAAATGCGTAGGCGACAACAGACAATAGAAAAGATACGCATTGCAACAACTCTTTCTTCCGTAATAATCTGTTGATCATACTCATGCACTAAGTGAATACGCACAACCCCGGGAAAGAGACATTGAGCAAGGTGACGCTTCACCTTGCTTGGCATTACAGCCAGCAAGGTGAAGCGCCACCGCTTTGCCGTTACAAGAGGAGGTGGTCTTCCGATGCCGAGAGACGGCATGCCAGGTGTAGCCAAGTGTAGAATACGTAAGTGCATGCTACGTAAGTAGTAAACCGATTAACAGTAATTGTCGATGCACAACCTTAGAAACAATCACAACAGTCATGTATAGTGCTTAACTGAAAATGATTGTTGGAGCAGTTACGCGAACTAGGAGAATACAAAATACAATAACAACAATGAATACATTATTGTAATGGTGGGAAGAGCTTCAGTTGAGTCTCTATAGCAGCTACAGGATTCAACACTTTGTTCAAAAATAAAGTGCTTGTTGTCCTCCTCGTGAGTGGTTACCTTTGTGAGAGACTCACTCCCAAACTCACTAGCACTAAGGGTTACGCCGATAGTGTTATATATATTACATGATGTTGCAATATTGCTGCTGTAGAGACTTTTCTCATAATATTTTTTGTCTTAAAATAAAACATTTGTTGGGATGATGTTATCTTTATTGTTGTTTTCGTGCAAAATATTTACATTTTGTTTCAAGCGTCAGTTGATTCGAACCAAATTCCTCTGTTTTCCGAATAATTGTATATGGATTATTTGGCATTTTGGAGTACCCGTCGAAGGTAAAAGCGAGTTGAATATGAAGACCATCTAGAGATTTCACTCTAGACATAGTTGTAAATGTCATTCCCTGTCTCTCTATTTTACCGATGTTGATTGTTGCCTTCCGTAGTGTGAGCCCCTGCAATTTATGAATAGTAATAGCCCATGACATGGTGAGTGGGAGTTGTCTTCGGCTGCCTAATGTTACAAGCACAATCAATACACTCTTTGGATCTTGTTGGTTCCGTGATAACCCACTATAATTATCAAAACATATGACAACATACATGGGAATGTTGGAAACTGCAATTAAAACAATTGTTATATTGTCATTGATGTCAAACCTTAACTAGTGAGACAGTTGCTATCTAATAAAGTACCATATCTTTTGATTGATGAAGAGGATTTGAAAAGAGGAGATAACAAGAGGACCTGGTGAAAAGTTGAGTTATGAGATACTACAATGGGTATTTGATTAGTTGGCACATTGGCAAGGTAATGTGTTGTTCATCTTTAACACTAAGTGAAGAAGTCAGTCGAATTGAAGTACAAAATAAATTAGGAAAGAAAGTCTGGAAGCATAGGCTTAACTGAGCAAAATTGAGGAAATTTAGTTTAAACCGAGTGATACTAGTATCAACCGAGCGTCAGTATAAGCCGAGTAAATTTTAGTGTTGACCGGGCATCAGTAATTGCCAAGTATCAGAGAATTCACCGAGCGAAGACAGTGTTTGCCGAGAAGGACAGTTTTAGTGGTGACCAAGTTATCCAGTGTTGACCGAGTAGATGAACATAGTATTGACTAAGTGTCAATAATTTACAATTTGTGAAGGAATTGAGATTCCCAGCCGACACAATTGAATTCTTGGGATATGTAAAACGTGTTGACATTAAAGATGAATGACCTGGAGCATTTGATGCATGGTAAACCGTTTTCTTATGGATTCAAGGAGAAGTTTTGAGAAGTATCTAGAAGGATAAGGAGGAGAACAAAATGATGGAAGGATTCAATGAATCTGACCTAAACCTAAGATCTACAGAAGAGATTAAGCGGCAAAAGATTAATCTACCTAATCAAGGAGGTATAAGGATGACCTAATTGTGGGTTATGTAGTGTGTGGAAAGAGGTTGATGTTATTGACTGGCGAACCTAAGTAGAACGCTAAGAAGAGCTGTGAAGAGCTTAACAGAGTTGAGGTGATTGCTTAAAGGGATTTCCGAGCAGATCAGAGATGGAGATGACAATGAAGGTCAGTCAATAAATCAGCATATGAGCTTATTGGATCTGTATTTGCAAAGTGAGTTGTATATTTCAAATCAGAACCTATTGTTACTTTCTAACCATTGTATCAGTTAAAATCATTTAATCAAGGCTGACCTAACAGTCATTTTGTAAACCCTTTAATCAAGGTGACATTCTACTAGGATGTTCTTAAGCCCTCTAACCAGGCCACTCCTAACAGGGTGATTAAATCCTTTAACAGGGTCACACCTAACAGTGTGTATTGTAACCTTTAACAGGGTTGGCTTCTCACAGAGCTCACTTCAAAAGGGTGAAAATTTAGTAGCATTTTATTGGTGGTTTTTCCCATATTGAGTTTCCACGTTAAATCATGGTGTCATACTTGTGTGAATGTTATTTGATGTGTTGTATTGTTAAAAGTTTTATATTCTGCAAGTTGATTACTATTGGACAGTGGACTGCAAGTTTTGTGTTAATGATATATTCTATAGAGACCGAGTGAAATGCTGAATAGATCTAAGTTTGTTTAAGTGTTAAAAAGTTGAATTGGTACATCTGAACTTGAGGATGACTGATTCACCCCCCCTCTCAGTTATTCTAAAATCATTCTAACAGGGAATAGCTAGTGGCTTACAACCTGGCCCGTAAACAATGTTGACAACCTCACTAAGAGCTCCACTAACAAGTCCTGCCTCTATCTAGATATTCGTTGTAAGCATAATGTGTTGTCCTCTGCAAAGGAGTACATGTTTTTCTAGTTGGCCATCATCCATTACATCATTGTTTCTGCTTACACAATTTATTGTTGTACTCATTGCAATTGGGCGATTTAATAACTTCAACATCTTTCTATTGTGTAGCTTTATCGAATCATTAGTAGTGTACAGGTGTGTAGCAATGCCAAATGCTTTATTTTTAGTAGTTGTTAGGTGTATGTCTATACAAGTCATTAGAAGCTTCCAATCGTCCTCCTTTGGGTTTGCATCTCGGATATTCTACAATAATCGGCGGAATTTTGCTTGTGTGCTACTCTCACCTTCTTGTCGGAACATCATTTGTAGAGTAGCAACCATTGTGAATTGGTCCCACAGTAACTTAGCATTAGAGTGCGACGTTGAGATCAATTTATCCATAACAAGCGATAATTGTGCCAGGTCGCCAAATAGTATTATTGATATTCCACCAAAATATGCATGTTGTCGATGGGGGAAGGCCTCACGTAGCCAGTTGTCAATTTTGAGTATCTTTGGTCCTATGAAGCTCATCTCATCTATCGGGATATATTTCATATGTTTCAATTCTTCTTGGGATGTGGTTCACGCCTGGCTTTGTAATGGTTGCATTTCTTTAATAGGGATTTTGAGCTTTGAATGTATTGTTGACGCACGTATGTTGAATGTAGCAACCCTTGTGGGGGCCAGTATTAGTAACTGGCCTTTTTATTGGGATGCCCTATTGTTCAGTACTTCTCTGATGCAAGAAATTAAATAAGATTTTCCTGTACTCGTTGTTCCCTGAACAATCATGTGTAGTGGTTTATGAGAGAAGCTCCTCCTATGATCTTCAATTATTTGGAGTGTGAACTTTTGCCCCGGTGATAATGTATAGCCATGGTGTTCAGAGCTTGCTAGGATAGTTTCATTATAGCTGCACATTTTCTTGTCATTTATAAAATGTGGAGCGATTTCATGTAAATGCGGTGGGATTGTAGTATGGTCCCATTTGTTGCTTGTATCAAACTCACACTTTCCGAGCATGTCAAAATCATGTAGTGTCACAATACTCATTGGTCCCATCTGCAAAAATAGCTCCCACTCGTTGATGTCCATTGTCCCATCTGCACTATTATCCACTATTCCTCTCCATTCCCGTCTTCTTCTTTGGAGCTATTTTCCTGATCAATGATGTGATTAATGCACCATACATAGTGAGCCCTATCTTTGTTTCTATATTACAAAAGCGTTTATATAATAATAATTCGCACCAACAAAATATTTCAAAGTGTTCTGAATTGGGTTCTGGGATGGTGTAGGACTTTGGGTGAACATTGACAATGGCCTTTACTATTAGTTCTTACCATTTGCATCCCTTGCAAATTCAAGTAGTGTTACGGTCTCTAGTTCTGAAGGACAATCTATATAAATGTAGGTAGTTGGGCTGAATCTGGTTGCTTTCTGGTGTTTTAATTATTTGATGGAGCACTTTTCGTCCAACATTCAAAGAGATGAAAGGTCTACTATAAACAAGTGGCAGTTTTTGCAACATGTACATGTTTCCTGTGCTCCTATCACGCTCTATAATAACTTCAAACAGGAATTTCTAATATGCCATGAGCATTGGGTCATGTGCTTTTTGTGCTAGAGATATTCTTCTTAGCATGTCAAAATATGTCTCGGATCATTTCTATTCTTTTGTTGCTTACTTGGAAATGTATTTTAGGACAAATGCTCAGGAAGTAACAGGTTGGCAATCGATGTTAGCCCTCCAAATTGAAAGCATCTCTAGGTTGTGGATATTTAGCCTATCGTCATTCCTCGCAAGTTCATATTGTTTCTTCCCAGCATTGTTGCAAGACAATGTAGATGTCTCTTGTTCTTTCCATAGAGCTTTGTACCTGCATGTTAACTTGTTCCCCTTTTTGCGTAGACATGTACGCTCGATATATTTGGTGTGTCTCTGGACACGATTGACCAACTCCTCATAATCACGAGCAAGGTCTGCAGCAAAAATCTCATGTGTCTAGTAGGCAAGGATCATCTAATGGGGACTGATACACCACGTTGCCTCGGCGAGATGCATTGCGAAGATTCCATGCACTGACATAAATATCGAAGTATTCTCTTGCATGTTCAACTTTTGCATTGTTATGTCAATCAAATCTATCCATGTTTGGTGCATTTGGGAGCCAAATAAATCCGTGTACATGCCCAGTTCCTTGATGTTGCCATTCAGCTTTGTTCCACCAATCTACTGCACCAAGGAACTTCTCAAATACTTCTTCATGAAATATTGAGAACCGATGATAAAGATATAATGATGTAGTAAGACGATTATTAACGATGTTGTCCACGCGATGTTTGTCTGTTTGCATTTCCACTGAAATGTCATCTGTCAATAACCTTTGTAGATTTGGCCATTTCATATCTATTGCGCTTAATGTGAAGAAGAGGGTAGGTGTTACGAATTGGTTGATCATGTCCATTAGTTCAGCACAATGCTTGTTCTAATACGGCCTTGTGCCTCGCATCAAAGAGCCAAAATGCATCAATTCTTCAACTATCTATGTATCCAGGAGTTGTCTTAAGTGTATGCAAGGTTTTCAATTGTTGTAGGTATGTTCTCTTCCAGATTCTTTTCAAAGAAGATTGTTGCAAGGCTATAACTACGATGTCGCATCGTAAGATTGTAAATAAAATATTGAAACCTTGGATGTCTTCCAAATCTGTGATCATAGTACCTCATCAAATGTAGGGCGTACTCGTGCATATGCTCTTCTCACATCCATGCCTACATTGGTAATGCGATTCCATTGGGAGATAGCGTTGGAAATAATATGTCAAATAACCCTTCTGTGTTATATTCATTTATAGGGGATGGGTCTATTGTAGGCCAATCCATAATGTTTTTTGTAGTGTCATGGAGCTCTAATACTTGCTTAATGATGTCTAGTTCAAATTGCCCACTTGGCAACTTTGGCACTAGTGAAGAAGTTTGTACTAAAATTATGTTATCATTCTCCTCGGCCACGTCAATCTGATAATTTGGCATAGGCATGTCTTCTCCAATGTTCACTATGTGTAAAATTTTAGAAATATCTATATTCCCTTCAAGAAGTCGGGCCAAGTTTTCCATACTCAAAACGACATCATGGTAGTATGGATCATATTTAATTTTATATTGCAATGCATCTCTAACATGACTACTTTTCACGTAACAGTCATAAGAGCTTTCTTCTATATGCACTCTTTGCACTATTAATATATCCAGATCTTTGATTCTTCATGGCAACACATTTGCAATGGCCTGTGTATCCTATGGAAAGCTTATTGTATGTCTGCTATATTTGTACTATCCTCCAAAAGCATGGGTTACTTGTAATACTGGATCTACCCTAGCGATAAGCATTTCTTCCACTTGGGATAGTCTTTTTAGCACAACTGGCTGTTCACCGGGGTCCATGTTGTTGAGTGCTAAAAACCTATGTATACCCTTTTCATTAAAACACCTTTTACATATCACAGTACTGTTTGATGGTTGGAGGTACATGCTTGGGTAACGTTCCTTATATATGGTACATGTCTATTGACGAGGAAGTGCATCCAACCACCATTGGAATTTCTTCATTGCTATTATGAATTTAGCATCATTGCTTAATGGTGCACTCGGTTCTAAACAATTTTGGGGTTGCAGCTGCTCATGTTGGCCTATTTGGCTCTCCTGATACCTTGTACGTCTTGTTGCTTTGATTCCTTCTCCATGACGCACATAGTAGTTGTGGTTGCTCTCACAACTTCGCAATCATTGGGCCTCGTGTTGTTGAAGAATTCTCTCTTCTTTTTGCTTGACATTAATTTCTCTCTGTTGCATTCTTCTTTCTTTTCTACGGGCAGCTATCTCTTCTTTATGTTGAGCATAACAAGCTCGGTACCTTTCGTGGGCTTGCTGTGTAGCGATCGCTTGTGGATTTAATTATGCTTTCCCTCTGCTAGCATCACGGTCTTCCATCTATAAACGCATTTAAAAGTCACTGTTAGTATATAATGTCAATCATACTATAATGCTTTGCACCTCTACAGAAATACACCCTATAGTGAGTAGTAGGTATTTACAATTATGAGCTGAATAATGTTGTCTGCATTTACTTCCTTCAACTGCTAATTTGAAATTTGTGTTTGCAAGATATTTTCATAAGTTATGGTTAGATTTCAAACGGGTGACACATAATCTGATTTTCCTAAATTTGGCATAAGAGATATATAGTAAATTTAACGGTTGATGGCAATTTCGCTTTATGTAATTGTACATGATTTTTTTATACCAACAGAATTTATAATTACGAGTGGTGTCACAGGTATATGATAGGCCACTGTAAATTAATATGTATGCAGACATTGTATTTATAGTTGCAAAGTACACTATATGTATATCAATACTTTCAATTATTCAATACACAATAGGTGCATAGTAGGCTATCATAACTCCGCATGTTTGATGATATTTTATTGAAACCGGACAGTACACAACATATATATTCAAAAAAACATAAATTTGTACATTCCTCCACACATTCTGGGCAGGATATGATCTACTGATGGATATATGCATCAAAGTTGACTGATACATTTCCTTGTTTTCACAAATTGGGAATATTATCTATTCAGTATCCTTCTGAACGGGTTCAACACAACACATCCCCTTAATTTTTTCAAGTAAAACATTGCTCTCTACACTGAAATCTATTTGTGAAACTTTAGTAATAGTTGCCTTCACACAGTCTACGTTATTATACATCTCGCTATTACATGTTAATGTGAAAAGGTATTGCTTGTGTTGTACATCTCTAATTGCCTGTTCAGTCGACTTCTCAGAATTGTCGTCAAATTGTAAGTTGTATAATACTTCGGCAGGCATTCCCATTAACTCTGTTCCAGCCTCATCAAATGCAATAGCCCAGATTGTACCTGTGTGGTGCTACAATTTTAAATGAGCTATGTACCTATAAGTGTATTCAGTAACTGCTGAGTCACACTTGGGACAAAACAAGCTTTCATCTTCAACTTCTTCCAAGCTTTTCTTGCATTGCTTGCCATTCATCACCCTAGAGCATGTTGGGTAGCAGAATTCGTCATTTTTGAAGAATATCAATGTTGCTTTTAGTACGCATTCAAATTGTTGGGATGACTGTGAGGCCTATTTTTGTATATCACTGATTGTCATCCAGGCGGTCGACAGGGGTATGCCAGCTAATTGCCTTGTCAATTCTTGGACACTGCTACCATTTTTCTCATACTAATCTTTTAATTGTTTGGTCTCCTCTATGACAGGGTCTATCAACAAAGTTGTCGTATTTGACATACTTATGACTTTCCCATTAAATTTTGATACACACCCGCTCTTAAAAGCAAGCACCATACTTTCTTGGAGGTAATACTTTTGTTGGAGATTTGCACCTTCTCACTCAGTTGGTGCCCCCCATAGCGTAACATCGATAACAATGCCAAACATGTCTAGCAACTTGATGGTGCACCTGGGAACCTTTGTACCATCTTTTTTTTTATTGTCGAAGTTTCTTGCACGTAAACAACTCCAATAATATTGTCTGAATTGTTCCTCTTACTTTTGATCTCATCAATTGGGATGAAAGCAAATCAATGCTTAGGGATAGAGGGGTCATCCTCGCACAATGTGACCTTTGAATCCGCCGTCAAAGTCATTTCCAATCCACTGTTGACTTTGTTATAAAATCTATTAGCACTTTTCACCATCCCGCGAGCTATACTGTAGACAGCCCCAATCTGTATATTCTTATAATGAATATCCGCGATGTCATTAAAGCAACTGACACGCGTCTTCGTCCCTTCATTGTCTATAACATCAAAACTAAACACCTGGCCACTCCCGTTGTGCTTTTGAGACTGGTGCATCTCCTTTTTCATAGTTACACGAACTTTTATATGCCATCTCGGCTAATATGGGTTCAAGCTTTTAACAAGCATCAGTGTGGTGGGCACTGTTTTAGCTAGTTGAGCTGTTTGTACACCAAACAGAAGCTTATTTCGAGGTGCAGTATTAATCGTGTTGGTATTTCCTAATATTGATTGCGAAGACTACGACTTTTCTGTATCTGGCTCTTTCTCATCCGCACATCCTGCATCTAAAGATTCTAGATTTCCAAGTATAGCATGTTTTGTATGAACAATCTCTAGCCCCATAATTATAATCCACCTACATATTTATAGTGCAAGTAGTTGTGAGTCAGATTTTAACATATAAGAAGAGGATAGAAAGCCTTTTTAAAATATGTTAGAGTGCTTCATTCACTGTACTTTGCTTGATTTGGAGCAGCTGTATTCTGTTAAGCATATAATCGATCCTACCTTGATATCTTGAGTTGTTATATAGTGGTTATACTTCGTTGGCAATGTTGCTATATATTTATAAACACCATCAGATATGTCTAGTTTATATCGTAGAGATTGTTCGGGCCCAGCTCCAAAGTTTCCTATGGAGTATACTTGCACTTGGGGAGCCAGCCCCGCATTTCCATCATACAGAAGTTTGACCGCATTTATAGTCAATGGTTCCATGGTTAGAAGTTCATAAGTATTTCTGCAAAATGTATGCAAGTCCACTTTAATTACTCCCCAAGAAATGCAATATACCATCTGACAATTTGCGACTTAGGAAAGTATGTAGCCTAACATAGTATTCATTTTAAGTCATTTGAACGAAAACACACCAGTTCAACTTAGACTAAGACACTTTCCATTCATGAGAGTATAGAGCATATAATTGATACAAACTTGCAAATGCAATTTATATTCAGCACTAAAGATCATGTGAAAGCATGTAGTTTAACATAATATTCATTTTAAGTCATTTGAGCAAAAACACACATCAGTTTAACTTAGAGTATGACACTTTCCATTCGTGAGAGTATAGAGGATGTAATTGATACAAACTTTCAAATTGATACACATTCAGCACTAAAGATCATGTACATTGAAAACATTATGTCAAAGACAAAAGCAATAGCTAAGCTTTGCCCAGGGAATTAGATAACGGCAGTAACAGTGTCAACTCTAAGTGCCTATAGTACGTAGTTTGTGCTAGCTTCCTTAGTACATATACTTAGTAGTTAGCCATACATACATTCGCAATATTCCTACTATATAGTAGGCAGTGTCGAATTAACAGAGCATCTAGAAAAGGATTCTTTCCATTTGTATGAGTATAAAAGATACAACTACTTTAGACACTATTTCACTATCATAGGATACCCAACATAGCTCAGAAGTGTCAGACCCGTTCTAAAAATTTATTGAATGAAATCTTGAGATTCATAGAATTGTCAAGGCCAAAGGCCATAATGTTTGGCATATCGATGTTCCTTGAGGGTGTCATAATAGGCTTCAAGCACGGTACATGCCAAATGAAACTTTTGCTTGACCAATTGAAACATTTCAATTTGGTCTACCTCTACACGTTGTAGCTTTTTGCTCTCATTTCGGAGCTGTTCTACAATATCATCACACATTCCCAAAATCCCATTCATCAAGAGATCAAAATTGTCAACAGCTGGGTTGGGCAAGTTGACTGATATCAATCCCACTGATGAGTGGGGTGATCCAATATGGCCCGGGGACACTCATGATTTGGAGGATGAACTGTTAGGTACGCTGAAAATTTTGTAGTACTCCCCAGGAAATGCCATTATCTTGAGTGACATCGATCCAATCCAAGGCATTTGTTAGAATTGAAATTAATATCATTTTAAATCCATCAAAAGTAAATTCGATCGATATTAACAATTACTAACTTAATTTTCCTAAACTTACTCGCTACAAAGAAACCTATTTTTTATGTAAAGATAAATGAACAATCTACAATGTCACCTAAATCACGGTTCCTACTACCCCCAAGTATATTCATAATTATCAGGCATGCTATTTCTAATACAAACCACTTTAGAAAAAGGAAAGTTATTGGAAAGTTATTGGCAAACCTTTACCTGTAGAAATGCCTGATTTATTTGGTTAGTAGTATGCATCTCCTCCATTTTGTGTGAGACCACCACATACTCATAAACCTACATTTAACAAGAGAAATAGAAAACATTACATAACATCATCTAAAGTAAAGGACAGTTCATTAATCACAGGCTGCTTTTATGAATAATGAATAATTTTACTAGCAACTCACGGCAAGCTGACAAATTAAGCACCATGCCTCCAATACCACTATTATGTTCTTAAATCTGGAAATTGACAATTAACATAGTTACAAAGAAACTCCAGTACAAAAACAAACAAACACTACATCCCCATGCCCACACCCGCACCCACAATATTTGTTGACAACATTTACACATGTTATAGTCATACCCTTATCCTATTACTTGCATATTCTTATTTTAATGGCATCCCCATCCCTGTACCAGTCGCATAACCCCACATGTCCAGGTAACTAAAATAAATAAAATTGAAGAGATGTGGATGCCAACTTTGCACAATCCAAGAACATTATGGGTGCTCCATTTATTCATGAACTGTTCTTCCAAAAAAAAGCTTTCACTTGTGGCTTGAACACATTTTAATACTTAATTAAGCTTAACTATAAAACTAAACTAACTGCAAAACTGATGAATGAAAAATTGATCAGTAATTGATGTTATAGATAATGACTGCATCGGGACAGACTGTGCATACGCTTGCATAACAGATACATTCCTGCAATGTATTTCAGCAAAACTGATTTTTTTCTCTGTAGTTGATTTATTCTACCATAATTATATAGGAAAATCAATGCTTAACATAAGAGTGCATCCTGCAGGCTTTACAACAGCATCAAAGCCCATCTGTATTTGGCCCAGCCTCTTAGAGCTTATAAATTTATCTATTCCATGGAGAGTTTGCAACAGTTCTCTGAATGTGAAAGCATACTAGGAGTTCTATGTATTCTAATTCTGTAACAAAAAGAGTATCAGATGCCATCTGAGCATTGTTACCGAAAGACTTGTACCTTTACCCCTAGTACTTGACTCCCATTAGGAAACCCATCTCAAAAAAAAACCATATAGCGACATCTTCAGACATTAGGAACTTCACATAAAGTTTCTTTGTGTTTCTAAATGTTTCTTACAAGCATTCCTTTTTAAATGGGAAATCTTCTATACAAGTTTCTTACATATATCACAAACACTAGACTGAGTTTTCCTTAAGTGCTGATATGGGGTTGACAAAAGCTGAAATTACTAAAAAATACACTAATAGACGTAATTTTCTATTTTTTACATTAAAAATTACAAATTTTGTAGAATTAAAGATCTTATTGAAATTCAAAGAGGTGATAATACAAAAAGAGAAAATAATAATGCTTAATATGTTTACAGGAAATGAAGTTTTGATTGAGGATTAAGCTTTGGACAATATTCTCAAGCTTAGCTAATAGAAAAAAATTCTAGAAAGTAAACGTAATTGGACTCAACTGTTAGCTATAACTAAATTGTTAATTCCAAAAAAGGTTAAACAAATGCACAAAATTTGAACTGTAATGTAGAGTAAAACCAAAAGGATTTATGGATACCAAGTTATATTACAAAAGAGTCGCTGTTTTTAAGTCGATTCTAATTATAACAATCTTGCATATTGCAAATTATATTAAAAACAAACGCATCACAGCACGAACAAAGAAAAGCCGAAAACCTGAATTCTAAAGTTCTCAAATCAAAATCATTATTTTTTTCATATTGATTTACTCCCGTTAATCACAGAAGTATGCAATCAGAAATTAATCATTATCAACCCCAACCCAGTATCATATTTAAAAAGCCAAGAAACACTCACCACTTTGATAGCTGACAACCTTACGAGCTCATCCTTGTCCTGAAGCAGAGCAGTAGCGCGCTTGTAGCACCCCTTGGTCAACTTATAACCCTTCTTGTGTATACACACCAGGCCATCCAACGCAGCCTTCCTCACAGAAGGAAACGGGTCCTTCGTAAGACCCTCGAATATCTCTAAAACGATGCCATTTTCATCATTTTTATTCTCGGATGTCACAGCCAACAGAGCCAACAACTTAACTCTCAGACTTGTCTTATAAGTACACAGCAGCTTCAATGCCAAAACCCTGTCTAATTCCTTGAAGGAACCCGTCTCCTCTGCAATACAAATCAGGGAACTGACAATTTGGGTGGTCACAAAATCATCAAAAAACTGATGGGCTTCTAAATACTTGTGGAGAATTTCTACTATAGATAAAATGGTATTTTTATCCTTTGAAATAAGTTTATGAACTGCAATGTCTGCCAGCAGTTTCAGGATGTGTTGGGCCAGCTGAGGATTGTTTTCTTGCCATAGTTGATGTTCAAGAATTGGTTTGATGTTTCCAGCGAGAATAAGACGAGATGCATAGTTTAAATGGGCACTGATGAATTTAATGGTTTTCAATCTTACAGATAATTCTGGGTCTGTAATGTGAGAAATTTGATGGGATAAAAGTGCATCGAAAGATTGCCTGCGTTTTGCGTTTTCTAGTTCTTCTTGTTGCTCTACAAATACAGATGATTTGCGCTTGTGAAGCATCGTTGCTCTTCCAATCCATCAATTCATTACGAACAAGGATGGACGACTTTGTAGTTTTAAATCCTTCCACTCGAAACAGACTCTCGGGAGGAATATGTTGCTTTTTACATTTTTACCGAATTTCTTTATCATTGTTTAATAATGATTATTTTTGTTTATAATTTTTAATTTGATTTGATTTGTTAGCTTCTATAATGGCAACGATTGGATTACATTGGTATTGCACCTTTCCATTCATTATAGTCATTTTAGGTGTGTTCAAATGCATCTTTTTAGGGGTTTGTATTGTTTTTTTTCAGATGGCTTCTTCTTTGTTGCATGTCATTATTGTATGTATTTGTGTTTAATGAGTTGAGCTACAACTTCTTGACTATAAATTATATTTTTTTATTAATTTGTTCAAATAGAGGGTTGACAACATGTTATTTAGAAGAGGATGTTTTAGGTTCTGTTTGAATTTTTTGTTTCATTTGCATATTGGTTGTCATTGTCATTGTCATTGTCTTGTGTCATATTAATTATGGGAGTCCTTTTTTTCATAATAGTCTTTGCTAGCTTCAACCCAGTCCAGCACTTGTTGTCGGTGTTACGCCTTAGCGACTAGCGATAATGGCTCTTCTAAACAAGTGTCCCCAAAAATTTGTGGCCAAAGTTTTTCATGAGTTATGCCTTCTAATAAACCCATGAATGTGGTTTTACCCATTCAAAAATTTGATAATGTGTGTCAATTGTTTTTTATATTAATAGCAACAAAAAATAAGGGTGTTGTCCCTTAAGTACTGTTAAGGTTTTAGGATCATTGCAAATGTAATAGCACTATCTCATTGTATGTTTTTTTTATGTGTTTTCCAAATGCAACAATCTCTTGTATTTATGTTGAGAATGAGTCAAGAAGAGACATGTCCCTTCATGGAACATGTCTATTCATTATTATGTAATTAATATAATGACAATTATGATTATTTTAGGTGCATACTTAATAGCTAAATCTTACAAGGGGCCATTGTGCAATTGAATAGTTTGGTGCCTATGTAGCGAGGATGGAGATAAATAGTTATAGATGTAGGTACTACGCTCAAGACTCCTCTTATAGATATAGGTGTGCTAATTTATATTGAGATGAGTCAGTGACAGAGATAGGTGTAGGATTACATAGCTAGATGGGGAGGGAGAGGGAGTTGTGGAGGTAGTGGTAGACGTGGAGGGATAGGTCATGGTAGAGAGAGAGATGGAGGAGTGGGAAATAGAGATGATAGAGGATATGGGGAAGATGGAGAAGGTAAAGGAGTAGCAGTTTCTCTTGTTTCTATTTTTTCCCCAATTTATATGGAGGAGGATGTTGAGGGGGGAGAGAAACTCATAGGATTTGACTTCATATGACTCTACTTCATATGAGTCATCTCAGAGTATGGGGATGATGATGAGGGAGATGATGTTGACATACATGATTGTAATGTCCCCAATTTTGGTGAATTAATTAATTATTTTAAAGTTATCCAAATAAAATTAAATAATAAAAGGGATGACTTTAATTTTAATTAATTTAATTTAAAAGTGACTAAAATAAAGATATATTATAAAGTCACTTTAATTAATAAACTTCTCCATCTTGTTTGGAAAGTGACTCCATGAGATAAATTGTGGAAGGTTCATACAATTATTAGAAAAGAAATATTTTGCAATTAATTTGGGGATGTTCAAATGTTATATTGGATTTGTTGAATTTTGTAAGAATTTGTCTAAGGCAAAGAATTAAAATGATAAGATCTAGAAGGTCAATTGATAACACAAGAGAGCTAGGCAAATGATATGATCAAATGATTAATTCAATATTGATCAATAATAAAATACAATGAATAATTCCCAATTGATAATGGCCAATTGATTAAGTACAAAGTAAATGTGTCTAAATATATAGGCAATGCATGATAACTAGGAGAGATACAAATGATAAAATATCAACTAGATAAGGTGTAATCACATGTCCATCAAAGTGGATCATACTCCATTATACAACAAAGTATGTGCAACATGTGCAATAATGAGTGGATGATAATGTGATAAGAGCACTAAAGGTAGATCTCGCACATAAAGTGGAAAAAGATAACAACTATCACCACCTAAAGTGAAATTCTCCTACACTATGTGCTAAAATGAAATGCAAACTCCTAGGTGTCTCAATGAAAAACCACTATGCAATTCATTATCCCAAGTAAACTTAAATAAAGTGTAATTAGGAATATTTGATTACACCAACACCCCACCTTAAGTGCAACTTAGGGGAATGCACTTAAGCTCACAAAGCTATAATACAATGCATGATGGGTCTCGGCTACAAGTCTATGTTAGGTGCCCATGTACAATACACAAATGCAAAATATATGCAATACAATCTCTCATAAAGCAAAGAAAGAGGGAAAGCCTCATGGAAAAAATCATCCCCCAAAAAGAGATATGGAAACAAGATGCATGGATGGATGGAGTAATCAAGACCCCCCCATTATTGCATACATCATGCATATACAATCAATAATCTCCCAAAGGAGGGAAATAAGGAGACATGATATCCCCCCCATAATGAATAATCTCCTCCATGGATGATGAGTGCTTGAAGGGAAAACATTCTCCAATGCCTGTAAACAACATTTCTCCCCCTGGGAAGAAGATAAACCAAGTATACATGCAAGAAGGCTTCCCATTGTGGATAGGAAGAAGGAAGGGGAATCTAAATGAAGTATGATGTCTCTGAAGTATGTTCATGTGTCACCATGTCCTTGGTTGATGAAGATGCCACAAACTAATCAATAACATTTCCAATATAAGGTAACAAGAAAGGAACCAATGGTAATTGGTCCATATAAGAATTTGGATCAAACTCCAAAAATAAATATGTCTCCTCAAAATAGGAAGTGAGAAGAGAGACAAAGTAGCCCCCCCTCAATGTATAAGGTGAACTAATGGTAGATGCTATTGTATCAATGTATAAACTACACCAAGAAAATTGTTAGAGTAAAGTATTAATTTAATTGTCTTAATTAAATTAACTTTACTCCCTTCTTAAGATGTCACCTTTTTTACTTTAGTTGTTTATGTTTAAACCTCTCTTACATTGGTAGTGTTATATTTTAAACACTCATGCACTAGTTGTTTTAAATATAAACTTGCATGCATTAGTCTTGTAATAATTAAAATAATTATTACATGCACTTCTACTTTTTAGGGTTTACCTTTCAAGGCTTTCGATCTCCTTTATAAGGATGATCCATTGTATATTTTATTTATTCATTATTAGAGGATAATTTCTTCTTCATATTTTTGAGTCAAACCCTTGCCCTCTTCTTGTCTCTACTTCCTTGTAATAGGTTTTTGTATGCAGATGATCTTCGGGTTTTGTAAATTTGTATTGCTCAAATCCTACATGGTATCAGAGCCTAATCTACTACAACTTGTTCGTGTTTGAAGGAAACTAAGATAAGAAAATCATCTGGTTCAGATTAGGGCTTTTTCAGTTATTTTTTATTGAAATTAGGGGGTCCCTAAATTTTGGTGCACTTTGAGCGGACCTCACCGTTGAGGTCGCAACACCCAAAAACCCCTATTTCGATATAAAATATGTCTAATTTGGACAACTTTGCATTTTGGGGTATTTTTTGGTACCAAACTGCTTGACATGTTTCCCAATGTGAAATTTGTATGAACTCGCACACAAATTGAGGCAAAAATTCTTTATTTGGCACACAAAATTAGGCAAAACTTGTAGGGCCTAATACGGATCCCGAGGCATGCATGTGATTTTGAAAAAAAAAAAATGGGCAATGATAGCCATTTGGCTGTCAAATTTAAGCCCTTCATTTGATGATGTCAGCATGCATCATCATCATTTGCACCATTTTTGGGCCTTCCAACGCAACAGTTGGTATTTTGCTCATAACTTGAGCATACGGTGTTGAAATCGGGCAAATAAGATATCGTCATAAAGCTGGTTCCTAGATCTATCCAGATCTAGAAGTTTGAATTTATAATTTTATTTTCTTGATAGTGTTGTTTTCTATCAAAGTCAGATGTTCTATTTTGCACTCTGGGAGCTCTATTTTGTGCATCTGGACTCCGTTTTAGGCAAATGATATATCGTTGGAAAGCTTATTCAGAGAGATTTCTAGTGTTGTGATTCATTTTCCTAGATTTTGCTCCATGTATATTTTATTCAATTTTTTGCATTTTTGCACTCTGGTGGATATCTTGGATGTTATAGTCTTGGGATCTCTTCCCTTTAGGGGATGGCTTTTCTTAGGTTGTTCTTTTGTTTCAATAGCCTTTTCTCTTCTTTGAGTAGTGTATAATTCACTTTTGTAGCATTCTTTTATGCACATGCACTGAGATAAAGTGTCATTCTATTGCACGCTTGGAATCTTGAACATGTTTGTGCTATTTGTACTTGCACTCCATTATAAAGTGCCATGGGGGGTTTGATGTTTGCCCTTATTTTCCATCTACCTTTGTCAAATGAGTGTTCCTTCCATGACATTAGCCTTAGGGTATCTTTATTTGTATTTGTATTTTCACTACGCCTTCAATGTTCTTGGTTCTTCACAATGCAGTTCTTATTGGCACTATTTTCAATGTACCTGTCACCTTTCCCTTGTCAACATTATGGGGGGGTGGGGGGAGTTCTACTAATCATTTTTCTACTTCCTTGGTTCGATAATGTGAGCTATGTATTCAGTATTTGTTCCTATGTACTAGGTGGGTGCAATGGCTGGGTACCTATGCATTTCGGTGAGATCATTTATCATATAGACACTCTTTCTTTCCTATTTTTAGAGGCACTCTTCCATCTTTCATTGATCAGCTCTTTAGGCTTTGGTGTTTTATACCATCTATATCTTCGAGTTCAGTTGTTTGCCTTTGTTTACCTCCTAATTCAAGTAGTGTCATTTGAGGGCACTCATTCAGATTACAATCTTCTCTACCTAGTCATGCTCTATTTCAGTGGAGGATCTTTAGATCAGTAGTTACTTCTTGACAGAGTTTGCATCTTCGTGCTTCAGTGATGTTCTACATGTTCATTCTTGTTCCTATTTTCTGGAACATTCTTAGTTTTGGAGGCTTCTTCAGTCCTTCAAATTAGTCTTTGTCTTTTTTTGGATTAGAGTTTTTACCATGTGGTTTTCTCTATTTCTCCGCTTTATAGAGACTCTTTTTTGTACTTGGGTACCTGAACAGGCCTTTTGCTGTCGGGACCCATTTTTTTTCAGCACTGTAGTTTCCTTTGCTTTCTTCTTGCATTGTTTGTAGCTACATTGTTGCTCATCTTAAGGGGGGGTATCAGAGTAAAGTATTAATTTAATTATGTTAATTAAATTAACTTTACTCCCTTCTTAAGATGTCACCTTTTTTACTTTATTTGTTTATATTTAAACCTCTCTTGCATTGGTAGTGTTATATTTTAAACACTCATGCACTAGTTGTTTTAAATATAAACTTTCATGCATTAGTCTTGTAATAATTAAATTAATTATTACATGCTTTTTAGGGTTTGTCTTTCAAGGCTTTCGATCTCCTTTATAAGGATGATCCATTGTATATTTTATTCATTCATTATTAGAGGATATTTTCTTCTTCATATTTTTGAGTCAAACCCTTGCCCTCTTCTTGTCTCTGCTTCCTTGTAACAGATTTTTGTATGCAAGTGATCTTCGGGTTTTGTCGATTTGTATTGCTCAAATCCTACAAAAAATAAATGATGTTCATTCCCTTAGGAAGAAACAATGTCATAGGTGTATCAAAGAATCCTTCTCAATCTCTAGGAAGAATCTTCAAAATGCATGATGTCTCAAGAAACTAAATAGGAATCTCCAACACATGAGTATAATCAACCATGCAATGTGAAATATCAAGTGAAGTTTGAGACTCGTGAATACCAATCTCCAAAGACTCAAATGTCTTCTCTGAAGAGAAAGAGAACTCCAAATGTTGTATCAAAGGATCAAAAATCATGCCAATCTCGAAAGTAGGATCAAGTGAAGAATGAAGATAAGGGCCATAGTGTTCCCTCGCAACAACTGAAAAAGGTTCATCCTTAGCAAAGAAAAGATGAACGTCATCAATAATATCTCCCATATCCTCAATGCAAAACTCCACAAGCAAGCCTGCAATGTCTGTCAAGTAGTCATCCAAAGGAATAGTAACTAGAAGACAAGGAATATATTGCTGCATTGAATCACAAGAACCCATGGTTGTATATAGGAAAACATCATCAGGAACAATAGTAGAAGCAATCTCAATAAGATAAGTAGGAGCTACAACTAGAGGTTCTATATCTTTTGGGAGTGGAGGAACATGTGGGTCTCCATACATTTCCCAAAGAAAGGTCCAAAGATCAGGAATAGTCTTTGTATGATCTTCGTAGTCATCAAGGGAATCCATATCCACATTCCAATAGATAACATTAAGAAATTTTATCCAAGAGTCCAGATCATAAGGAGGACTAGTAGATTTGTGCTCATACAAATAAGACAATAGACTATGGTCACTAAGATGAGTGAAAACCAATTTACTCCATTGCTTATAGTTTCCTCTTTTCAATCAAATTAAACCATCCATGATACACTTCTCACATGAAACAATGAGATCATAAAATCAATGCACCCCCCAAAATGCAATGAATCAAAAAAAACCTCACCAAAATACATGATTTTGGCACTTTACATGTAGTACATATACAATTTCCACTTGCCAATTTGGGCCAAAGTGGACTTCTGATTTTGATATTTATAACTATAAAATAAGGCTATAGCATACTCAAACAAATAAGACACAAGACCATTCAAGGATCCAACAAATTACAAGTGCCAAATATAGGCCAAAATAGACCAAATGTTGAAAGTACTATGTCTACTCAAAATTTATCCAAACTGATATCAGATCTGGAAAGTAGACAAAAAATCATGCGCTTTAAAAAAAAATAGCATCTGAAAATGTGTCCATATGAGTCTAAAAGAAGCCTCTAAAGTTGCAAAAATTAGGATTTACAATTTTAAGAAAACATCGTGAATAGAGAGCAGACACCACCTACACCATTGTGCAGATCATGAAATTATACCCCAAAACAAAACAAAAAATCTTGAAAAAATGAGTTTAGATGACTTGGATATTATTGTTTGAAAATCGTCTCTGAAATTATTTTTTCTGAATCACCACCACCACACCTTCAAAAATCAAATGGCTCTAGATTTGGCCTAAGATATCCAATTTGGATGAAGCAAAAGTTGTTTTAGGGTTTTTTGGACCTCATCAATATGATTCCAACCTTTGTTTTGTACCAAGAAGCTCCAATTTTGACCTGCAAAAAAAATCTCTCAAACCAGGCTATACAATGACACTCCTAGGATTTTGGATACCATGTAAGAATTTTCCTAAGGCAAAGATTGAAAATGCCAAGATCTAGAAGATAATTTGATAGCACAAGAGAGATAATAAAATTATATAATAAAATTATATAATCAAATTATTGATTCAATAGCTATCAATAATTAAATACAATGAATAATGGCCAATTGATTAAGTACAAAGTAGATGTGCCTGAATATATTATAGGCAATGCATGATAACTAGGAGAGATGCAAAAGGTAATCTATCAACTAGGGTGTAATCACATCTCCACCAAAGGTAGATCATCCTTGATTGTACAATAATGTATGCGGGTGGTCCCACAAAAGTGAGTCCCACTTTTGGGGACAAATGAATTTTGGTCGGGACAAAAAAATCAAGTTTTAAAGTCTTCTCCCGAAGTAGGGGTCTTCACTTAAAGACAACCCATCTCTTAACATGAAGACCCTTACATAGGGTACTTCATGTGAAGGGATGGCAAGGTCTTCATGCGAAGACCCCCTAGGCTAGATTTACTACAAATTTTTGACGGAAGGGTGTCATTTTCACATTTACTATTCATGGAGAGTATTAGATGCCAGTGTTGGAGCGAACCCCTTGACGACTTCATGACAACCTAGTTGACTTCGTCCTCCTTGCCTTCTATTCCATCTCCTTCGACTGTCATATATTTTAGGTACACACATTTTTCTTTTTTTAATTATTTTTTATTGCAAATTATATGTTTATAAATTATTTTAGTTCATTTTTTAATTTCCAAATAGTTATTTCATTTTTTGGTAATTTTTAGTTTTAAAAAATTATGTTAGTAAATGCTAGAAAATGTTAGAAAATACTAGAAAATGTTAGAAAATTTTAGATTTTTAGTAATCTTATTGCTTGTTTTCAAATTATTTTTAATTAGTAATGTTAAAATGTTAGTTTTAAATTATTTTTATTAGAAAATTTTATAACAATTTAAGAAAATTTAGAAAAGTTTTAAACTTAGGAAAATTTACAAAAACTTTAACTTTAGGAAAATTTAGAAAAAATTGAAACCTTTGAAAAAATTAGAAAATTATTAGGAAATGTTAGAAATTTTTAAAACTTTATCTCTCCCCATGTGCCTATTATGACTCTGTCACCAAACTCCTTAATACTTTGTCCACACCTATGTAAGACTCTCTCTCTCTCTCTCTCTCTCTCTCTCTCTCTCTCTCTCTCCCTCCCTGTCTAGTAATAGTTTATTTATTTCTCATGCTACTGTTTGACACTAATTAAGACTCTCTGACCAAAGCCCTTAAGACACCCCCACCCCCTTAAAAATCTCATCGCACTATAATTAACACTATTTGTCTCCACACTTAAGACTCTCTATCAATGAAACATGCATGTGTGATATTGCAATACTAAATAAGACCAAGTAAGATTTAACATGAGTAATATAACCTAATAGGACCCCTTAAGACCTAACATGAGTAATAATACCTAATAGGACCCAATAATTAATAACACCTAATAAGACCCTTAACACCTAATAGGGTCACTTAAGACCTAATAGGACCCCTTAAGACCAAATAGGAATAATAGGACCTACTAAGACCAATTAAGACCTAACATGTCTAATAGGACCTAATAGGACCTCTTAAGACCCAACATGAGCAATAAGACATGATAGGACCTCTTAAGTCCTACCATGAGTAATAAGACCTAATAGGACCCCTTAAGACCAATTAAGATCTAACATGTGACTAATAAGACCTATAATACCTGACTAATAAGATCTAAAGGGACTGATAAGACCTAATAAGATGTAATAGGACCTAATAGGACCACTTAAGACCTAATATGACTGCTTAAGACCTAATGGGACTAATAGGACCTATTAAGACCAACTAAGACCTAACATGACCAATAGGACCACTTAAGACCTAATAAGACCCCTTAAGACCAATTAAGATCTAACATGTGACTAATAAGACCTAATAGGTAGTTAATAAGACCTGATACCTTACCAATAAGACCTAAAGGGACCAATTAAGACCAATTAAGACCTAATAGGACCTAATAGGACATAATAAGACATAATAGAACCCTTAAGACCTAATAGGACCACTTAAGACCTAATGGGACTAATAGGACCTATTAAGACTAATTAAGACCTAACATGACCAACTAAGACATAATAGGATCTATTAAAAGCAAATAAGACCCAATAAGACCCTTAAGACCAATTAAGACCTAACATGACCAATAAGTCCCTTAAGACCCAATAGGACCACTTAAGACCTAATAAGACCCCTTAAGACCAATTAAGATCTAACATGTGACTAATAAGACATAATAGGTAGTTAATAAAACCTAATACCTAACTAATAAGACCTAAAGCGACTAATAAGACCTAACAAGTCTTATTAAGATCAATTAGGACCAATTAAGACCAATTAAGATCTAATAGGACCTAATAAGACCCCTTAAGACCTAATAAGACCACTAAAGACCTAATAGGACCGCTTAAGACCTAATGGGACTAACATGACCTATTAACACCAATTAAGACCTAACATGACCAACTAAGACATAATAGGACCTATTAAGACCAACTAAGACCTAATAAGACCCTTAAGACCAATTAAGACCTAACATGACCAATAAGACCAGTAAGACCCGATAGGACCACTTAAGACCTAATAGGACCCCTTAAGACCAATTAAGATCTAACACGTGACTAATAAGACCTAATAGGTAGTTAATAAGACATAATGCCTAACTAATAAGACCTAAAGGGACTAATAAGACCTAATAAGACTTATTAAGATCAATTAGGACCAATTAAGACCTAATAGGACCACTTAAGACCTAATGGAACTAATAGGACTTATTAAGACTAATTAAGACCTAACATGACCAACTAAGACATAATAGTGTATACAAATAAATGTACCTTCATAGAATTAGTGTTAATCATCAATAATAAGTAAAATAAGAACTAAATACAACCACAATTGAGCAACTATTTAACAAAATCAATGATTAATTGAGCATCATATGGCTCTCTAAATAAGATGTTAATGAGTGAGCTCTCAGCAAGCTCTCATTAATGACAGTCCTAGAATGAGAATGATAAAGATAAACAATGATGCTAAAGCTAACAATGATAAATATAAATGCTAAAATTGCTCTTAAATGCCTTTCTAAACTCAAATTGCAAGAGGTTTGATGCAATTCTCACATAGGTGGTTGATGAATTATGAAGGATTTTAGCCTTCCTTTTATATATTTTCCCAATGTGAGGGGGTTTAGTTGTCTTTGATCATGGTTGAGTTGGGGTTAAGTCTTTGGTTCCACCCTTTGAAGACAAAGCAAATTTTGTGTCCTCAAAGCTTGGGACAAGTAGACAAGATGGACGGCTAAGATTCTCTCTCACTTTGAGTGATTGAGATTCAATTTGGCTTGATCCATGTGAATGTGTTTCCTTTAATCTCATTGGTTGATTGATTTTCCTCTCCTTTTGGTTTGTTGAGAGTAATTGATTTTTATTAATTGTTTTAATTGATTTATTTTAGCCATGTACCCCTTGAATGGGTTGAATTTAATTTAATCCAATACTATACAATTAATTGAATTAATTATATTTTGATTTGATTGCACTTGATTAAAATGCTCTCAATTTTGATTGATATTGAATTAAGATTTGATTTTAATTTTGATTGGCTAATTGTGCATTGTGATTCAATTGATTCAATTTTGTCCTTAATTTGCTTTGATTTAACTTGATTTGCTATTAAATTGTCATTCAATTATCTTTGTCCATTTTTAGGTGATTACAAATTCCCCTCTTTGAGTTGACATGCGAAGCATGTCAATTCAAAGAATAGTCTGATCTTGCTTGATTGATAGGTCTTGATTCGTTGATAATCAATTTTTGATGTCGTTTGATGGTCTTTCGATCCTTGATACTCTGATTCTTGATATGAGATTGATGTCAGTAGGATTGATATGAAACTCTCCTGATTGATGTGGTTCTCTGATGATCGTTCTCGGTATGATGATTGATTTGTCGATATGATCCTGATATGATGTTTGATTTGGTGATTGATTTAATGCCCCTTTCGTTTGATTATGAAAATTTTTCTGATAACAGCCTTTGATTTGATTTGATGATCGGTCTCTCATTTTCGTTGATGTTACTGATGATGTTGATATGATTATCTGATGGTATGCCCCCTTAGAAATGAAACATATAGTTGTTTCTCGATAGATAGATTGAAATGATTGATTAATTGATATGTTTTCATTTATGAAAAACACCTTATGTTATGCCCCAGTTAATGCAATAGGTTAATATAGGTCAAGGTCAATTTTCTCCTCCAAATTAGGTTAGAAATAGCTTAAATAGGTTGAAAAATCTAGATTTACTATTCATTTTCACTTTTGACTTCTGTGATTTTGCTCTGGTTCTGCTTGGATTGTCGAGATGGTTGTGCCTATTCACGAGCATCGATTCAAGTGAGATCATAGATATGCGAGACCACTTGATTATGGAGCTCCAGTAAGTACTTTTTAAACCTTGGTATTGCATGTATTTCTCTTTAATTAGCATTTTTTGCATTTCCCATTTTAAACATTGCTTTGAAATATTTCATTCACGTGTGGGATAATTTCAATGTCGCGTAGGACTTTTAAATGTCGCATCCGCGATTTTTAATGTTGCATATGATCATTTTATTATCGCTTATCAATTTTCTATTGTCGCATGTGTATGAAATACTCACGCGTAGACCTAGGTTAAAAAAACCTAATTCCATGTATTTTACTGCCTGTGAAACCCTCTCTTTTTTATGTCGCTTATGAGGAATTAGTTGTCGCTTAGGCTATTTCAGTGTCGCCTATGATTATTCTGTCACGTAAGACAAAATTAATGTCACCTGTCAAGATTTTTTGTGTCGCTTCAAAATGTCACCTGCGATGATTAAAATCATGCCTACGGTATTTTTCTCTAAATGTTCTTTTATACTTGACTTTTTTCGTGAAGAATTTAATACATCAAAATGATTGATTTACATCATTTGATTAGGTCAGTCATATTTGACCAAAATAATCGATTAGGATATCCTTATAGTAATACCAACAAATTTTAATTATCAATCTGTTATGATAGGTTGATGGTTTTAATATTTTATTCTCAAGATCTAGAGAAATAAAACAATGATTTTCCTTCCTCATGATATAGAGTTAGGAGTGTTGATATGCTCATGATGAGCAAATGAATTTTTAAAATAACTTGATCGACTTCAGATGTTCCTTGATATACTATGCTGATATGATTCTTTTGTTTTCATGCCAAACAGGCTCACCTTGATGTTTTATATGTTCGATCAGTTGCATCCTGGGTGATTGATCTTAGACAAGCATTGATTGACGTTGAGCTATGTGTCATTGAGACTTGTGGTTTAGGTTTCCTTCTTGATCTTCCTCAGTTCGAGTTGAACCATGGACTACTAATAGCTGTGGCAGAACATTGGCACTCTGACCACAATACTTTCCATCTTCCTCATGGTGAGATGACGATCACACCCAAGGACGTGTATCATTTGCTTCGGATTCCTTGTCATGGAGAGATTGTTCACTATAATTCTATTTATGATTCTACTGTCTGCCGACGAGTATTCGAGGACAATCTGATTGATGATGATACTATCACATGGCCACAGTTTGCCTCCTTTCCTACATTGTCTGCAGTCCTGGGTGCATTAATTGGTGGTCTACTCCTTCCTGACCGATGAGGTTGTGGTTTTTTCATTGGTTGGGGTAGGATTCTGGAGGATTTACTAGCACAACCTCGACATTTCAATTGGGGTTCTTGTGTACTATCACAGCTATATCGAGATCTTCATGAGGTCATGTATGTATGGTGAAAATGTGACCACATTTCTATGAATCCTTACATGCAAGGAAACTCAAGAATGAGCCCTCACAAATTGATCCATAGCTCTTTATGCACGGAGTTGCAAGATTTGTAAAATTGTTCTCAGCTAGAGCTATAAACTCATGACCTTGCTAGTCAACCACACAATGAGAGATTCCAAATCAAAGACAAGGGCAACAATGCCAATATCTCCAATGAAATCAATATAGATGCAATGCAATGCAAACTAATCTATGAGAATGAAAGATGCAAGCTATGCTATGAAAGGAGAATACAAGCGTTACAAATTCTCCTATTAAGCTATGTGAGATTAATCTATTGCATAAAGGAAATCTATACTAAAAATGTCATTATCATGCAACTATGATGTAAGAAAACAAGCTAAATGAAATGTAACAACAATGTCTTCAAAGCTTGAATGCAAGAATGTCTTCAAAGAGCTCCAAATGACCTAGAAAACCTGCAGCATAACATTAGCATGAAAATCTAAGATATGAAAATGAGGAAGAGAGCTCTTCTTTTATAGGAAATAAAAAGGAATAGACCATGGAGATTAAGAGGCAAAAGATTTAATCAATGGTGGAGCATCAAAGAAGAGCAATCCATGTGCACAAATATCCTCCAATGAGAAAATAAGAGTTGACTTTTGTGTCTATATAAGACAAAAAGTGTTTTTTCCCTTTTTATAAGATAAGAATAATGTTTTATTTGTGCAACTTAGGATAAAGGAAAAGTGGGGGCTTTTTATTTATTAAAAGGGGAAGAAATATTCATTTTAAATAAATAAAGACTTAGGATAAATGGTTAGCCCAAGGCAAATAATCGAAAAATGATAAAATAAGATTTGATCAAGGAAATTGATATAATTGATAAAATGTTGATTTTTGAAAATATTGATTTAGGGATTTGATAAATTGAGAAATGGGGGCCCAAAGTCTAGGCGACCATTTTAGGGTGTATACATTTGCCCCTTTTTGACTAATGTGAGATCGATTTGGGATCACATGCAGTCAAAGAATGAAGTTGAAATGTGAGATCGATTTGGGATCACAAAACAACTCAAATGTGAGGTCGATTCAGGATCACATTCAGACAAAACATAATTAAAAGATTCTGGACATGAGGTCGATTCGGGATCATATCCAAAATAAGAGATAAGAATCTCAAGCTTGAGTGAAAGCTCACAAAAAGATAGTTGAATCAAGAAAATCAAGGAATCAATGATTAAAATCCAATAGGTACTACCCCCTCGGAATCAAAATCGAAATCAAGTAGAGGAGAAGCAGAAAATTGATAAAGATGATCAAATCATAATGAAATAAAAATCAAAGATAAATGATAACAAGATAACCATTAGATAGTGAAAACATGCCCCAGTGATGAATTAGAAGAAAAGAAGTGGGGTGGATGAAAGACTAGAAGTTTGAAAGATATGAAAATGAAAAAATTTCATCAAAGATCGAAGAATTATGCCTCAAAAGGCCAGTCAACTATACAGAAGAGAATGAAATGTAAGTTTGATGATCAAGGTGAACGCGGATTTTAGTTTCGATCCTGAAATGAATAGAAAATGATGTGATATGAAAGACCAGAAATGAAAGATATGATTAAGAAAAATCAGAAAATGAGCATAGTTGACCAACTAGTCCGTAGATGATAAAAAGAAGAGCTCTCTCCATATGCAAGATGTAGAAACTAAACTATGATGAACCTAAGAATGCAAGCTACTATGAAAGTGGTTGACTTGCAAGGTCACAACGCTTATAGACATCTAATTATCATCATCAAGCTTTATTGGCAGCGTCATAAGATCATACAATGCACACTAGCATAACTATGTGGATCTGAATATGATCTATATCAGATAGGAATGTGAAAATCCCACCTAGGCATCAAAGACATGTAGGTCAAGATAACTAGTGCAGTGAGATCACCTAAGTTTGATATGGCGAGATTATGCCTGTATCAAGACATATGAAATTTAGGATAACTAGAAGCATGCACTCGCAAAACAGTCAAGGATAATACCTTGTCAATCCTTAGTGTCAAGTAAGACCAGCATAAATGCTCATGACAGTCAAGATCAACGAGATATACCCTCAAGCAGATAAAGAAATAAAACATGTTCTCATACCCTCAGTCTTCTAGCTATGCATCATCGAAAACTTCTTAGGGAGAGACCACTCATCAAAGAAATCTTCATAGACAACACACAAAGAAAAATAAAGTCAACATATCTCAAGCGAGTTGATTGTTTAAGTGCGTGTGTGTTGGTCATAGAGTCAAACTCTGAGTATTGCATCTACAAATGAGCAATATCGCATCATACTAGACTGTAGGGTAAGACATCTGATAAGTGTTAAGAAACACTCGACGCAAGGGTAGTGTTGAAAAACACTGTTTGGGGTGGTGTTGAAAAACACCTATTGTGACATGCCCCAAGAGACAAACGTACCTAAAGGACCTATGCGAACAATTATGCCCCGTAGACAAAGGTAAAGACCAATTTCAGACTAAGCCAAATAAGGTCAAGACATGATGGAGAAAGGCTCAGTGTCGAGGACGCATGCTAACAAATAGAAGTGCAAAGGCCTCAAGTAGCGCCTATTTCCAGGTTTTCACCACTTGGAGATTTTTTTATTTTTTTATTTTTTTATTTTTTTTTGGTATTTTTGCTACCAAGGTGCCTATTTCCAAGTTTTCACCAAGGCACTTTTTCTTCTTTTTTTTGAATTTTTAATTTTTTTTGAATTTTTTAGTATTTTTTGCAATATTTTTTTTTTTTGGAGATACATCAAAGTGTCTATTACTAGATTTTCACTAAGATGATCATTTTTTCAAGACATTTTATGCTTTTTAAAAAAATTTCAGCATCATATATGAATTTTTTTGGTATTTTTTTCAGGATCATAAAATATGTACAAAGGATGCCCCCAGATAGAACAGGCATCAAACTCTTTAAGCAAGATCACATCGTGCAGTCCCAATGTCAAGCAAGGTGGAGAACAAGAGGGATTAGCAAGTTGGTGGAAGAGATGGAAGATAAGAGAATGAAGGAGAATGAAGGGAAGAAATCCTCAAAGGAAAACTCCTCAAGAGTACCCAAGCTAGGGAAAAATTGTCATGAAAAGCATATTCGGACAAGCAATGAAAGGCCAGCATGGGATAAGCCACAAAAGCGCAATGTAAGAGCATGAAAGGATGCAGTCCAAAGAGGGTAGACATGTCAAGAGACTTCATAGCATCATATTTTACTCTTTTTATTAGACCAAGACCAAGGGGGAAAAAGATAGCGAAAGGCTACAATGAAGGGAGAAAAATAGATATGAAGGCTAAAAAATGAAAGGAATGAAAACAAGATCATCTTAAGATAGCTCACAAGATAGCCAATTGTTTGCGTATAGTTCAACATTGTCAAGATCAAAGATGGAAGATAGAATGGATGAAATATGTAGAAGAACTACGCATGATGCCTAATTGCCAGGTTTTCATCATGATACTTATCCTAGGCGCCACAAGAGAGTGGTTTTCACCATAGGATGAATTTATTGCATTTTACTTTTGCTACCAAGGTGCCTATTTCCAGGTTTTCACCATGGCACATTTTCAATTTTTTCAATTTTTTTTTATTTTCATTTTTTAATTTTTCTATTTTTTGAAATTTTTGGAAGAAGGCAAGCTTTTTAGATAATGCTCCTTGAAAGAATAAACCATGATATGCCAAAGATCCAAAATGATATGCTCAAAGATGTTGATAGGGAAAGAAAAATGGAAGAGAAAAATGGAGGATAAGGCTTTATGTAAAGCGAGTGAGGTTGGAAGATAGGAGGAATAGGATAATGATGAAAAATGATAGAAGGTAGAAGAATAATGAATGGAAGGATTGTGAAAGGGTAGATGGAAAAGAAGGCAAGATCAACATCGACACACACCTTGAAGGGTGGTGAGACGATGAAAGAAACTTGAATGAAGGATGATGTGAAGGAATATGACAAATATTTAGCAGAGGTTGCAGTTCAGGCGCACGGAATGAAAGAATATTTTTGGAAGAAGATGCGGTGGAGGCCTTTGGAAGCTTGAATTTCAACTTCACTTGTCATTCAACATGAGACTCTCTCAAGAGAGACTTTGGAATCCATATAGCCTTAACCTTTTTATTTCCTTTTGATGATTTAGAGAGAATATCTTGAATGATGGATTTTGGAACCCATACTTGTCTTATAGTTTTCTTCTTAGATATCTTTTTTGACTTTATGCCCCCATGTCGATTAGAGGAGACATGGTGATCTTTTTTTATGGATTCTTATATTGCTTCTTTTTCTTGTATTGAACATTCAAGTTACTTCCAAAAGACTTGAGACTTGTGGAAGAAGGAGGATATGACTAGTTTAGATGGGTGGATGAATGAAAAGGATTCAAGGGTATGCATATATGTTGATCTTGAGGAAAGACAGGAGGTGGAGGAACATAAGGACCCAAGATGGATGATGAATTAGGAGAGTTAGGAGGGGAAAGTGAAGGGACATAAGGACCCAATATGGAAGGTAGACGTGAAGTCCTTATCAATGGTGGAAGAGGTCCAAGGATGGAAGTGGAAGACGCAAAATGATAATAAATAAGTTCAACAACATCTATATCACAACCAAGGATATCAGCATCTTTAGAGTGAGCATTAGAATTTTCAACAGGATCCTAGACATCTTGAATAGGAGCAGTTTCTTCGATAGGAATTTTCAAAGCTTGCAAAGACTTAGGAAAAGTAGAAAGTGGAAGTGAACATGGAGTGGTAGAACAAGAAGATGGAAGACTTTGATCTTGAAAAGTAGCTTTGGATAGCATAAGCACGTCATTTTTTTTTTTATCTTCAATAGGCTCAACATTGGAAGTAGCAGCACTATTTTCAATAACCTTAATGGAAGTATCATCTTCAGAAGGCGTAAGTGTAGTAAGGTTATTTTTATTTTCGATAAGCTCAGTGATGTAAGTAGTAGCTTGATCTTGCTTAGGAGAAGATTTAAGACGTGGTGGAATAGATGAGTAAGGGTGTAAAGGATCGAAAGAACCATGAAATGAATGAGAGATATTATGAATAGGATTGGATGACATGGAGGGTTCTTGATCTTGATATTTCTTTATGTTCTTTTCTTTATCATTTTTAGAGTCCTCTTGACATGGAGCCACTTCTAAGGACAAGGAAGCAGGTTGGATTTGTATGGAAGACTTTGGAGGAGATAGTGAAGGACTAGATGAAGTAGGCATTATAGCGCATAAAGGCTTAGGCTCTTTAGGTTCAACATTATTGAAAGTATTTGTAGCCAAGTGAAGGTTAGCTTGAGTTTCTTTAAGAGGTAGCCCTTGAGGATAACTATAGGTAACCACATGAAAAGCCTTAGGATCTTTGTTGGATGAAGGATTTGTGACAGATTTGGAAGACTCGGAAGCTTTAAGAAATGTATGGGTATTGGAGGAATTAGGGGATGGAAGGGAACCATCACAAGACAAAGGTTCAACATTAACATGATCTTGCTTGAGAGTGTCATCTTTATTTTTAGCATGAATGTTCTTAGAGGAAGGATTCTTATAATATTTATGTTTCAAATCAGAACGGTGCATTTTATATTCCTCAACAATAGTAGTTGGATTATAATCAAGGTATTGTTCACAAAACTCATCAAAGTTTCTTTCAAAATCTGAATCATATGGATCACCATCACGATCTTTCTAATATGAGGACCCATTTCCAATAAGCACAAAGACACGACTAGGAGGACTCTTAGGAATAGAGGTGTCATAGGTATCACTACATTGTCCATCATCATAGTCATCATAGTCATCATAGGTAGGTGTGTCACTCTTCATGGAAGAGGTATCATAAGGACTATCACGTTGCTCATTATGGTATGTCTTGTGAAGAGAAGTAAGACTCTTTGAAGAAGTAGAAGAAGAATGAGATCGTGAAGAAGAGGAAATTGAAGACTTAGTGTAGGAAGAGGACTTGGATAATGAGGAATTCGAATAATGTTTAGAAGAGTCATGATAACATTTGGAAGATAAAGAATGTGAATAGTGTTTAGAAGAATTGTGATAAGATTTAGAAGATGAAGAATGATGAGAAGATTTAGAAGATGAAGAATATTTGGATGAGATCATGAGTATGATTCTAGCAAAGGCGTCTGATTTAATCAATTTTTCTTTTATTTTTGTCATAAATTTTTACTCATGAGAATTTTGGAGGAACAACGCTTTTTGAATATGTCAATGAGCTCAAGATCATCTATTCTTAATAAAGGTTCCAAAACTAGATATTTGAGATTCATGGTTCTAGAAGAAGAAAAATCAAGCATAGGAGCAACAGAAGAGATAAAATATAAGAAAATAGACTAGATAATAAGAGGAAAAGAATCAAGAAGAAGAAGAAGAATTTCCCATGGGAATAGAATACTTCAGAAGAACATGAAAAATGGAGAAGAAAGAAGAAGACTAAGATTCATCTTATGCAATTGATACCATAACATTCATTGAAATGTTGAGCAACACGACAACACCTAAGATCTGACCTGGACTGACCAAGGAAGACCAAGCTTCTAAGGAGAAGACACTACAGCAGGATGGAAATCAGTTTCAATATTCCAATTAGATCTTTCAAAAGATTTTGCAATGATGATCAAGCACATAGAACAACAACCAGAGAGTTCAAGCAAACAATCTTCAAGCAATGGGCAAGGGAAAAAAAAACCTTGCGCATGAACAAAGATAGTGACTTAGTATTCTACTCCTTAAAGATTCTACTTGTGTATGTTCTTGAAAATGTTTTAGCAGACACATAGAACACAACAACACCTTAACAAGTTGTCTACAAGGATATACATGGCTTTTTAAAAGGAATCATCGATATACGTATGGTACGTGAGGCCCAAATCCATAGATGAGAAGAATCCAAAATCACACAATCGAGGGGAGACGGTAACCCAAATCTCCTCCTTCACTTCTCAAAAGTATAAAGTTCTTTGAGGCTTAGCCAAGAGTGATACCAAACTCAATTCCCAAGAGAGGTGTCTTTTGATTCACCTCCCGCTATTTATACTCCACCGAAACATAGGAGTTAAGGTCATCCCTTGAGGTGGTGTGTCCCCAAGTAGGCCTTCTAAAAATAAAATTAAGTAATTCATTATCAAAAGTATTTAAAGCACTAAAGGTGGAACACTTAACTCTTCAAGTAAATGTGAAGTGAGTCCAAAAGTGGAACATTTAACTCTTCAAGTGAATGTGAAGCAAGTCCAAAAGTGGAACATTTAACTCTTCAAGTGAATGTGAAGTGAGTCCAAAAGTGGAACATTTAACTCTTCAAGTGAATGTGAAATGAATCCACAAGGTGGAACATTTAACTCCTCACACAAACTCAAAGTGAGTCCAAAAGTGGAACATTTAACTCCTCACGCAAACTCAAAGTGAGTCCAAAAGTGAAACATTTAACTCCTCACACAAACTCAAAGTGAGTCTAAAAGTGGAACATTCAACTTCTCACTCAAACTCAAAGTGAGTCCACACCTTAGAAAACTAATGAGATCAAGAAAGTATAAAAAAAGGGAAACTTTGTGGAACACTTAACGCTCTTTTCAAGTAGACCCCTCCCCTATGTATGAATGCTGACCTTGCATCCAAAGGGCGGTAATGAGGGGTGATTAGAAATAAGCGAGTCCAACACCCAATTTAGCTAACAAGATCAATCAAAAGTAATCTAAAGTTGCTTATCAATACTACTCACAAATGACAAAGGGTTGAATCAATGAAATATTTAACTTTCCAAGCAAACATAGAGTGAGTCCAGAAAGTGGTGCATTTAACTCCTTATGTAAACAAAGAATGAATCCACGCCCTCAATCACTCAATGAGATATTTGATATTGGAACCAAGAATTACTTAAGATTTAAACACAAGCATTCACTTACACAAACTTGTATGAAAGCAAATCTATGTTCATTCATTTCCCATTAAGAGCATCAATTGAAATGTGTTTTATGAAAGCATGTAAACACTCAAGCCAAACACGTGAGAGGTTCAATTTTAATCCCAAAATCCAAATGTTGTAGAGATGGAACAAAGTACCTCAAGGAATTTTAAGCATTTTCCATGAAAGCAAGAGCACCTTCAAAACAACTTGTTAGACCAACAAAAAGTTAGCAAAATCTAAAATCTAACAATGGTTAACACATGAAAAATTAGATAATCTACAAAAATAAAAATAAAAATAATCAAATGACAAAATCTAAAAATGAAACCATCATGGTTGGATTAGGCTCGGAAAGACTTTTCCAACGATATATAACACTTCAATTTTTGATACCATTTGCAAAAATTTCTCAAAAATGGGTGCCCATTTTCCAGAGTGGCACGAATTTGAAAACACTAAAATTTTCAAAAATTTTCAAAAAGATAGCTAAGAACCCAAAACTTGCAAGATAGATAAAATAGCTCAAAACAACTCACTATCAGGTACAGGCAACAGTACAAATGCGCAGAAATAGTGAATAAAAGCGCAGCAACTAGAAATGTTAGCGCAAAATATATGAATGCGTAGGACAGTTAAATGAATGTGCAACAAATCAAAATAAATGCGTAGCAACGTTAACTGGACGCGCAGAACAGTGAAACCAATGCGCAGAAAGTATGACAGACAAAAAAAGAAATGTTGGAAAACTGCCAGAAATGGATGCGCAGGAATAGTGAATGAATGTGCAGAAAATATGTATGTGTCGCAGAACTTTATGTATGTGCAAAACAGAGAGGCAAAAGCGCAGAAAATGTATATGCGCAACAAATCGTGACGGATGCGCAGCAATTGTGGACAAATGCACAGAAACTCTTCGAGGTAAAATCTGCACACGAAAAACTCAAAACAAAAAATCAGAGACCGCGAATTAAGCCGAAAGTATGCCAAAAAAATTGACAAAAAATGCAGAATTAAAGGACAAAGCTAATCTACTCTGCCCCACGGTGGGAGCCAAAAATGTATGGTGAAAATGTGACCACACTTCTATGAATCCTTACATGCAAGGAAACTCAAGAATGAGCCCTCACAAATTGATCCATAGCTCTCTATGCATGGAGTTGCAAGATTTGTAAAATTGCTCTCAGCTAGAGCTATAAACTCATGACCTTGCTAGTCAACCACACAATGAGAGATTCTGAATCAAAGACAAGGGCAACAATGTCAATATCTCCAATGAAATCAATATGGATGCAATGCAATGCAATGCAAACTAATCTATAAGAATGAAAGATGCAAGCTATGCTATGAAAGGAGAATACAAATGTTACAAATCCTCCTATTAAGCTATGTGAGATTAATCTATTGCATAAAGGAAATCTATACTAAAAATACCATTATCATGCAACTATGATGTAAGAAAACAAGCTAAATGAAATGCAACAACAATGTCTTCAAAGCTTGAATGCAAGAATGTCTTCAAAGAGCTCCAAATGACCTAGAAAACTTGCAACATAACATTAGCATGAAAACCTAAGATATGAAAATGAGGAAGAGAGCTCTTCTTTTATAGGAAATAAAAAGGAATGGACCATGGTGATTAAGAGGCAAAAGATTTAATCAACGGTGAAGCATCAAAGAAGAGCAATCCATGTGCACAAATATCCTCCAATGAGAAAATAAGAGTTGACTTTTGTGTCTATATAAGATAAAAAGTGTTTTTTCCTTTTTTATAAGATAAGAATAATGTTTTATTTGTGCAACTTAGGATAAGAGGAAAAGTGGGGGCTTTTTTATTTATTAAAAGGGGAAAAAATATTCCTTTTAAATAAATAAAGACTTAGGATAAATGGTTAGCCCAAGGCAAATAATCAAAAAATGATAAAATAGGATTTAATCAAAAAAATTGATATAATTGATAAAATGCTGATTTTTGAAAATATTGATTCAGGGATTTGATAAATTGAGAAATGGGGGCCCAAAGTCTAGGCGACCATTTTAGGGTGTATACAATGTACAGAAAGAGTTCTTCTTTATCTGCTAGTGCTATCGTCCTTCAGTTATGGATTTGGAAGCATCTTCCTACTACCATGCCTATTTCTAATAGGAGACAACCATGTGGATTTCATTATGCTTACTTGTATACTAGTATGGTGATTCAACATCATTTAGGTCATCTGGATTTTTGGAGACGTTAGATAGATGATCTTAATCAAGTGCAGTGGTGTCTGTACCTGGGTTGTGAGGGTTAGTGGGAGGATGATGATGAGTTATCGTATATGTTTGCTCCTCATTGGATGATTGGTCGATCTGATACAGTTATTGAGAGGTTTTGTTTTGGGTGAGTTTCTAGACAGTATGGTAGGACTCAAGACATGCCTCAGGGCAATGCTTTGTATGCACGGGTACATGCCGAGAGATCTATGTGGGGCCCTTGTATTGATTTTTAGTTTGTCGTGGGTCAGATTACTAACATGGCTTTTTGCAGATGGGAGATGTTACCAGGTATGGCTAATGCTGGGATGTCTCATGAGTATGCAGACTAGTGGGCTCGGAACAAGTTTATTCATTTCATAGATCCAGCTGAGCCTATTCCAGCACGACGTGGTGGTGGCGGTGGTGGTGATGATGGGCATGGTGGTGGTGGAGGTAGACATCAGAGACGTAGAGGACATAGAGGATGGGTGAGGGATGGACATGATTGGGGTAGAGCTAGAGATATATAGGCTGATGCAGTCCAGATAGTTCCTCCTAGAGCTGCTAGATAGGATAGAGCTCATTTACAATAGAGAGCTCAGAGACAGGCTCATGTTGATGCTGCTAGGCAGGTTCCTAGGGGTGTAGATCCTTTAGTACAGTTACAGAGAGTTGCCCTAGCACAATAGGATGATGATGCTCAACAGATTCTAGCACAGCAGGCACAAGATCAGTTACAACAGCCACAGGATCAGGCACAGTAGCCACAGGATGTTCCCACGATTGGTACCTTAGCCCAAGATATGCATTCACTAAGGACCGATATGTCCACTGTTGTTGGGCAATTATCTCAGG
The DNA here is from genome assembly GCA_027943335.1 of Chamaecyparis obtusa. Taxonomy (NCBI): domain Eukaryota; kingdom Viridiplantae; phylum Streptophyta; class Pinopsida; order Cupressales; family Cupressaceae; genus Chamaecyparis; species Chamaecyparis obtusa. The sequence continues at coordinate 1,785,560 of BSBK01006040.1, forward strand.
TTGCTTCCTTGATGCAATAGTTTGTTTCAACAATGGTTGTTCTGAGATAGGATAGAACGAGCACTTCTCAAGCTCCTCCTCCATAGGATGATAGAGATCTAGGTGGTTCTGGTGCTACAGGATCTTGATTGATTGATGACAGATTATCATTGTTGTCCTTTGTTGCACATTTCCTATTTCTTGATTGATCGGATCTTTTGATGTACTACTTCCATGATATTGTATCTGGATATACTTTGATGTATTGGATCCTTTGAGAAACATTATTTTGATGATATATGATGATCTATTCCTTCGTCTCCTATTGATGAGTTGATTTATGAGATTATATTTATATGCAGCTATATGATGTTTTCTTATGCATTTATCTTTAATTATGCTATGGATGCAATGTATCTTATTTTTATGATATAGATAAATGGATGCATTAATGTATGAATATTATGAGATGTTCTCTATTTTTCAATGTATGGATGCAAATTATTTTATGATCATATGAATATGGATGTTCTATGTTTTTTTGTTTTTTCCAATGTATGCAATTCTATCCATAACTACATGTATGCAAATGATGTATGAGTTATGATTTTTTTTTTTTCTCCTTTCTAAATATTTATGTATAATGACTAATGATGAATGATATGCATGTATGCAAAAGATAATCTCATTTTCATTGTTTTAGATCTTGAATCATGATGTTTAAATTGAACCCTCCCCTTTCATTTTCCCTCTTGCAATTTAAGCTAAGAAAAGCAAACAAATATATACAATGCACTTAATCTAACATGTATGCAGCTAACTGTCATTATTCAAGATTTAGAGCTTATTATCATCATTGAGCATTTTTGGATCTCATTCTTAAGTACAATCATCACTAGTTCAACTATGATGATATGAATACTTTTGCCTTTTTCCTTGCTTTCCCATCGGTCTCTTCGGTATGACTATCACTGATTGAATCCAATCATGAGAGTGCGAATATCGATTTTGTCAGATTCTATGTTGCAAGTGGATGTTGGTATTATGATATTGAAGATCAAAATATCCAAGGTATTTGTTTGCGTAAACAAGCAGAAATCTCTGTTTTATCCTATGTACAAGTCCTTGATGATTCTTTGATGATCACGTCCTTAGACAAATAATACATGATTTAAAACTTTGATTTTAAGACAATCATTCAGAAATCAAGAAAATATCATCCTTTCATCATAGCTTGTCTAGTCTAAAACTTTCATCAATTCGCTAGAAAGAAATGATTTCATCAATTGAGTCAACACTTAGAGAAAAATAAAATAAAATTGGCCATGTTTTTCAAATCCATAATTCAAATGTAGTTCCATCCATTTCAAATTTTTAATCCTGATAAAAGATAAGGTCATTTAAGTTCTTGGATCAAATTTTCATTTTTGGCTCAGATTGGAATAGGATGTAGATTTGATTAAGTGTTCCTCTTTCGAGTGTGATGAATTGATTCTCTGATTGAATAAAGCTTGTTGATGAATCCTTGCTCCTTGAGAGTAGATTGCCCCTAGTTTGATATTGATTTCATTTATGGGACTTAGGACAATTTTTCGATTAGGTGACCAAAATCTTAAGGTGCTTGCAAATGCAATTGTGGGGATTTATTATGCAATATATACAAATGCTAGCAAATGCAATATTAACAAGGTGACCTTCTAAATATGCAACTGACTTGGACTTTCAATGGTGCTTATTTACCAGGTTTTCACTGATTGAATGGATCAAGCTCTCTTTTTCTATTTTTAAATCTTTTCTCTTTTTTTGCTACCAAGGTGCCTATTTGCTAGGTTTTCACCAAGGCACTTTTCTTCTTTTTCTTCTTTTTTTGTATTTTTCTTTTTTTCAATTTTTTTCATATTATCAAGGTGCCTATTTGCTAGGTTTTCACCAAGACAACATCTTTTTGAGGATCATATATGAATGTTTTTGCTTTCTTCTTGCTCAATTTTCCACTATTTTTTATTTTTTATGCTTTTCAAATGTTTTTTATATTTTCAATTTTTCCAATGTTTTTGATGTTTTTAAGATCCCTTTTGAATTATGTACAATAAATATGATGCTTCCATCTGATACTCTTTATACTCTTTCATCTACCCTAGGTATAGAACCTCTTAAGATGTATGTTGTTTATGGGTTCTTGTAACTCTTCACCATCACAGTCTGACAACTTGTATATGTCGGTCCCAAAATCTTCAACAATGAGAAATGGTCCTAACCAATTTGCTTCCCACTTTCCTTTTTTTTCTCTTTCTGCTTGATTCTTGGGATTTTCACGCAACACTAGGTCACCTATTTGGAATGTCCTTGGCTTGATGTGTTTATTGTAAGATCTTGACATTCTATTATGGTACACCTTTAAGTGATCAAAGGCTTCTTTTTGTTTCTCATCCAAGAGTTCTAGTTCTTGTAGCGTAGCCACCCTATAGTCTTCCTCATTTATCAATCCATGCATAGATATCCTTAAGGATGGAAATTCTACCTCTAAAGGCAAAACTGCTTCTGTTCCAAAGACTAAGGAGAAGGGTGTATCCCCTGTTGGCATCCTTATGCTTGTCCTATAAGCCCACAAGGTCAGGTTTATCTTGATATGCCAATCTCTACCAGAATTATCCACTGTTCTCTTCAAGATTTTCAATATGTTTTTGTCTGTTGCTTCGGCTTGTCCATTACCTTGAGGGTAATAGATTGAAGATGAATGATGTATCATGTGAAATTTGGTGCACAATTCTGTTATGTCTTTGTTCTTGAAATGCCTTGCATTATCTGTTATAATGGCATGAGGTATGCCATATCTACAAATTATATGATTTAGGATAAACAAGGATATTTGTTTTCCTGTTGAAGTTGATAGGGGTACCGCTTCCACCCACTTAGTAAAGTATTTCATGGCCGTTATGGTGAATTTATGCCCATTCAAAGATGGTGGATGAATCATTCCTATTAGATCTAGACCCCACTAATAGAATGGCCAAGGTGTGGTCATTGGATGAAGTTCTTGCACCGACGCATGTATTAAATTTCCGTGGAATTGACACTTCTTACAAATTTTTGCAAAGTTACAAGAATCTTTTTCCATGGTAGGCCAAAAATATCCTATCCTAAGAAGTTTCTTAGCTAAAGATAATCCGTTTGAGTGTGATCCAAAAATTCCTTCGTGAATTTCTCGTAAGGCTAATTTTGATTCTTCTTCTTCTAAACACCTAAGGAGCATTCTATCAAGACTTTTTCGATACAATGTTTCAGCAATTATAGTGTATTTGGCGGCTTGTCTAATGAAGCTTTTCTTTTGGTTTCTAGTTTGATTGATAGGAAGTGTTTGGTCTTTCAAATAGGTGTAAATGGGTCCATACCAAGGTGAGTCTGTTGTAGTAAGTAGGCAAATGGTATAAGGATGGGTTGGGTCATACACAGGTTGAATCACTTCTTCTACCAAGAACTTGTATCTATCACTTTGATCAGGCATCTGCAAAAGTGATGCTAAGGTTGCCATGGCATTTGCTGCCTTGTTCTTTTCTCTCAGCACTTGTTCAAATGTGATGATTATGAAATACTTCTTGAGATTATCCACCATGGTTTTGTAAGGTACCAATTTGTCATCTTTTGTCTGATATTCTTCATTGACTTGGTTTATGACTAATTGTGAATCTCCATATACCTTCAATTATGTCACTTTCCACTCTAATGCCAACTTGATTCCAATAACCAAGGCTTCATATTCTGCTATATTGTTTGCACATAGAAATAGCAATTTGTATGACTTAGGGATAGTGCAGCCTTGAGGAGTGATTAGAAGTATGCCTACTCCTGACCCATGGTGAGTGTAGGAACCATCAAAATAGAGTTGCCATGTTTTTGCCTCAACATTCACAATTTCTGCATCTGGGAATTCAACTTGTATAGGATGATCATCAAGAAGTGGTGCTTCTGCTAATTGGTCTGCAATCACTTGTCCTTTAATTGCTTTTTTGTCAACATATTCTATATCAAATTCACTTAGGATCATCACCCACTTTGCTAATCTTCCATTTAATGTTGTTTTGCTTAATAAATACTTCAAACGGTCAATTTTGGCAATGAGCCTTATCTTGTGGGCTAGCATATAATGGTGTAATTTTTGGGAAGCAAAAACTACAGCCAAGCATGCCCTTTCCATGAAGTTATAGTTTAGCTCATATTTGACTAAGGTTCTACTAATGTAGTAGATTGCTTTCTCTTTTCCATTCTCATCCTCTTGTGCTAGAAGTGCCCCAAATGAATTCTCTATTGTTGAAATGTACAAAATTAAGGGCTTGCCTCTGATAGGTGGCATCAATATTGGTGGATTCATGAGGTATTTATTTAGTAGATTGAAAGCCTCTTCACATTTTTCATCCCACTTGAAGATTGTATCTTTATGCAAAAGTTGGGTGAAATTATGGCATTTTTCTGCCAATTGAGAGATGAATCTCCTAATGGATTGTATCCTTCCTTGTAAATATCTCATCTGAATAATGGTTTTAGGTGCTTCCATTTCCATTATGGCCTTCACTTTAGCTGGATCAACCTCTATCCCTTTGGTAGATACAATGTAACCTAAAAGTTTACCAGATTGAACTCCAAAAGCACACTTCTTTGGGTTAAGCCTTACTTTGAACTCTCTAACCTTTCAAAAAATTTTGCCAAAATAGGTATATATTGTTTTCTTGAATGTGACTTAGCTAGTATGTCATCCACAAAATCTTCCATGAATTTATGTCATGGAATATTCTAGTCATGGCTCTTTGATAGGTCGCTCTGGCATTTTTCAAGCCAAAAGGCATGACATTCCAACAAAATGTACCCCATGCACATGTAAAGGAAGTTTTATCTTGATCTTTGGGTGCTATCTTGATCTGATTATAGCCACTAAATCCATCCATGAGTGAAAAAATGGAGTGTCCCACTGTTAGGTCTACAATAGCATCAATGCTCGGAAGTGGAAAGTCATCTTTAGGACATGCCAAGTTTAAGTCCCTAAAATCTGTGCAGATTCTGATTGACTTATCCACTTTTGATACCAGAACTATGTTGGAGATCCATTGTGCATAATCAATGGCTCTTATAAACCCCACCTTTAATATCTTCTCTAATTCCACTTTGACAAGTAAGGCTATATGAGGGTGCATTTTCCTTAGTTTTTGCTTGATCGGTTTAGCTCCTTCCTTTATGTTGAGGTGATGCATTATCAAATTTGGGTCTAACCCCGACATATCATCATAAGACCATGTGAAGTTAACTTTCTTTTCCTTAAATAACTTAATGAACTCTGTTCTTTCTTCGTTGGATAGGGATGATGCTAAGTAGATGAACTTTGGCTCTATTTCTGTTCCAATGTTTATCTTTTCTGTCGGCTCAATTAGAATTGGAGACCTTTCTTCATAGTGATCTAGTAGAACATCCAAACTCCCTTCCATAGGTGCCTCAATTGGGTTTTCACCTTTGGAAACATCCTTTATTTCTTTGTTTTTTTCTTGATCTAATGTTGCCACAAAGTGGTTTTCAACACTCGATTCTTTTTCTTTTCTATTTTTTTTATTTTTTCATTTTTTCTCGGATTAAGAGTTTGGATGCTCCCTTTGATCATTTCTTCTTGATAGTCCTTAGTAAAAGAAGGTTCAACCGCATGAAGGTATTGGGATAGCGTATTGTCATTCAAGAAAGTTGGCAAGGTATCGGGTTCAATGGCGTCCCATTCAATTAGATCCGGCCGAATGAGAGTTAAAGGGTCAACACTTGGGTTTTTCTCGATTGGGCTTAAAGTGTATATCTCATTGTTGGAAGGTTCATACATTGTATCTTGAAGATCTCGGACATGGGCTTCCTCTAAATGCTCTAAAGAGGAAGGATCAAAATCCTTCTCACTAGACTCCACTATGGTTTCTGTTGGATAAAACTCATGGGGATTAAACCTAGCATTCGATTCTTCCATAGTAGGTCTCCATGAAGGAACATGTGGTTCACCTACCCATTGATTTATCTCAATTTCTATGCTTGGCACATTATTTGGACCCTCTTGACTAGAACTAGATGCTTGATTTGGAGTTGATTCCGCCATTAGCCCTTTATTTTTAGTAGAAGCATAGGTATGAATGAAATCAATACCCTTGTCTTGGCATGACTCATTTGATAAGGTCTCCCATTCCCATTCATTATAATCCTCATCACTATGAGATTCTAATTGTAGTATTTGATCATGTACTTTGGGATAATGTTTTTGTGTATATCCTTCTTCAAGATATCCTAAACCTATTTTTTGCTTGGAATCTCACCATGTGGATTTTAGGGATTCAATTAGCCCTTCATTTCTTGTACCTAAAGGTCCTTGACCTTTGTACCCCATATTTTTCATGATTGCAAAACCTTTACCATATTGGTGAATAGGGATGGCTATATTTTGAATGTGCTTGATGTGAGCACTTGATTCTTCATCCTTGTATAACCAATTCAAAATTTCATTATCCTCTTCACTCATGGTAGATGATGTACTTTCCCTTACAAAGTTTTCATTATATTTATGAGGTATACTTGGAGGTTTTCCAAAGGACTTTGGTGATAAGGGTAGGTCCATCATGGATAAGGAGTATTCACCCACTCCTTGTTGTTTGATTTTGCATTGCTTATCAAAGTTTTCCATCATTTTATCCATCTTTTGATAATGGACTTCTTTAAGATATCTTGAAATAGCTTTGGTAGATTCTTCTTTTTCTTCTTCACTAATATCATTCTCATTAACCTTCTCTTTTCCTTTAGTCGATGTAGATTGGTTAATGAATTTTGGAGTTTCTTTAACAATAATTTCTTCTTCCATCTTCTCTTTTCCTTTTAGCAAAGGGGTGTCTTTAGAACTTTGGCCTTGTTCCATTTGATTGGGTATAGACCCTTCAACATTGTGTGGAACTAATGATTCATTGATAGGTTTGACATTATTACTATATTGGAAGGGATTGAAGTCTCCACTTACCATTATTTCTTACCCTTGATATGGGAATTTTAGGCATTGATGGTAGGTTGAAGGAACGACCTGCATTTCATGGATCCATGGCCTTCCCAAAAAAATATTATAAGTCAATTTGAGGTCCAATACTTGGCATATGGTCTCTTTTTGCATAGGACCAATTGTTATGGGCAAAACTATGACTCCTCTTGACGCTCTTTCTTCATCATCGTAGGCTTTTATGGGTATCTTTTTCTTTGGGTCAATAGCCTCCTCAAAAAATCCTAAGGCTTTTACCAAGCTAAGGGTACAAATATTTAGGCCATCACCTCCATCTATAAGGACTCTCTTCACCCTATGTTTGTGGATCAACACCTCTATGTGTAAGGGCAGATTTTGGGGATGATTAAGAGACATATCATCTTGTTCGGAGAATGATAGGCAATGAGGTGTAATTAAATGCCCCACCATGTTTTGGAACTTGTCTACCTCCAAATTTAGAGGCACATTTGTTTCCAACAAAGCTTTTTCCAATATATCCTTATGGATTGGTGATAGTTTAAGCAGCTCAAGAATAGAGATTTGAGCGGGAGCTCTTTGCAATTGGTCAACCAAGTTGTATTGTTTTGATGATGACGTGAAAGCTTGGTTTTGTATCACCACTTTAGGAGTGTTATTAGGTATAACAATTTTCAATGCTTGCCCCCTAGTGACCACATTTGCTGATGCTTCTCTTGATTTGCCTTTTATTACCACAACATTTACGCTTTGATCTTTTTCACTTATAGTATTTATGGTGTTGTCATAAGTATGGGCAAAATTCACTTTATCATTACCCTTTTTATGGTTTTGATTTGTATTGGATGACTCCCCCTTTTCATGATTCAAAAAAGGGTTCTTATAAGCCGTGTGATCCCCATTTTTTCGAGGTCCTTCAATTTGAATGATGTTGTTATTAATCAAATCTTGCACTAAGTGCTTCAATTTCATGCACTCGTTGGTTGGATGACCTCTTTTTTCGGTGGTATTCACAATGATGAGATGCATTCCACTAATGAGGTTTAACTTCTGGTTCATAATTTGATATGTCAGGCAACGTGATAACTTGATTAGCCAACAAGGTTCTTAGTACATTCTCCAAAGGTTCACCCAAGGGAGTGAATTTCATCTTATTATAGTTGGAGTTTGATTTTGACTTATCCCAAGTCTTATTGTTGGAAGTGTTGGAATTGTTGTTGTTATAATTATTGGAATTATATGGAGCTTTACTTGTTTGATTGACATTGTTTGAAGTATTCGCTCCATAGGGTAGAATAAAAGGGGTAGACTTCAAGTTGTGTGACTCCACAACCCCATCATTCACAAGATTTTTATTGTTACTTTTGTTCCATGATTTCAATTTATCATTGTGATTGTTGGCCCCTTGATTAAAATATTTAGGAACATAATTATTATTATTGTTTCTGTTATTGTTGTTTTTTAATTTTTTGTCTTTAAATAATTTAATCTCACCTCTTTTGACTGAGACATCTTCAATCTTAATTCCATTTTCAATAAATTTCTCAAATGTTGGAGGACATTGAAGTTGTAATCGATAGTTCATTTCAGCGGTCAAGTTATTGGTGAAGATCTCCATCTTCTCTTTCTTCGGGATACTTCGTGGGTACCTTGCAAAAATGGTCCTCCACCTTTGTAGGAATCCTAAAAAGGACTCCCCATCTTTTTGCTTAGTATCACATAACTTGAGCATAGTGATCTCATGTTCAATGTTGTAAGAGTAATGGGTTATGAATTTGGAGGCTAACTCCTCAAAAGATTTTATTCCGGGAGTTAGTTTTGAAAACCACTCCATTGCTGGCCCTCCTAAGCTTCTAGGAAAGAATCTCATTAGATAAGTGTCATTGTGCATGAACTCTATGCTTAGGGCACAAAATTCCCTTAAATGATCTTGGGGGTCTATTTTACCCATGTATTTATCGTATTTGGGAAAGATAGTATTAAAGGGAAAAGATACCATTGCTAAGTTCTTGTCAAAAGGAAAAGGACACAAAGCTTCTATGGAAAAGGCCTTAGGTTCAGCTGCCTTCTTCATGGTATCTATTTGTTCTTGAAAGGCCTTAATTTTCCTAGCCATGACGTTCATAGGATCATCTTGGTGTTGATCCTTCCTAAGTTGGTCAATGTCAAAATCGTAGGGCAGCTTTACCCCTTTTTGTGCTAAGCTAAGGAAGAAGTTCTCCCTATCTTTGTCTATTAATTTTTCCATGACCTCTAGGAAGTCATTATCTTGGGTAGCTTTTTCAACCCTTTCCTCAAGTGTCTCCTTAGTGTTATAGTTGGCATTATTGATATTATGATAGGCTGAATTCATATCACCCATCTTTTCAATTCTTGGTTCAAATAGATTCGTGAATACTTCTTCTTGATTAGGATCTTTGAACTCACTTTGACACTCCACTTCTTGCCTTGGGTTTGCAAAGATAGTGCTATCACCTAGTAATGATCCCCTATATGTTTGTGACCGCGTGGAAACCGACATCCAACAAGGGTTCATTTTTGGAATTAATCCTTGATATGAGAGTTGTTGATTTTATTATTGAGGAGATTTAAAAATATAAGATGATTTTCAATGGATATCTCTCACTTGTTTATGTATTTGCAAACACAACAACCACACATTCACTTGTTTCTTTTACCCACTTAAACACAAAATGTTTGATTTGTAGAATGTTGTCATGGGTATTTCACAAGAAAACACTTCAAGCACCTACCTTAGCACAAAATTTGGTTCATAAACATGGCTCTACAAGGTGGTCTTTGCTACTTTATCAAGGTTTTAGTATATATTCCGTTCAAATAGACTTCAATCTCTCATCCTCCAAGGAGGCTTCCCACATGCACCGAAGTACGATTTTGTGCAATCCGTGAGGACTACTAGAGGAAGGTTGAAAAATTAAAATTTATTTGTCATGACCCCATTAAGGATACATGCATTTCATTTTAGAGTGGGTTGGATTCCCGCGGCAAAAGCAAGCATATCCCACTTTGGGCTATCCCTCTCACTGGCCTCGTTAAGGCAAACTTGGGAGGTGAGCCCACTATTACTCTAGCATATATATGAAAATGAGAAATGAACTTAGGCCAACAAGTTTGAGATTTTGGTTCACTCAAAGAGTGAAGAGCATATCCATATTGTCTTTCTTTGCTCCACACACTTAAAAACATGTTTGTTCTTTCCCAATCTCTTAACAAGGAGATTCTTAGAATTGAAGTGTGAAATTCATTTCCTATCTTATTTCCAGCTTATATCCAAATGAAATGCCACAATTTAATCAAATGCAAGCTTGATTAGGAGAATACCTTTTTCTTGTAGCTAGCATAAAGCTAGGGGCATTTTTTAGAGCATTTTGTGATTTTTTTTACTCACCTTGGCAATAGCTCCTTCCAATGTGCTTATCCTCCAGCAAGTTAGTCAACACTAACAATCAAAGTGAGGGGAAACCAAAATCAAAATTGACAATACAAAGATTTATAAACTGAATTTTGAGCACTCTAATTGCAAACTTTCAAACAAAAATTTGAATTAAGGGCTAAAGATCCAATTCAAAGAGACAAATTTTTTCTTATAAGCTTCAATTACAGCAAGATATTTTTGATATACCTGATTGTCTTCATCTTGTGTTAGCTCAAGGATAGCTTTGATGTGTGCTTTGTTCTCCCTTTTGATTTTCTTGGCAAGTGCCTTCTCCTCTTGATTATATCTAGCTTCTGGCTTCTGTACTTTTGGATGTCCATTCATTTACTGTCAAAACATGAAAATAGAGAATTAGATAAATGAATTTATCAACCTGAGAACAAATTATGATAGAAAACTTTAAGCAACATTGTCTAGCAAATACGCGATAGTAAATTGCTAGTAGGTGTAACTTTAATGTTAGTAGGCGACACTTAACAATGTACCAGGTGACACAGAAAATTAAGCAGGTGTAAGCAAATTATTTAGAAGTGTAAACAATATTTGTCAAAGTGACAATGAATTAACTCAAAGTGATAATGAATTAATGCAAAGCGTAAGAAGGAAGATCGTAAGCGTGATTGGTTAGATCAATTATAGAGTAAAGCTTTCTGATAGGCAATAACAAATTATCGATTCACGACACTTCTTAGCTGGAAAGTGTGACTCTATGACATAAAGGCAATAACACTTTGTCTCAGATGCGTGAATGCTTTTTTTCTAGGTGACAGCAGAAAATTTAAGACAGAAGTAGAATTATTGACCAGGCGTGAGTAATCATCAAATAGGTGTCGATACAGAGCTAGTAGGCATCATCAGATTAGTCACAGGCATGATTGAATGTGCTGTAGGTGAAACTTTAGCTGATTCCTACAAATTAAACATGGAAAATAACAAATAAAAGCATACAAGATTATCCAAATGCTAAATTTGATAAAATGAGGCTTACTACCCCATAGTGGGCACCATTTTGTATACAAATAAATGTACCTTCATAGAATTAGTGTTAATCATCAATAATAAGTAAAATAAGAACTAAATACAACCACAATTGAGCAACTATTTAACAAAATCAATGATTAATTGAGCATCCTATGGCTCTCTAACTAAGATGTTAATGAGTGAGATCTCAGCAAGCTCTCATTAATGACAGTCCTAGAATGAGAATGATAAAGATAAACAATGATGCTAAAGCTAACAATTATCAAGATAAATGCTAAAATTGCTCTTAAATGCCTTTCTAAACTCAAATTGCAAGAGGTTTGATGCAATTCTCAGATAGGTGGTTGATGAATTATGAAGGATTTTAGCCTTCTTTTTATAGATTTTCCCAATGTGAGGGGGTGTAGTTGTGTTTGATCATGGTTGAGTTGGGGTTAAGTCTTTGGTTCCACCCTTTGAAGACAAAGCAAATTTTGTGTCCTCAAATCTTGGGACAAGTAGACAAGATGGATGGCTAAGATTCTCTCTCACTTTCAGTGATTGAGATTTAATTTGGCTTGATCCATGTGAATGCCTTTCCTTTAATCTCATTGGTTGATTGATTTTCCTCTCCTTTTGGTTTGTTGAGAGTAATTGATTTTTATTAATTATTTTAATTGATTTATTTTAGCCATGTACCCCTTGAATGGGTTGAATTTAATTTAATCCAATACTATACAATTAATTGAATTAATTGTATTTTGATTTGATTGCACTTGATTAAAATGCTCTCAATTTTGATTGATATTGAATTAAGATTTGATTTTAATTTTGATTGGCTAATTGTGCATTGTGATTCAATTGATTCAATTTTGTCCTTGATTTGCTTTGATTTAACTTGATTTGCTATTAAATTGTCGTTCAATTGTCTTTGTCCATTTTTAGGTGATTACAAATAGGACCAACTAAGACCTAATAAGACCCTTAAGACCAATTAAGACCTAACATGACCAATAAGACCCAATAGGACCACTTAAGACCTAATAGGACCCCTTAAGATCAATTAAGACCTAAAATATATCTATAAAGACCTAATAGGACCTCTTGAGACCTGACATGAGTAATTTAAGACCTAATAGGACCCAATAAGACCTAATAGGACCTAATATGACTAATAATAGGTCTAATGGGACCTAACTTGATTAATAAGACCTAAAATCTAGTAATAAGAATTAATAGGACCTTTAAGACCTAATAGGATGGGTAAAGACTTAATACCTAAGTAATAGGATGTATTAAGACCAATTGACACCAATTAAGACCTATTAAGACAAATTAAGACCTGATAAGACCTAATAGGACCCATAAGGCCTAATAGGGCCCCTGAAGACTTAATAAGACTAACATGACCTATTAAAACCTATTAAACCTAACATGTGACTAATAAGACCAATTAAGACCTATTGCTTGACCAATTAAGACCAATTAAGACCTATTAGGACCTATTAAGACCAATTAAGACCTAATAGGAGCCATAAGACCTAATAGAGACCCTTAAGAGTTAATATGACTAATATGACCTATTAAGACCAATTAAACCTAACATGTGACTAATAAGACCAATTAAGACCTATTACAAGTGACCAATTAAGACCTAATAGTACCTATTAAGATCAATTAAGATAGGTAATAAGACCTAATAAGACCCTTAAGACCCAATAGGACCACTTAAGACCTAATTGGACCCCTTAAAACCAATTAAGATCTAACATGTGACTAATAAGACCTAATAATACATAGTAGGACCAATAAGACCTAATAGGAAGTTAATAAGACCTAACACCTGACTAATAAGACCAATTAGGACTAATTAGGATCTCTCTCTCTCTAAGATAATTATGTATAATTGTATTTGTATAATTTTATATTTTGATCTTATTTTACCTACACACATGTAATGTACTTAAATTTTAACATTTAATAATGTATGTTACCCTTATATGGACACACACTATCATGCACAGGGTGACCCGACATAGGGTTTCATACCTTAGGATTCCCTAACATAGGCTCCCCCAGCATGATGTAGCATAGGGTGCCCCACATCAGGCACCTAAAGTTCCTCATATGGGGGTGATATTTCATTTTTCTATCTAGGAGATGGGGTAGTTACATGATTCTATAGCTTCCTTGAGGACAACGTTTACAAAGATATTTGCACCACCATTTTGTGGAGTCTAGAGGATATATCTACATGCATGAGGAGATAGACTGCATATACTCCACAAATTATTGATTCTATTTTTTGAGAGTTAAGATTTGAGATCTTCGGTGGTATATCCTTAGCTAAGGTCCTGTCACAGGTCGCAAAGGATATTATCAAAGGAGAGGTTTTCCCTTGCTACTGAGAGAGGAGAAAGGTCAAAGCATATCAGGTTACATGTTGTGTGGTACCAGAGATAGAATGCATGATATTCCTGGGGTTCCTTATGACACATGGTCATTATCCCAATAACGACAGATTCCACTTTTCTTTGCACAATAGGTTTACGTCAAGGTCCTTTTGGGTCTCAATGTGAACTACTTAGATCTTTTGGGGTACTTTGGATAGGGGCGTGGTAGAGTTAGAAATTATGATTAGTATCATAGGCCTAATCACGTTTGTGCTGAGACTCAGACACTTGGTTGGGTAGAAGGTACCCGTAGTGGCACCATCTATGGCCAATACTACTAACAAAGTTGTCATTACTTCCCAAAGGGAAGAAATTGATAGGATTGGACACATCATAGTTAGGGATGCTAGTATTACTTATGATACACACACTAGATATATTATGACTAGACCAAGTTGACCCTGAACATCTTCAAAGGCATCATCTAGTAGTGCACCCCCTACTGATGAGACATATAGAGATGTTGGTCTCCCTAGACCATGTGATATATGAGCTCTTACAGATATTAGAGTTACATTGAGATGACACTATATTTATTGGAGGACCTATTACAATCATATATCTATATTTCTCGATCAGAGAGGGTCCCTATACAGTCTTTCAAAGACACCATTAGACTCTCTCAGGGCCCTCAAGTTTCACCACCCCAAAGCACACCATCAGCTCATGCATCTCATAGTTCACAACACTTTCTAGCTACACGAGAGGGATACGTCTTGGTGATATTTGCATCATAGTGGAGGGCCTAGATGGTTTTGAGGAGCAATTATAGGGATTGAGACAAACCATCACTGACACTGACATAACTTCATATATGGATCTTCTACTTCATCCTGACTTTGACTCTACACCACTCCCTTCTTGGCTACACTCCCCATTACACTCCTCATTAGAGAGGATTGGTACCAGAGATGATTCATGTGATGGTGTTTCTATAGATGATGTGATGGTGCATGCTAATGATCCTCTTGCTTTTGAGACCCAGGTATAAAATTTAATTTTTAATTTATTTATAGTTAATAAATTGATTACATAGTTGCGTGTACAAATGCTCGTACATATGTATTCTATATACAATATTTGTAGGCACAGTTGCATGAGCATACTACCTCTAGCATAGGATCAGAGTGGTGTATGCATGAGAGATTTAACAAAGATGACACCTACTAGTGCTCAGGTAGGTTTTAAATATACTTGGTTTAAATTCACATATTAATATATTTCAAATACTTTGTATATAATTATAATATATGAATGTACATATATATTTGACAATTTGTTGTACTAAATTTGTAGGAGTCTGTTGCTGCTTCACGTGCAGAGGATGCTCATGACACTCGGTCAGAGGGTCACTCTGTTCGTATGTGACTTGATCAATCTAGGATACCTTAGGTCATTTGTTATGGGATCTTTGATTTATGTTCTGGACATTTCACATATGTTTTACATTTATATATTCTGGACCTATGGCATAGATGGTTTATGTGTTTATGATCTTTGGTTATGGTTAAATGGTTATATGATTTGATTTTATTATGGTTAGATAGTTACATGATTTGATTTGATTATGGTTAGACGGTTACATGATTTGATTTGATTACATGGTTAGATGGTTACATGATTTGATTTGATTATGGTTACATGGTTACAATGATTTGATTATGGTTAAACAGTTACATGATTTGATTATGGTTAAACGGTTACATGATTTGATTATGGTTAGATGGTTACATGATTTAATTATGGTTAGACGGTTACATGATTTGATTTGATTATGGTTAGATAGTTATATGATTTGATACATGATCATATTCTTTGGTTTAATAGATGGTTATACGATCATTGATTATGGTTAGACAGTTATATGATTTGATTTGATTTGATTTGATAGATGGTTATAAAAAAATAACACTAGAATATTTAACTAATGGACCATAAGTAATATAAGTAATCTAGAGCTAACATGTCATAAGTTTAATATAACTAATGTCATTAGTAACCTAACTAATTTCTTAAGGGGGGGTCTTAAGGGGATCTTTAACTAGTAAGTATCCTAATTTTAATATCATAAAAAATAACAAGTTAATATGTAACTAATGGATTATAAGTAATATAAGTAATCTAGAACTAACATGCCATAAGTAATCTAACTAATGTCATTAGTAACCTAACTAATGTCTTAAGGGGGGGTTCTAAGGGGATCTTTAACTATTAAGTAATATAATTGAACCATCATAGAAAATAACAGGATAATATGCAATTAATGAACCATAAGTAATTTCTAAACTTAATATCATCCATTTAACACATTCACTTTAACAAACATCAAAGCATTTATATAACTACTTAAGAGGAGGTCTTAAGGGGATCTCCAACTAATAAGTTAATCTAATTTTATTATCATAAAAAATAACAAGTTAATATGAAACTAATGGATTATAAGTAATATAAGTAATC
>BSBK01006041.1:0-170000 GCA_027943335.1 Chamaecyparis obtusa
TATATATATATCACCTTTTTACCATAGTTTTGTGAAAATCTTCAAAAATGATTATCACCTTTACTAGTATAAAAAATTTTAAAACAAAAAATAAATATAATTACAAAGATTTGAAAATAATACATATATTTTTTTAATTGTATTTAGATTTATTGAAAGAATTTTTATATATTTGATTTTTTTTATTGTTAAATGTTTTGAAAATTTAATAAATTTAATTATTTATTAAATTTTTACATATAAATTTATATATAGATAAAATTAGTACATAATTTTTATCAAATTTTACGATGGACAAAATTAAAGGGTATTTTATTCCAAAATTTTTAAAGTTGTGTTTTTTTTAAGAAATTATTTTGAAACATAGGACCTTAATCCTCTTCCATGAAAACCAAACCCTACAATTAATATGATATGTTTTGTGTAATCCTCTTGCAAAATTAAAACATCTCTGCCAACATTGTGGCAGGAACTTCATTGCTTTGCAACCTTATTTATAAATTTCATTGTTCAAAATTTAAAATTCATAAATTTTGATTAATTTTTTGGGTTGTGTAGGATTTGAACAATACAAATCCACCAAAACCCAAAGATCACTTGCATACAAAAACCTATTACAAGGAAGTAGAGACAAGAAGAGGGCAAGGGTTTGACTCAAAAAAATGAAGAAGCAAATATCATCAAATAAAGAATGAATAAATGTACAATGGATCATCCTTATAAAGGAGATCGAAAGCCTTGAAAAGGCAAAACCTAGTGCATGTAATAATTAGTTTAACTATTACATGACTAATGCATGCAAGGTTTATATTTAAAACAGCTAGTGCATAAGTTTAAATCAACTAGTGCATGTGTGTTTAAATATAACAACTAAAGCAAAAGAGTTTGACATCTTAAGAAGGGAGTAAAGTTAATTAATAAAATTAATACTTTACTCTAACAACGCCCCTTAAGATGAGCAACAATGCAGCTACAAACAATGCAAGAAGAAAGAAAAGGAAACTACAGTGCTGAAAGCATAAAAATGGGGCCCGACAACATGCCTGATGAGGTACCCAAGTACAAAAGAGAGTCTCTATAAGTGAAGAAATAGAGAAAACCACATGGGAAAAACTCTACTCCAAAAAGAGACAAAGGCTAGTCTGAAGGACTAAAGAAGCCTCCAAAACTAGGGATGTTCCAGAAAATAGGAACAAAAATGAACATGTAGAACATCACTGAAGCAAGAAGATGCAAACTCTATCAAGAAGTAACTGCTGATCTGAAGATCCTCCACTGAAATAGAGAATGACTAAGTAGAGAAGATTGTAATCTGTATGAGTGCCCTCAAATGACACTACTTGAATTAGGAGGCAAAACAAAGGCAAACAACTAAACTCAAAGATACAGATGGTATAAAACACCAAAGCCTGAAGAGATGATCAATCAAAGATGGAATAGTGCCTCTAAAAATAGGAAGAAAGAGTGTCTATATGGTAAATGATCCATCTCACTGAAATGCATAGGCACCCAGCTACTGCATCCGCCTAGTACATAGGAACAAATACTGAATACATAGCTCACACTATCAAACCAAGGAAGCAAAGAATGATCAATAGAACCCCCCATAATGCTAACAAGAGAGAGGTGATAGGTACACTGAAAAGAGTGCCAATAAGAATTGCATCGTAAAGAACCAGGAACATCGAAGGTGCATAGAAAGAACAAGCACAAACAAAGATACCCTAAGCGTAATGTCATGGAAGGAACACTCACTTGACAAAGGTAGATGGAAAAAAAATGCAAACATCAATCTCCCCATGGAACTTTATAATGGAGTGCAAGTACAAATAGCACAAAAATGTTCAAGATTCCAAGCATCCAATAGAATGACACTTTATCTCAGTGCATGTGCATAAAAGAATGCTACAAAAGTGAAGTATACACTACTCAAACAAGAGAGAAGGCTAATGAAACAAAAGAACAGCCTAAGAAGAGTCATCTCCTAAAGCGAAGAGATCCCAGGACCTGGAACTTCGAGGATATCCACTAGAGTGCAAAAATGCAAAAAATTGAATAAAATTTACTTGGAGCAGAATCTAGGAAAATGAATCACAACACTAGGAAGCTCTCAGAACAAGCTTCCAATGATATCTCGCTTTCCGAAAATGAAGTCCGGATGCACAAGATAGAGCTTCCAGAGTGCAAAACTAAACATCTAGTGTTGGCAGTAAAACAAACCATCAAAAAAGAAAAATAAAAAATTCAAATGTCCAGATCAAAATAGAGCTTAGAACCAGCTTTTCGATGATACTCGTTGTCCGATTTCAACACCGTATGCTCAAGTTATGAGCAAAAAACCACCAAGTGCTCCAAAGGGCCCAAAATAGTGTTTAGATGTGCCAACGTCAGCACTTCACAGGCTTAAAATTGATGGCCAAATGGCCATCACAGCATGCAAGCACCTTGGGGCTAAAATTCTCGCGCCCTTGGTCGCCATATGACCAAGGGCTAAAACTGCATTCACTGGCTTAAATTTGACAGCCAAATGGCCGTTGCTGGCCAAAATGAAAAAAAAATTAAAAAAATTTGCAAAATCGCACGTGCCCTCGAGATTTGTGTCAGGCCTTTTGGATTTTTGTCTTTATTTGTGTGCAATTTTTTTTTTTGTCTTAGTTTGGCATGCCAGATAGAAATTTTTTTGTCTTGATTTACATGCTAAATTGTACAAGTTTCACCCCCGGAAATGTGTCAATCCATACAATTTCCACCTCACCAAGCGTGTTAAGCATTTGGTACAAAAAAAACTCCAAAATTTAAAGTTGTCCAAATTGGACATGCCTTATATCGAAATAGGGTTTTTTGGGCACTGCGAGCTCAATGACGAGGTTCGTTTGAGCTCAAAGTGCACCAAAATTTAGGGACCCATTAATTTCAATAAAAAATAACCAAAAGGGCCCAATTTGAATCCTTCAAACATGAACAAGTTGTAGCAGATTAGGCTCTGATACCATGTAGGATTTGAGCAATACAAATCCATAAAACTTAAAGATCACCTACATACAAAAACATGTTACAAGGAAGTAGAGACAAGAAGAGGGCAAGGGTTTGACTCAAAAAAATGAAGAAGAAAATATCCTCAAATAATGAATGAATTAAATGTACAATGGATCATCCTTATAAAGGAGATCGAAAGCCTTGAAAAGGCAAACCCTAGTGCATGCAATAATTAGTTTAACTATTACATGACTAATGCATGCAAGTTTATATTTGAAACAACTAGTGCATAAGTTTAAATCAACTAGTGCATGTGTGTTTAAATATAAATAACTAAAACAAAAGAGTTGACATCTTAAGAAGGGGAGTAAAGTTAATTAATAAAATTAATACTTTACTCTAATAGGTTGCTTATGATTTATTTTTAAAGCAAGTTCTGCCTAGGGGGCAATACCCATTATATTCCATGAAAATAAAAATGACATAAGGAGAATGAACTCTAGATATGCACAACCATCAGCGATCAATGGAATAAATACATTATTCCCTGACCAATCTCTACCAGCCTAGCTCCTATCTCCTTCGAAAAAAGGTTCCTGTTTGCCTGAACAAAGGCTCCAAACTTTGCAGATCATATTCCTTTACACCTGATTTGAAGATTGTCCACACCTTCTTCATCAAGGTCTTCTTGCCTTCTTCCTCCAACACAAAATGACCCAGCAAACCATCGCTTATTAATTGTGTATCGATGTTATCCATTGTAACCGCCACTCTATGTACATTTCATCTGACATGATCCTATGGGCCAATCTGACAGCATGCAAAGGATGACTGAAAATTTGAATGATAGGTTGAACACCTCTCCTACCAACCTACTGTCGTGAACATGATTTCCTGCCCAGAAGTTAGCTTATGATTTGATTATAGTTTTTTTTATTAGTAATATATGATAATTTTCTTAATAAATAAAAGATTTACATAATACTTTGAGTTACATTAAGACTAGCAATATGACTATAACCATAGGCTCCCCCCACCAAAAATGTCTTCACTATCCATTTCTAGCCAAAAACTTAACCCCAAAACTAGATACACTCATTACTGTTGGCATGTGATGTTTTGGAGTACTGGAAATCATCTAAGGGTTGTGATTCATGGAAACACTTATGATAGTGTGATCACATGTTGTGGAGATTGCCACTGGATTCATAGTCATCAAAATGACTAAGTCTAGAATCAGGAAAATAGGGTACAGTGCCATAGTTTTGGATAGCGATGAAGACATACAAGGTATTATGGATTGTGAAGTTAACTGGAGGTATTTTGGGATATGTATCAGTTAAGATTGCATGAGTTTTGGATAGTTGGGGTGTGTGAGATACAGTGTTTGGAAGGTATCCGAAGACAGTAAAATAGTATATCAGGGTACATGAACAGTTGCTAAGACATGTAAATAAAGTATAGTGCCAACTCTTTGGTAATATAAGAGTGTCGAATCCATATATATCATTTGGAAAAGTTTCTATTATGTTTTGTATGACAATTGTGGAGCCGACTGGAAGGCTAATGTTGTATAAGTATAAATTTTTTTTGTAAAAAATAAATGTATGGTATAGGATGATGATATAAGTTTTGTGAACATAAGAGCAAAGATCAGATGCGAGATCAGTAAGAAGTCGAGCTACAACTGGAACAATCTAAGAAAGATAAGTGCTTGTATTGTTCCTCTTTTGAGAACTATTTTTGGATAGTATTAATTGTAAGAGCAGTGTGCTCACCACCTTTAACGAGGTGTTTTGTATGCCCCTAACAAGGTTTTTGTAATCCTCTAACAAGGAAATGTACTATGTAATAATCAACTCCTAACAGGGCTAGATCTCCTAACAAGGACATTATATTTTAGTGCATATTTGTGGGTACCATCCCCACTAGGGTTTTCCCTTAACCAGGGTTTCCTCAAGAAAAAATCATGGTGTCATGAGTAATGTGTTATGCTTATATGTTCTTTTCATTTCTGCATTACTTTGGTTTTGGTTATAATTATTTGAAGTTTACAACAAAGTTCTATAATAATGATTCACCCCCCCCTCTGAGTATTACCTAATCCTAACAATTGGTATTAGAGCTATTGGCCCTTTGACAGAAAGTTTAACAGCTTAAGGGAGATCAAAATGGATTTAGAAGATTTACAAATAAAATTTGAAGCTGCACTTGAGGATCTAGATAAGATGAAAGCTGAAAATGGAAAACTAAAATTCAAATTAAGAAGGAAAAAAGGTTTCATGAGGAAACTTAAAGAACACTTGTGACTGTAAAAGATTAGAGACAAGACCTTATAAAGAAAATCAAAGAAAGTTCTAATAATGACACTTTAGACAAAGTAAAGATGCTGGAGCAAGAAAAAGAACAAGTCAATCTCTTGATGATCAAGGAGATTCAAGATGAGAAGGATGAAAGAAATAAAGTTGAAGAGTCACTAAAACAAGCCAACCTTCAGATAGAAAATATGAAGACTGAACTTGGACTATTACAAAGATAAATATCAAGAATTGTATCATTACAATTAGATCATCAAAGGTGAACTCACTCAAGC
Source organism: Chamaecyparis obtusa (assembly GCA_027943335.1). Classification (NCBI taxonomy): domain Eukaryota; kingdom Viridiplantae; phylum Streptophyta; class Pinopsida; order Cupressales; family Cupressaceae; genus Chamaecyparis; species Chamaecyparis obtusa. The sequence continues at coordinate 5,570 of BSBK01006041.1, forward strand.
CATACTACTCATTGAGGAGTTACACATAAGAAATGACAAGAATAATGAACAAAGAACTAAATGTGACATAAGTGGACCCAATGGAAGCTGGAAGTTCAAAAAATCAAGAACCAAATAAAGCCAAGAATGAGGAAAAATATATTCCAAATGAAAGACCTACAAATGAAGGACTCTAGAGAATAATTCAGACCCTTCAAAGGTAGATGCTTCGGATGCAACAAAGTTGGTCACATGAAAAGAGACTGCAGAAGTAATGGTAATTCTAAACCTTTACCAGCTACTATTTTAATTGCTTTGAGTATGGACACGAAAAGGTAGATTGTAGAAAACCTAATCAATCTAGGTATAAGAAAGACTATATCAAAGAAGAAACTGCAGCCAAGATTACATGTAAAAAATTCAATAACTTTGGACACATAGCAAGGTATTATAAGCTATAGACTAGTCAAGACAGAAGAAGACCACCCATCTGTTACAAATGCAATAATCCAGGTCACATTGCGAACATTTGTAGATATAATGGAGATAACAACAGAAGAGGACCAAGAAGATCCAATGAACCAGAAACACCACCACCTATAGTCATAAGGAAGAATATTAGTGATAATGGAAAAAGCCTAAATGATTTCATGAGTGAAAGAAAGAAAGCAGGAGAGTGAAAAAAATTGCTAAGTAAAAGTTCTAAATAAGGCAGTGGTTCAGGAAGAGACAACTTTTGATGCTGTGTCTTCACATGATGAATTTTTTGAGGCATCATCCTAGAAGGCCTCATGGCCTCATGGGGAGTAGTGGATGCAAACAACAGAATTTATCCAGCCCTGTATAAGAAGAGTAAGCTCATGCGAGCTTGAGTATGATGTGTACAGAAGTTTCCAAATCTGAGAATGAGATCACAACACTTGAAGATTCATCTTCTGTGTTCATGAATTTTGCATTAATCAGACGATATGCGAAGTTGAGCTACTTATGTTTAATGCACACACTCAACTTGTGAGGATAAAAGACTTGAGAAACCTCATTTACACACCATTTGTTGATTAGTGACTAAGGAGAGAAGAAGTGTGAAAGAAGAGTAGCAAACGAGCTAAGTGATTTCAGCATTCATGTGAAACCAAGCATCAGATTCAAGTGTTAAGGTATTTAGACCTAATATTTCATAGTATTAATGGATGCACCAGTGATATATGATGTTGTAGATAGACCTAGGTATAAATTCAAATGGCATCCATACAAATCTTGTGAGGATGATCCGGAGAGAGCATTTTCCAAACTCCCATAGGTATATTGCATGTAGAAGACATTAGGGCATATATTCACTGCAAGTATGAGAGGATTGGGGATGTTAACATCTACAGTGAGTTAGACCGTATGATAGAAGTTGACAGATCCTTTGTAGAATAATTCAAACATCTAAAGGATCAATCAATCTTTAAGTTAACCCATCTAGTGAAATTCTCAGAGGTTGAATTGTTTAAAATCATTCTCAATAGAATTCATGACCAGTTTTTGTGGATTGGTGAGCAACCTAAAAAAAATTGTGCATAGATGATTCATGAGATCACAGGTCTTGACAATGAAGGAGCCCTACCTGTGGCATAGAAAAACCTAAAGAAACAAGCGGAAACCCTAACTCATTCTAAATGGGATAAGAGAGGTATTGTAGTACCCCACCCCTAGTCCGATTTTATAAACGTTATGATTATTTTAGGATGATAGATTATATGTTAGGAGATCATTGATGCTTATGATTTTTCTAACCCCATACTTGCATCAATATGGTCCATGTGTTCATTTTATATTTCTATTTGACATGCCTGATGTGGTTGAGGGATGGAGTCATAGTTACTTGCTTGCAAGATCCACATGATCAGCCAATCCCTATCATTATCTATTATATATTATTGTATGTACATGCTTCGTCTTGTGATCATAGGTTTGCAGGTACAGGGCATCATCTTCTCTGAATTGGCAGGTGTGAGCGTGCCCATAATCATTCATCTCAATGGTAAAGAGGGGAGATAATACATAGACCCAAAACCCTAACCTAAGCCTAATTTGTCCTAGGTTTGGACAAGTACCAGTATGACTACCTTACCCGAATTCACCTAGTCGGCATGAATTCATGGATCCCATTCTTGAGTGTGTGCTTGGTCTTAGTTTGCTTGATTTTTATTGTGTTTGATTCAGTTGATTTATGATTATTTAGGTGTTTTTATATGATTATTAATTTTAGGATTATAGTTGAATTTAATGATTGATTATGTTCCTATCATTAATTTGGAAAATTACCAAAAATCAATTATTTGATTAATTGGAATTAATTGATTATTAAATTAAAATTAGGATTAATTATGTTTGAGTGTATTATTAAATATTTAATATTTAATAGCATGTTCTAGGATGTATTAAATATTTGATTTATTTAATATGGGTTTTAATTATTAACATGTGCTTAATTGGAAATGATTTGAATTATGCTTGCATATTTTATTAAATAATTAAATAGATTGATTGCATGATTTTAGGATGCATTAATTATTTAATCTATTTAATAAATGAATTTAAATTATAACATGTGCAAAATTGAAAAGGGATTTGTTTTGAAAAAGTGAACAACTTGTTTCAAAAAGTTAAAGTTGAGTTGTGCATTAAGAAGTATTTTTAATTTATTAATTGGATTTTCCCTCAATTTCTGATTTGGAGTTGAAATGTGAGTTAGCTTTTGAGTTGTCATTAGGGATTGCATGAATTTGGGAATTGAATTCCTATTAGGGAAATTATTGCATTCTTTGGAGAGGGACAGGTTTTGGAGAAGATTTTTGGGGAGAGCTTGTGTGCTTGAAATTTTGGAGATTTGTGGATTGTTGTGGCTGCTTGTTGATTTGTGCTTCTTTGTGCATCTGAATTGGGTACTTGTTGGCTACATAGTTTTTAGATCTACAAACTTGATGGATTTCTGGAAAGAATTCCGTTTCAATTCTACAAGAGTTTTCATTTTCATTTTCTGCAATAGGATCTAAGGTAGGTATTGAATTTTGCCTGTTATCTCTATTTTCACATCTATTTGTGTCTTTCTGTGTTTTTATAGTTTTCTATGTTTTCTATTTGGTAGATCTGTGTTTATATTAGATCTGGGTATTCAAAAACCCTGGTATAGTTGCTTTATATATTTTATTGCAATTTGGCATTACACCGTTATGTTGGCCAAATTTTGTTAAATAATTCTTCATGGTTTGCCTAGAGAACAATAAAATAGATTTGGTATATAGTTGAACCATAGGGTTGAATATAAATTTATTCCTAGATAGAAAATCAATATGTAGAAAAGAAAATTCAACTTTGGTAAAAGAAAGAGTATGCTGGAAAATAATACAGTCAATAAAATTTAATAACCAGTCAAGAGGAAAAGTCAAAATTGGAGGCATAATTTTAGTATATTGTGTTGGTTTAAAAATTATATATATATATATATATATATATATATATATATATATATATATATATATATATATATATATATATATATATATATATATATATATATATATATATATATATATATATATATATATATATATATATATATATATATATATATATATATATATATATATATATATATTCAAAGAATTTGTCTTGTGTACGTATTATAAAAAAATACTAATTTAGCATGCATAAAAAAAAATTTCTCTTTTATTAAACAAACTATTTAAAAATATATATGTGAAAAAATACATATAGCAAAACATGGTTAATAAACTTTTTAACTTGTTTTTTTTTTGAAAAAAATTAATTATAAAAAATAAATAGAAAATGATATATATATAGGGGCAGGGACCACTGTCTCCTACCCCCCCCCCCCCCTCTATTGTGCGTAGCAAGTAGTACTGCTACGACAATATTACCCTGTCGTAGGCAGTACTCACTGCCAGCACCGAAGGGGGTCATGCGGTTGTAGTGGGGCATGGGACTCGCAAGGTTCACCCCCCAATGTGACTTTGTTTTTATTTTATTTTTGTTTAACAAAATTTATTTCGTGGTTTATTTATTTTATAATTTTTTTTTTTTAATATATATATTTTTTTTTTTAGTTTATTTATAATTTAATTAATATACATAATTAATCCATTTTATGATTAACTCAATTTTAATTTTGTTTAGTTTAATTTTAATATTAAAACTTTATGTAATTTCTTTTTGTTAATTAGTTTATGTGTATGTATTTTACTCATATGTTTAGCATAGTTAGTTTTAAATGAAGATTAAAACTATAGGATGTAATTTGATATTTAAAAAAATATTGTTTTATATAGAATTTATTTAATTGATTAGTGCGAATAGGGTATGTCTCTCTTATAGAATGTTTATTTGTTATTGGACCATTCATTTGAAATTGAAGTGTGTCTACTGAAATTGGGTCTTTTATTCTGTCAAAGTCATGGGCCAATATTAAGGAATATTCTCTGATTGTGATATTACTGTGTTGATTATGTTTCGATTATCCTAGTGGGATTATTTGTTTATATACTTGAAATAAATTATGCTCGAAATGAAATTTTTATGCTTATGGATCGATGTCAGTTATTTATGTGGTGAATGTTGTATTGTTTGTGCCAGCTATGTCATCTTGTGCATTGTGTGATATCGGGTATTAGAATGACCTAGAGGAAAACAAAGGCAGAGTTATGTATCAGTTGGATTGTATTTTAGTATCATGTTTATTGTGTGTGCTTATTCTAAATGTCATCTATGTTTCGATCTTATGGACTCTTGTTGGTAACTATCTGTTTATGGTATCATTGTAATCATGTCAGTTTCTTATGTGTGGAACTACTTCTAAGATTACTTGGTGGTATACCTATTTTGATGTTTGTGAGATTATGATCCTAGGGGAGGTTGAGTAGGTGCATCTTAGGGGAGTGGCTTACAATAGGGTCTGGGACCCAAAGTGGTCAGCAGCTGGGTAACCTATTGTACGTTATGTAATTAAGTGATAACTTAGTAATTAAAACTTTATAGATCATTTTAAAAGATAATTTAGAGTATGGTTATGGTTAAAATTCCTCATATCCATGAGAGAGTATTCTAATCCCACATGGATCGTATTGAGGGTCTGGGGCCCAAAGTGGCCAGTTCCAGGGTAACTCAATGCTTGAGAGTTCGGGGTCCACCGTGACTGGTCTAGGGTAACTCAAGTAGATAGACATGTGATGACACTCCCATAGCATGTAGCCTAAGTCACCTCCTGAGTTTCTGTTTATGCCTCTGGATTAGTTTGTCTCACCTTTCTCTTTATTTTTGTAAACCTTGAGTAGAGAGCTCTCAGGATTCCTTGCTCAGTGGTTTAATCCTTGTTTGGTTTTGGTCATCTGATTGGGTTTTGTGGTTATCTCCTCAGCACGGTGGGGTAGGCCTTTGTGGTTCTACACGGATGGGTGGTAGTGATTCTTTACCATTTTCGATTCGACATCCTTGTGCTGGTGCTGTTGATACTTCTGTAGTTGGATGCCTTTATGGTTCTTCATTGTTTCTTCATTATTGGTTTCTTATCATTTCTCCATTATTGTTATCCTATATTAGAGTATCGCATGTGATACCTAATATGGACATTGTACTTCTTTGTTAGATTCATTATTACATACCCTGCGACATGTACAGTGGATGTCAGTTTTTTAGTTATCATGGATGTCCATGAGGATTTTTTTCATTGATGTAAGTTGTAATTGTAATATTTATGGTATGGAATCTTTTGTTATCTTTCTTTAGTTGTGTTTTTGTTCTTAATTATTTATACGTCATGGAACCCTCGAGTTTTGTAATCTGTGTTGGATGTTGTTTGAATATGAGTAAATGATAATTGCTTCTGCACTATTGTTTATCTTGTATGTTAACTTTAGAAAAAAAAAATGCTCACCAAACTTAGTAGCTCATTATAGGTTAATCTCTCCTAGGTTCCCTAGCGGGGTGTTACATTTGGTATCAGAGCAGAGTTTCTACACTGGGAACTCTGGGTATGTACGCCTATTAGGTTTTGTGTAGTCTAAACTTTAAACTAAACATAGACATAAAACATTTTTCTGTCAGAGCATTGTTCTATGATTATGTTTTCTTTTGTTTTTGTTTCAAGTTATGATTGTGTTTCATTTTTAGTAAATGCTTCATGTTTAGGGGATATATATATCCTTATCTATTTTTAGGCTTCCAAGAGTATGCCTAATACTAGGGGGGGTGGATGTAGTACCCCACCCTAGCCTGATTTTATAAATGTTATGATTATTTTAGGATGATAGATTATATGTTAAGAGATCATTGATTCTTATGATTTTTCTAACCCCATACTTGCATGTGTATGGTCGATGTGTTTATTTTATATTTCTATTTGACGTGTTTGATGTGATTAAGGGACGGAGTCGTAGTTACTTGCTTGCGAGATCCACACGATCAGTCGATCCCCGCCATTGTCTGTTACATATTATTGTATGTACATACTTCATCTTGTGATCATAGGTTTGCAGGTACAGGGCATCATCTTCCCTGAATTGGCAGGAGTGAGCGTGCCCATAATCATTCATCTAAATGGTAAAGCGGGGAGATAATACAAGACCCAAAACCCTAACCTAAGCCTAATTTGTCTTAGGTTTGGACAACTACCAGTATGACTACCGTACTTGAATTCACCTAGTTGGCATGAATTTGTGGATCCCGTTCTTGAGTGTGTGCTTGGTCTTAGTTTGCTTGATTTTATTGTGTTTGATTCAGTTGATTTATGATTATTTAGGTGTTTTTATATGATTATTAATGTCAAGATTATAGTTGAATTTAATGATTGATTATGTTCCTATGATTAATTGGGAAAATTATCTAAAGTCAATTATTTGATTATTAAATTAAAATTAGGATTAATTATGTTTGAGTGTATTATTAAATATTGAATATTTAATTGCATGTTCTAGGATGTATTAAATATTTGATTTATTTAATATGGGTTTTGATTATTAACATGTGCTTAATTGGAAATGATTTGAATTATGGTTGCATATTTTATTAAATGATTAAATAAATTGATTGCATGATTTTAGGATGCATTAATTATTAATTTAAATTATAACATGTGAAAAATTGAAAAGGGATTTGTTTTCAAAAAGTGAACAACTTGTTTCAAAAAGTTAAAGTTGAGTTGTGCATCAAAAAGTATTTTTAATTTATTAAATGGATTTTCCCTCAATTTCTGATTTGGAGTTGAATTGTGAGTTAGCTTTTGAGTTGTCTTTAGGGATTGCATGAATTTGGGAATTGAATTCCTATTAGGGAAATTATTGCATTCTTTGGAGAGGGACAGGTTTTAGAGAAAATTTTTGGGGAGAGCTTGTGTGCTTGAAATTTTGGAGATTTGTGGATTGTTGTGGCTGCTTGTTGATTTGTGCTTCTTTGTGCATCTGAATCGGGTACCTTTTGGCTACATAGTTTTCAGATCTGCAGACTTGGTGGATTTTTGGAGAGAATTCTATTTCAGTTCTACAAAATTTTTCATTTTCAGTTTTTGGCATTGGATCTAAGGTAAGCATTGAATTTTGCCTTTTATCTCTGTTTTCACATCTATTTATGTCTTTCTGTGTTTTTATAGTTTTCTATGTTTTCTATTTGGTAGATCTGTGTTTATATTAGATTTGGATATTCAGAAACCTTGGTATAGTTGCTTTATATATTTTATTGCAATTTGGCATTGTACTGTTATGTTGGCCAAATTTAATTAAATAATTCTACATGGTTTGCCTAGAGAACAATAAAATAGATCTGGTATATAGTTGAACCATAGGGTTGAATATAAATTTATTCCTAGATAGAAAATTAGTATGTAGAAAAGAAAATTCAACTTTGGTAAAAGAAAGAGTATGCTAGAAAATAATAGAGTCAATAAAATTTATTAACTAGTCAAGAGGAAAAGTCAAAATTGGAGGCATAATTTTAGTATATTGTGTTGGTTTAAAAATTATATATATATATATATATATATATATATATATATATATATATATATATATATATATATATATATATATATATATATATATATATATATATATATATATATATATATATATATATATATATTCAAAGAATTTGTCTTGTGTATGTATTATAAAAAAAATACTAATTTAGCATGCATAAAAAAAAATTGCTCTTTTATTAAACAAAATATTCAAAAATATATATGTGAAAAAATACATATAGCAAAACATGGTTAATAAACTTTTTAACTTGTTTTTTTTTGTTTTCTGAAAAAAAAATAATTATAAAAAAAAAATTGAAAATGATATATATAGGGGCGGGGACCACTGTCCCTTACCCCACCCCCCCCCCTTTGTCGTGCGTAGCAGATAGTACTGCTACAACAGTATTACCCTGTCATAGGCAGTACTCATTGCCAGCATGGAAGGGGGTCACGCGGTGGTAGTGGGGTGTGGGACCCGTAGGGTTCCCCCCCAATGTGACTTTGTTTTTTTATTTTTATTTTTGTTTAACAAAATTTATTTCGTGGTTTATTTATTTTATAATATATATAATTTTTATTTTAGTTTATTTATAATTTAATTAGTATACATAATTAATCCATTTTATGATTAACTTAATTTTAATTTAGTTTAGTTTAATTTTAATATTAAAACTTTATGTTATTTCTTTTTGTTAATTAGTTTGTGTATGTATTTTACTCATATGTTTAGCATAGTTAATTTTAAATGAAGATTAACTATAGGATGTAATATGATATTTTAAAAAATATTGTTTTATATAGAATTTATTTAATTGATTAGTGCGAATAGGATATGTCTCTCTTATAGAATGTTTATTTGTTATTGGACCATTCATTTGAAATTGAAGTGTGTCTACTGAAATTGGGTCTTTTATTCTGTCAAAGTCATGGGGCAATATTAAGGAATATTCTCTAATTGTGATATTATTGTGTTGATTATGTTCCGATTATCCTAGTGGGATTCTTTGTTTATATACTTGAAATCAATTATGCTCGAAATGAAATTTTTATGCTTATGGGTCGATATCAGTTATTTATGTGGTGAATGTTGTATTGTTCGTGCCAGCTATGTCATCTTGTGCATTGTGTGATATCGGGTATTAGAATGACCTAGGGGAAAATAGAGGTAGGGTTATGTATCAGTTGGATTGTATTTATGTATCATGTTTATTGTGTGTGCTTATTCTGATTGTCATCTATGTTTTGATCTTATGGGCTCTTGTTGGTAACTATTTGTTTATGGTATCATTGTAATCATGCCAGTTTCTTATGTGTGGAACTACTTCTAGGATTACTTGGTGGTATACCTATTTTGATGTTTGTGAGATTGTGAGCCAAGGGGAGGTTGAGTAGGTGCATCTTAGGGGAGTGGCTTACAATAGGGGTCAGGACCCAAAGTGGTCAGCACCTGGGTAAGATATTGTAGGTTATGTAATTAAGTGATAACTTAGTAATTAAAACTTTATAGATCATTTTAAAAGATAATTTAGAGTATGGTTATGGTTAGAATTCTTCATATCTGTGAGAGAGTATTCTAATCCCACATGGATCGTATTGAGGGTCTAGGGCCAAAAGTGGCCAGTTCCAGGGTAACTCAATGCTTGAGAGTCTGGGGTCCACCGTGACCAGTCCAGGGTAACTCAAGTAGATAGACATGTGATGACACTCCCATGGCATGTAGCCTAAGTCACCTCCTAAGTTTCCTTTTATGCCTCTAGTGGATTAGTGTGTCTCACCTTTCTCTTGATTTTTGTAAACCTTGAGTAGAGGGCTTTCAGGATTCCTTGCTCAGTGGTTTAATCCTTGTTTGGTTTTGGTCATTCGATTGGGGTTTGTGGTTATCTCCTCAGCATGGTGGGGTAGGCCTTTGTGGTTCTACACGGACAGGTGGTAGTGATTCTTTACCATTTGAGATTTGACGTCCTTGTGTCGGTGTTGTTGATACTTTTGCAGTTGGATGCCTTTATGGTTCTTCATTATTTCTTCATTGTTGGTTTCTTATCATTTCTCCATTATTGTTATCCTATATTAGAGTATCGCATGTGATACCTAATATGGACATTGTACTTCTTTGTTAGATTCATTATTACATACCCTGTGACATGTGCAATGGATGTCAGTTTGTTAGTTATCATGGATGTCCATGAGGATTGTTTTCATTGATGTAAGTTGTAATTGCAATATTTATGTTATGGAATCTTTTGTTATCTTTCTTTAGTTGTGTTTTTGTTCTTAAGTATTTCTACGTCATGGAACCCTTGAGTTTTGTACTGTGTGTTGGATGTTGTTTCAATGTGAGTAAATGACAATTGCTTCTGCACTATTGGGGTAATAGTACAAAGTTGTGTCACACTTTTATAAAGGAAAAGGTCAACAACACACAAATTTTTTAACTTTAACGACATAAAAATGGTATTTATGTTTAAAATTTGGAGAAGATGTAAACTAATGAAATGTGTAAAACTAGATGAAGTTTATACCTATAATTTTTTAATTTTTTTTTGAACAATAATTCACATAGTTTTTAAATTTTTTAAGTCCATTTTTTACTTGCTGAAAAATGCTGAAAAACGAGGGTCTTGTTCGCACCAAAAAAGTATATGCAAATAATCTTTTTTTCCTTTGATTTCAAAATATGTCATAGATAAAATGTATAGCTAGTGCAGAAAAGAAGAAAAATTAGTTTTCAATTTATATTTTCTCTGATATAACTACTCAAAGTCGAACATACTTGAAATCGACAGTTTTCATCCCGCGTCAAATGTCCCCTATCAAATCTACACCATTCAGAAAATAAATTACACACTCTTGAAGATAACTCTCTCCTCTAGTGTTAAATATAAATTTTCAATTTTTTTGATAAGCTTTACTATTTTTTTCTATTTTTGAAGCATCTTGTTCTTGAATGTTAAAATACCTACTTGCAGTATTTTGAAATTATAATATATTAGATCTAATTAAAATACTATAAAAATTATATGATGATAATCTTCACTCTGTGCTCTAAAAAAGGGTATTTTTATATTTGTTAAAAAATATCATTAAATAGAGTAAGAGTTATTCAAACATCGCTTTTCTGAAATAACTTTATTTCTTTAGTAATTGTTATAAAACATGCATTTAATAGATATTTCCAATTGGAAAAGGTGAAGAACTTATCTAACTTAGCTAGAATGAATCTAGCTAGACCATATGTTTCATAAAAAATAATTTTAGTTAGAAATACTCAAATTCAGCTGTGCTGATAAATTGTCCTGAAACGTGACACAGCTTTGTGCTTTTACCCATTGTTTATATTGTATGTTAACTTTAGAAAAAAAAATGCTCACCAAACTTAGTAGCTTGTTATAGGTTAATCTCTCCTGGGTTCGCTGGCGGGGCGTTACATGGATGATAGTAAATGACATATACTTACAAGATGTCAGATTAGTAGCAATGTTGCTAGGATACAAGGTGTTTCACAACAGCAGATCAAACTCTATTTCTGTTGGAGTTGTCACGATGGCCTATAAAATGGTCAAGGAAAACAAACAATATAATCTTTGTGAAGTATTGGCATAACAGTTTCTAGATAATATCAAGATTATTAAGAAAGACAAATCCAAAGCGTTTAGGTTTAGATCACTACTAGTTCACATGTATATTCATGGCATTCATAACTTTCCTGGCATGCATCCCAGAGCATGGAAGAGTGATGTACCCACTGGAATTCAAATATCAGAAAGCTATAGAAGGAAGAAGAAGGACTGGGTAGATGGTGAATTATTTTCTATGACAAAAATACTACAAAGATAGATGAAGGAAAGGTACATGATACCAGAAGAGTTAGTGGAAAAATATGAAGACACCATATGCTTCATGGTTGAAACAGATTGTGTTTTCTTTGAGGTAGTAGAGCCTAGAACCAAGTGGTGCTATCCCATGGGATATGATGTAAGTGCTGAAGTACTAACCATGCAAGTAGAGCATGTACTAGTAGCAAAAAAGGACACTACCCAAGAAAGATGGGATACTTACAGAGAGAAGTATGAGAAAGTAAGAGAAGAACAAGAAAAGGTAACAAGGAAAAGAAAAGTCAGCAAAATTGTTGAAGATATCACTAAGGAGAAGTTGAAGAACATAAGAGTTAAAATGGAGGCATCTTCTAGCATAGCTATTGGTGCACCTAATCCTTCTAAGGTAGAGAAATCAGTATTTCCTACTGTTACCATTGCTGATGAGCAAGAAGAAGAAATTCAAGAAGTTATGCCTGCACTCACTCCAAGAAGATCTTCTAGGACAGGTAAAAAAATTAGTCCAAGTGAAAAAGGGACAGAGGAAAAGAGGAATAAAAGGGAAGAGAAGATAAATGAAAAAGAGGAAGAAAAGGTGACTCAAAAGAATTCACAAATTATGTGGACACCTGGTATGAAGTCACTACAAAAGAGGGTTATCAAGGATGGAATATGATATCTATAAATATATATTATGAGAGATATAGCCCTAAAGATCAAGCAATCATTGAGGAAACCATTATTGAGCATCTGTTAGTCTTCAAGAAAAACTTGTTGGAAATTGAAGCAAGTGTTCCCAAAGATCTCTACAGCAAACTGGAAATCAAAAAATAGTTAGCACATTCAAAAGATGAGAACATAAGGAACAAAACAATTGATGATATGTTTCCAGTTGTGTCCATTCAGGAAAGAGAAAGAATCAGAAAGGCACTAAAACCTCTTCTAAGAAAAAAGACCAGGCTAGTAAAGATCATGGCTAGAAAGTATGATGAGGTAATTGATGATACCCAAAAGGCATTAGATCAAGTTCTAATGAATACCATACTCAAAAAGGTGTCAAATCCTAAGATTGCTAAACCTATGCCCTTAGGTTTAGGATAGAGTTCATAGACAATGGATAAGTGTGCTCAAGTTGACTTGCAACCAGACTTCTTTGTCACTGGTGTGCCTGTTTGCCTTGACACTTCACAGGATATAAATGATCCATTCATGGATAAGATGGATAGTGTGATGGAATTCAAAGATAAGGAACAAACAAAAGAGAGGAAATCGAAAGAAAAACAAGCAGAATGAATACATGAGAAGGAGTTACAACAAGAAGGACATCAATAAAAACAACCTAAGGTAGAGGAGACAACTGAAATCAGACTAGATTCATCTCTATTGTTGGCAAGTGTTTCCAAACTAGTAAGTTCTGATGTGGACAGTATGGATAAAGATGAACTGATCAGACTCTCATTCATGGCATTTTCTAAAGCTAAGGAGAGATCAGCCCAGAAAGGAGACAAAAGAGCCAAGATAATGGGCAAGGCCGTAGAAATAGTAAACAAGCTACTACCCTCTCCAATTATCCTAAAAGATAAGGATGAAACTGAGAGTGTCGGTATATTATTGGATAGCTTTGATAGTCACTTTGACTCATTGCTAAAAATAGCAGAGGAGAAGGCTGAAAGGAACTGCTTGGAAAAGAAGTTGAGTGAAGTTCACAAGTCCATCTCATGGGACTTAGGCATTCTAAAGGATACCACTCTCAAGGCTAATAGTTGAGTAGCACAAATTAGGAAGCTATACAGCTATTGCATAAACCCCTGCAGACACTTGAATAATGTTAAGGAGGCCATAACCAAAGATAGGGACAATCTTAACAATATAATGGACAATTGTGAATCATCTTCACAAAATATTGGAGAGATAGACAAGGAAACATCCAGGCTACTGGAGAAAATAGGTGCACTTGAAATGGAGAAAGGGAGAGTTGCAAACAAGTTTGGTTCACTAAGAAACCTATTAACTCCCAAGCTCTCAAATTTGGAGACTCATCTCTCTGAGATGATAAAGATTGAAAGTTCAATGATAGTATCTACTCTCACTGAGATTAAAGCAATAGAGACCAGATCATATGCACTAAATAGATTAATCCATGTCAGTGAGCTACTAATAAGTTCATGGATTGAGGAAATTAAGACCTTGGAAACTTCTTTCCAAGATGTCTTAAATCTGGTAAGTAAGCACTAGACCAACTATACATTAGTTTTGAAATTTTGAGAATACTTTTTCCATTGATGTCAAAGGGAGAGGAAGAAAAAGGTAAATGAGGAAGTGGAAGAAATATGTAAAGAGAAGAAAAAAAGAGAGAGAAGAAGAAGAAGAAAGTTTCTTTATGACATTTAGTCATTTTTCTAAGTGTTGCCATCAATGCCAAAGTGAGAGATTGTTTGCATGTTATGTTTTGGAGTACTGGAAATCATCTAAGGGTTGTCATTCATGGAAACATTTATGATAGTGTGATCACTTGTTGTGGAGATTGCCACTGGATTCACAGTCATGAAAATGAGTAAGTCCAGAATCAAGAAAATAGCATACAGTGCCACAATTTTGGATATTGATGAAGACATAAAAGGTATTATGGCTTGTGAAGTTAACTGGAGGTATTTTGGGACATGTACATGCTTCAGTTAAGATCGCATGAGTTTTGGATAGCTGGTGTGTGAGATACAGTGTTCGGAAGGTATCTAAAGATAGTAAAATAGTATATTAGGGTACATGAACAGTTACGAAGATTAAGGAAAGGACAATGGATATGGTAATGTGCTAAGACATGTAAATAAAGTATGGTGCCAACTCTTTGGTAATATAAGAGCGTTGACTCCATATATATTATTTGGACAAGTTTCTATTATGTTTTGTATGACAATTATGGAGCCGAATGGAAGGCTAATGTTGTATAAGTATAGTTTGTTTTTTTAAAAACAAAATGTATGGTATAGGATGATGATATAAGTTTTATGAACATAAGAGTAGTGATCAGATGTGAGATCAGTAAGAAGCTGAGCTACAACTGGAACCATCTAAGCAAGATAAGTGCTTGTATTGTTCCTCTTTTGAGAACTATTTCGGGATAGTATTAATTGTAAGAGCAGTGTGCTCACCACCATTAACCAGGTGTTTTGTATGCCCCTAACAGGGTTTTTGTAATCCTCTAACAAGAAGATGTACTATGTAATAATCAGCTCCTAACAGGACTAGATCTCCTAACAGGGACTATATTTTAGTGCATATTTGTGGGTACCAACCCCACTGGGGTTTTCCCTTTACCAGGGTTTCCTCGAGAACAAATCATGGTGTCATGAGTAATGTGTTATGCTTATATGTTCTTTTCATTTCTACATTACTTTGGTTTGGTTATAATTGTTTGAAGTTTACAACAAAGTTTTGTAATACTGATTCACCCCCCCTCTTAGTATTACCTAATCCTAACAATTACATCCCAAAACACCATTACAAGTAGAGTGCTCTTTATAGACATAGAGCAATTACAGTTCAGTATTACATATGATTCAACTTTAGCCAAAAAAAACACCAAGAATCCATCTTCCACGATTCAAAGAAAATCCCCCAATGCTAGCCAAGCAGCGAGCAACCAAATCAAACTATATGATAACAGAGATTGTCCTTACCATGATTTTTAAATGTTTCTTAGTCACATCAAAAGTTATCAAAAAATCCATTTTTTAGTACGAAATGGTAGAGTAAAACAACCTGCACCAAAAACAAAAAACAACATTATGCTAATCAGATCCCTCATCACATTACAACCCGTGACAACTCAGTTGCCTTAAACATGCCCAAACAAAAACACCAAGCAACCAAACCACCATGCTCGACTCAAAATTAACTCTATGTGAAATGTGGCTCAAAGGATGAATCTTCACCCCAAAATTTCATCTCCTTAAGATCCTCTAATCTTAAATCACTCTCCCTGTCAAAACCCAAAGCCCATTTCGATAATTTGTCAGCTTGATGGTTACCTTCTCTATGGATGTGACTGACCATAAAATTTTCAACTTGGTTCAATTCACTGATTATCATGGTAATATCTAGCCTTGAAGGTGCTAGGCCATAATCCTTCTATTTTGAATAGCTTGTATTATAACCAAGGAGTTCAGGTTCCAGATGTATATTTTTTACTCTAGCTTTACGAGCAATTCTAATAGCTAAGTGTGTTGCATTGGCTCCAGCTTCATTGTTAGTGCCCAGTTTTAGCCTCTTTGCATGAAATTTTTCTATTTCATCAAACTCATTTCTAATGATAATCCCCACACCTAAGGGGTCCATGTTTATTTGTTTCACCTTGTCAAAATTCACCTTATTCCACCTATTCTTTCAGGGTTCCCAAACCACATTAAATTGATCTTTTTTCTTTGATGAACTAACAGACCAAGCTTAATGCCTAGTCTTGATTCCTAGTCATAAATTTTGAATCATCATGTCCTCCACTTTGAATGAAAGTGAAACTAAATAAGTTTGAGAGGTTGTGGTTGTGTGTCTATTTTTTTGTAACTATTATCCCGCAAACACAACATTTATATAACTCATTAGATTAATTGTTAGCACATAAAAATAAATCAAAATCATAACAGTTGAAACCGAATTATAGCTTCCTATTCATAGAGAGTGTGATCTAATGAAAATTTTGGGCCTTATTCAGGCTTTTTATAATTCTAGTTAGATAGTATGGGCTTTACTTTTAGTTTTCTTTTGTACTTCTAGATGGAGCTTAATTCAGAGAATTCTAGGGTATTATGGTTATCTTTTATGTTAGTAGTTGTTATGTTAGTAATAGTTCAAAATCTCATCTTATTTTGATCTCTGGTATTTATTTTGGAATTTGATGTGATTCTAGTCTTTTTCTAGTGTTGTTAGCTCCATCTGTAGTGTTGTGTCCCCATTCACTATTTTTTGTTGTTTTTGGATGTTGTTTTAAACTCTTTGTTTGGGTTCAGCACCCTATACCTACTAATGTAATTAAAAACATCTTTATTGATATCATTATTTACAAGTGAAAGCTTGTGTAATGTGAAGGAAACATTTTGAAAAAAACATGTGTCTCGTAAAAAACATTAACATGGAATTACAACTAAACTTAGTCTTAAAGAGGATGAAGAATCTTTAAAATGCTCTACTTTGCTTATTGTGTTGTAACTAGGCAACAATACTCAAGGTAAAAGTGATGGTTTTCTTCTTGCAGGAGAACCTAGTGTTCATTCTACATGTTGAACTAATTCCCCGCCCTTCTTTGGTGGTAGGCTAAACTTCAAGAATGAGTTTCACATAGTTGGTTGGATTTTTAATTTTTTGTTAGACCCCTGGCCCTTCAACTGCTTCCTTTCCACCATTAATCCATTAATTCTTTATGTTATGGTCATAAAGGTTCTTTTATGTTGGATTCATCTCCTCTTTTGATGTGTAAAATGAATCTTTCTCATGAGCTTTATTATGGGTGCATTTTCCTTATCTTTCTTTCTTATTCTAGGAACTAGATTTCCTATAGTCTGTGAAAGTACCATTACACCTCAAATCAAACGATCAATTATAAAAGCTCCATGTCCACATATTTGCATGGATATGAAGCTCTCTAATGGTCTCCCTATAGAGATTTTTTTAAAGGTTGGCAATCGTCATTGGAAGCAATTGATGGACTATGAAAAATAGACTTGAGAAGTTAAAAAATTAGTTTCAAAAATTATCATATGTAATTAATATGTAAATCTATTGTTCACCCATTTTTAGTCAAAGCATTATATTTTATGCCTACTTTGGTTAATAAATTTAGAGTAGCTTTGTTTGATGATTTATGTACAGTGTGACTATTACTTTTACACACAGGGGTGGACTCCATTTCTACAATTTATTAAAAAAAATTTAACATAAACATCTTATGTACTTGATTGCTCGCAAAATGTAAATAATTGGTCGGTTTTATAAGCACCTAAAATTGATTATTCACATTTCATTAATTCATTTTGATTCTCCATATTTTCCCCTTACATATTCATTAAATGACATCCTAATTACACAATATTTCCTTAATAGTCTCACTATCATGTTCTTCCTCCAAAATCAATTTTTCATTTTTCTTAAGGTCTAATCCTTAAAAAATAAATATTTGCCTAGCCTAATTTATCCATACTTCCCCAAATAAATTAGCAAAATAGTTGTATTAGTTTAATTTTATTTTTTAGCAATTATCCATCATATACCCCTAATCTCCCCTTACTCTATAATCACACATGGGATAACCAGTCATGAAGAGTGGATTTGTTCATCCCAACCTCCCACAATACTCACTTGTCGTATACTCCTTAATGATTATTGCATTTATGTTACTTTGGGGAAAGACACAATCCACATCTTGACCATTTAAAATTCTCTTTTGTACCCCCAAAATATGTATCATGAAAAAAGTCACCTTTTTAGAGATTATGCCTCTAATAATTCCTATGTGCAAGATCTTACCACTTGATTTTACTATAATTTTGAAGCCACCATCCTAATCCAATATCCTCTTGCCACTTGTCAACCTCTCCATGCTTGAGAGATCTTAAACATTCTAAGTCGTTGATCTTACAAATCAATCTTCGCCCTTCAGTTAACACTTCCAATTTCTATAAATTATCTTCAACCCAAGCCATTTTCATCCATCATTTTAATAAAATTTTGTGTTAATACTTTATGAGCATGCAAATTAGTAAACCTTTCTATCAGTCAATAAGGGTTAATTTGGTGAAGTCATTTTATGCTTTTATTGTATTTTGTTAATACTTGCTCTTAATATACCAAACTGGAGATTGGGAAATCCCTATATAGCTTAGAGATGCAGATAAAGCTCCATCAATCTTGTCGGGGTGTAGAAAATTGGGAAAATTCCTCCAAAATTGATGGCTCTTGGTTAGGACGCTTGCAGAAAAGCCTCCTACCAGATAGATAATCATTTGCAGGGTGTTTCTTGGTATGAGGCATTATTGAAGTGACTTTGTCTGAATGGTTAATGATATTGAGTGGCTCTAGGTTTGTGTTATTGTATTCACCCAATACATTATTTTTTCACTTGGTGAGAAATGCCACTAATCCTAGTAACATCATAGACCTTATATTTCTAAAATGGTTAGTATGGACTTTGTGTATCAAATTTAACAAGATTTTGTTATGCTTAATGAGTGTTGGTTTTCTAAAATATTCCATATAACTCATGTGCACACAAAAATTAATCACCACAAAAAAAGTTTGAGAAAATAATCATACAAGACACATGATCAAGTCACAATTAGTTCAAGCCAATAAACAAAAGTGAGAAAATATCATACATTCTTCTCTCTACTAGCATAGTGAGGATATTTCTAGAAATCCAATGAGAAATATTAACAAGAACGTCAATACTCCAACCACTTTCAACTACCAACAAGAAAAATTGACACATCTAGCCGACCACCAATGCATCAAAATAGAACAATGTGTTAAAAGAAACATTCAGTAAAAGAATAGTATGTAATCATAAAAAATAAAGCAAACAAAGAAGAATAAGTACTAAAATATATATGAAATGGCACATTAGAATGTAATAGATTGGGAATATAATAGAAAGAGGGTTGAGAAAGTGAATATCGTCCCAAAAATATACATGTATAATTTAGGATATACTATACAAAAAATTGATCAAACTCACATTTAATGTGTTAAATATCATATAATGTGTACATGAATAGTTACCAATAGAAACCTTAGAGTTCTAGCCTTGTGAGACAAGGTTAGGAACCTAGTGGATGACAATTAAAGATAAGATAATGTTAAGCCATTAGGGATGAATTAAAAGATTAACAAAATACCAAATCAAATTAAAATAACCATGGCAAAAAGAGATAGCAAGAAAAAAAGATACCATAGAAGAGATTGAGTTAGCAATGGAGTTGATGATGGAAGAAAAAGGATTGAAGTGGATTTTATAGAAAGATGTTCAATATGTACAACAAAAGGATATAAAAGGCTATGAATTAGAATGTGCTAGAGGGGTTGCTACTACACAAAATTAATATTGTTGGAATAATAAAGAGTAGTTAGAAAGAGGGAATAACATAAGAAAAACATTAAAAATTTAAGATAGAAAGAGTGCATTAGAGAAAGAGACAAATGTGTTCAAGGAGCTTTCAATGGATACTATTAATAAGGATAGAAAAAAAACACAATTAATGATGAAATATTAACTAATCAAAAATTATATCCAACAATAAAATTTTCCCATGAAGAGATGAACCTATCAACCAATATTCATTCCCCGTGTTGATTAAGAAAAGAAGGGTATTTACATATATCATGAGTAAATAAGGACAAGAGAAATTAATGACAATTTGTGAGAAATATTGAGGGTGTAAAAGTACATATTTATGTTACATTTAAAGGAAATTGTCAATAGAGATATATAATTTCAAACTCAAACACTTAAAATGTAAAAGAAAATTAAAATATAAATTTTTTAATAAAGTTTATACTTATAATTTTATATTTTTTTTATAGAAAGTTGAATTTGTCTCTTTTTTTCATAAATTTAAGAGAATAATTTGAAGCGTTCAACATTTTTAGAAAAAAGTGAGGTAGATGGAATATCAATTTTTCTTTAAATTTCTTATAATTAAAAAATGCAACCTCTCCTTAGTTCAATGCATGTTTTTCAAAAAAATCAGATATATTTGATATATATTTATTAATCTGTAATCACCCTTATATTCCACCATACCAAAATAATTACAATAAATAAATTTAAAAAGTCATAATAATAATAAGCATTGTCACTAGGGTTGGCATGAAAGAAGATCTGCCACCCAGTTATGGGCAACCACCGATCCCCTGTTATTAGAATCAGACAATTAAATATGATCTTCCTCACTTAAGTTGATCTCTTCCCATGTTAAATCTGATTCCAAACATGAATTTTCATCCAAAGCATGTCCAACATCAACATTTTCGAAGTCATGGATATCAAGTGGAGATCCGATCTTAGTGGGACATTCAGTTATTGCACCATCTTCTACCAAATTGTTGACAGTATAATCTCTCATATATTCTATATGAGGATCAAAACAGCTCCTAGGTTCTACCAAAACTCTGAAATGACCTTGAAATGATTTCTCTCTTGTGAAAATGGCACATATGTGTAGTCAAAGTCATTTTCCTTCATAACTAAATTCACTTGCGGACAACTCCCATTGTTTACATCATTCCTGTTTGCCAAAATTTCAATGTCTCCATTTTCATGTGTACCTGCTTACATATAACAAAACAAGTTAATATTATTAAACAAAAAACTTGATAGAGGCCACTAATAATCAATCTGGAGAGCAGTGAGGTGCTTAAAGCAGGGGATTAAAAAACAATCGCCTGAAACCTAGAGAACGTATTTAATTGACAACATCCTATTTAGCAAATTTTCAATGCAAAAGTGACAGGAGCCAAAGCTACATTTGTGTTTAGAAAATAAAAATCCATAAGGACAACATGATAAGAGTCATATAATATGTCACTTGCATGAGCCTTCTTTACACCTTCCATTTCAAGCCCCATTTTGAGACACCTGATTTCAGATTTAATTAAATTCAATTCCACCTCAATATTAGCCATCTGTGACTGGTAAACTTCTGCAGACACCTTTTCTTCAAGAGCATGGCAATCCTAGAAAATAAAGCTTCAATTCATTCTCTTTGGGAAAAAGGGAGAAGAGCAATTTCAAGAAGATCAATCAACAAAGTCCTAAAACAATAAAGAAAAATTGATTTTACACAAATATCAGAAATAAGTACGAGTTAATACATAAAGAAAACATATCAGGAATTAGGACATTCTATGATTACTAGAGCAAGAAAATTGAAAAATAGAAAGAATAAAATACTATGATTTATGGGGCAGCAAAATAAAAATAGGAGCATTCTATTACACTACACCACTTTAAATTTTTGAAAGGGTTTCCATTTTCCAGTTAGAAATTACTAATATTTTAGCATGGGCAGGGACCAGAGCTATAGTTATGCCTTTGGATGTTTGTTCTATGCATTAATAGGACTTTAGATTTTAGTGGGCTAATCTTCTCTATTCTGCATCCAGTTCCCTAGGATTTACAAATTAAATAGCCATTTCCTTATAGCTTCACATTCTAAAACAGTTTAATAATCTCAAAGTCAACAATTGGAATAAAAACAACTTATATTCACTGGCAACTATTTTATGGGGAAAAAATTATAGATTTACTCTTCCTAATTCTAAACAAACGCTTATGGTCATTCATAATCATCAATAAGCGAAAGCCAAATGCAGATACAACTGTCTTAAACTATTCATCTATCCTTATCCAAAAGCTATTATAGCCTAGAAATTATGAGCAAGCAATGCTTAATGATAAGTTAAATTAAACCTTTTCAGTTTTCCCCGAGTTGGCAGCAACCAGTTGTTTGTCAGTCATGAAAGCAGCTACATCTTTTGATTTTGAAACACCTGTACTTTTCAAAAGACACTCAGATATATTGTAGATGACAGACTGGAGATTTTGAAGGTCAGATTCACTCAGATTGTCTGAAAATGATGAATTAATGAGTAACAACACTGATAAATTATGCATAGTTTGAACAGCCTTGTGACATTCTACAGGGTCCCGACTAGCTTTAGAAACTTGTTCTATGATTTGTGGAAGGAAATCAAAATCGGTGGCAATAGGAATTTGAAGACTTTCATCCGATGCTTTTTGAGATATACTCGAAGTTGCACACTGACATTCAGTTTTGTATGTGGCTGATGAGGAAGAAAATAGGGATGAATCTGACACCAACGAGGAAGAAAACAGTGATGAATCTGACACCAATGAGGAATTAACTTTAGGCGAATGTAAGGCTGATGAACTTTCTGAGGCTGATGACAAATAATCTTCAGAAGAATCTGAAGCTGATGACAAATAATCTTCAGAGGAATATGACACTGGCGGGAAATAATCTTCAGAGGAACCTAATGGCCTTGAAGAAATACCTTCCTGTAAATTTGAGAACGGAATTTTCCTAGCAATTTCATGGAAATTTTTTTTCTCCGGCTTAAAATTCGATACCATCGAGCTATATGTCCATATGCCTGCAGCATGATACATAAAAAACAAAGAAGTTCAGGTATAAGTGTGCTCAAGCTTCTTCTCAAGAATATAACATTTTTTAATTTTTTTTATCGATAAGGGAGCGAGGCCGAATATTATATTAAAATAGTAAAATATACCAGAGCATAGATCAAGCTTTTGAGATTCAAAATACACACAACATTCCCTTGATGTTTGTCGCATGATCACATAGTTTGAAATTGGCTTATGCGAACATGCGACACCCCATAAGCCTTCACCACCGTTACCTGCCCTTGGCTATGGGCCCCACGATGCATATCCATCTCAGCGCTTGCTGGTCAATTAGAAAGGGACACATTGGCAAGACCCGACACACTAACCCATCTTTAATTCCACAACAGCATCTTTCATCAGTTGTCACATGATCGCATATACAACATTAATCTCCCGGTTGACAGTATTTATTTAGAGTAATACATTAAACATTCCAAATGAGATAAAATGTAGCATAATAAGGAGTAAAGTGCACATAAAAACTAGCTTAACAAGATCAGCCCTTCAAATTGTCTGAAATTTAAGCCATTTTTGTCCCCAATACAACAAAATGGAATATTCTTATCTCAGAATTCAAACAAATGAATTATAGAATGCAAATGATCTGTACCAAATGTTGTGCTAGAATTTTCTCTGTCTGAGCTAAAGAACCATCCGTTTATATTCATCTACATGATAAAAAATTAAAAGAATCGAAGAGCTATGGTCTAGAAGTGATTTGAGGAAACTTTGCTAGCTCTCATCTGGGATGCTCTTACAGGACATGAATTCCCAGCTTCTAAACCCTACCGGGTCAAGGAAAAGGAATCCGATTAACCAAATTAAAACATAAATGTCCAAATTAATTACTGGACAGAGCTATTACTGTCCAACTGAGAAACCTAACTTAAATTACTTGAATGCACTGAAATTAATCCCGCCCCCATTACAATAAGCCATTACATTGTGAAAACTGTGACCCAGAATACTTTTAGCAAATTCTCAAGTTATATTGTGCTATCTCAAATTAGGAACAAGGGCTTTTAGCTCAGGGGCAAAGCACCCCAGCGAGCTAATGGGCAATGCAAAGATCCAGTTTAATCCTACTGTTTGGCCACAAAATGTGTGTTAGCAATTGTGGATTGTTTTAAACATTTATACCCAATTTTATGGCAGGAATTGTCGATTCTTTAAAACTTTCGTATCCAATTTATCAGGAAGATGTAAGCATAACATTATGAACTGCAGAAGCTTGAAATATTTCAACATTAAGTTTTAAAAAAAAGACAAAGATTCAAGCAGAGGGCATGCTAACTGCTACATCGAAACAAAGGCAATAGTTGGTTTTCTAAAATGACTGTGTTCTGGTTTTAAAGCAAATGAGGTCATTGAAAGAATTGTTACCTGTTATAGGTCACTGGCCCCAATCGCATTTTTGTTTTGTTCTTGGGCTTGAACTGTGCACCATTACTCCTCCTCTTTGTTGGCCAATCCCTTACAAAATGGCCCAGCTCGCCACAACCATAACAACTTCCATTTAGAATTTGGCAGCTCTGTGTATAATTATTCTGCGAAACCACCCTCCCCTTTCCTAATTTGTGGACAAAACAAATGTAAGATTCACAATTTCACTTCACAAAATGAGATTATTAACTTACAAAAATATGAACTTAGAGAATTATGAGCAAATTTGTCACTCCGACTTCTATTATTTATAAAATACGGATGCAGCAGTCACACTGGCAAGGGTAATGGGTGCATTGGAAGGATGTATTGTTTTTTCCTTTTTTCTTTTTGTTTTTCTCTTATTATTATTTTTTTGTTTTTTTTGGTCTTTTTTTTTTGTTTTTTTTGTTTTTTTTATTTTTTATTTTTTATTTTTGTTGTTTGTTTTTTGTTTTTTAAATTAAATTAATGATAAAAGTGGTATATATTATATATTTTTAATTAATAATTTTAAATTAATTAGCATCTTTATGATGAACATAATCAAGGGTATCTTCAATAGCAAAATCTATATTTTTTAATATTTTATTAATTTCTTTTGTGAAAATAATTTATAAAGAATATATAATCTTTTACAAATTTTCAATTTGTTCAAATTCTAGAATCCATAAATTTTAATCTTTTACAAGTTTTAACATCAGTATTTTTTGCTCCGGGGAAATTAGTTCACCATTTTTGGTCCTTAAAAAAACCAAATGTTGTATGTGAATCAGAATGTTCCATCTTCAAAATCATAGATTGTTTTCAGTTGTGGTTACAAATCTTTAAAATCATAGTATTTAATTTAATTTATAAATGGAATAAAAAAATCTAATGTTTACCCCATCTTGTCTTGTAAATGCCCTAGCACCTTAGGTGTATGGTTGAGGCCAATTTTAATATATTTGAGATTGAATAAAAAAAATTTAGTGCATTTTAGATTCTTTGGCTTATTTGTATTTCTGTCTTTGTGCAATGTACAAACTTTCTCACCATGGTGTGGTAGTTGCCCGGCACGTGGACGGTGTGGCACTTAGAGACAACGCTAGTGTGGAGCGCGTAGGGCCCAAATGAATACCTCATTCCTGCCTTGATGGCTATGGTGTTCATTTTGGGACCATTTCCATCCCGGTTTAGTATATTTCTTATGGGAGGATCTCACATTGCATCTAATTATATATTTAATTTAAATCAAGGTCCTACTTCTCCTTCAATCTTGCTCAAAACTCTAAAATTGCTCTAATTTCTAGCACAATTTCTCATTTTCCATCCAATCACATAATTCATTTCACACCTATATCATTCACATACCTTTTCGGATCTGAGGATTCACCCTAAATTCCAAGTGGTTTTGCAACCTCTAGAAAACCTTTTAGCACCAACTCCAAATTTTGATTTTTAAAAAAAAGTTGAATTAATTTCATTTAAAAAAAAGCAACTCTTCTCCCCACATAGATTACTTGAATCTAGTGCATGAAAAAAAAATCAATAAATATTATTTTAATATTTTTTTAAAATCAAACATAATCAAATTATTACAATTTTAATATGATGACATTTTTGTATAATTTGTTTATGATTTAAAAATGCAACCTTATTATCTCCTTTGTACAATGTATGTTTTAAAAAATAATTGATATGTTTGATATATATTTATTAATTTTTACTCATCCTTATATTCTATTATAAACAAAAGTAAAATAAAAATAAAAATACTTGCCATCAATTAAATAAATCATAGTTCAACTATATAAATATATGACCAGTAAGCATTGCCACTAGGAGCAGCTCCATTTATTGTTCTAGATAAAGAGACTGCATAGATTGGAGGAGACATCACTTCTGCTGCAAACTCTGAAGTCCCTCTCAATCTACGTTGAGGTGAACAGATCTCCATACTGTACACATACCTACTGAAAATGCCCATGAATCTGCAATCCAACCGTTCATTGTAAAGCCAAATGATTTTTAATCAGAGAATTAAATAAGATCTTCCTCACTTACGTTGATTTCTTCCCAACTTGCATCTGATTCCAAACATGGTTTTTCATCCAAAGCATGTCCAACATCAACATTTTCTAAGTCATGGACATCAATTGGGACAATCTTCTACCAAATCGTTGCCAATATAATCTCTGATATAATCTCTGGTATCAGAATCAGAACAGATCCTAGGTTCTTGTAAAACTCTGAAATGATCTTCAATTTGCTTGATTTCTGCCTCTGCATTTGGTTGCCCTGGATTATGAGCAGTAGCATTCAAACTACTTTTCTAAATAGGCTTGTCGCTAATATTGTTTTGGGAAGTAACATTATTGTCTTCATATTTCTTGATGTAAAATTCACCTATGAATGATTCATCATCCAATATAGGATCCAAGTTCAAATCAGGTAACCAGTGACTTCTCTCTTTTGAAAATGGTGCAGAAGTGTAGTCAAAGTCGTTTTCCTTCATAACTGAATTCACTTGTGGACAACTCCCATTGTTTACATCATTCCTGTTTGCTAAAGTTTCAATGTCTCCATTTTCACATGCACCTGGTTACATATAACAAAACAACTTAATATCAATATTAATCTAAATACTTGACAGAGGCCACAAATAAAAATAGTCAGGAAAGCAGTGGGGTGCTTAAAACAGTGGATTTAAAAAGAGTTGCCTTAAACCTAGAGAACTTATTTGACTAGATTACATAAAGGAGTTCTAATGGCCTACAATCTCGGTTCTAGTGGCTTTTTAATGCAAAAGCACAAGAACCAAGACCAGATATGCCTTTTAAAAACAACAATTCCAAAAGACAACATAAAAAGAGTACATATAATATGTCACCTGCATGAGCCTTCTTTACACCGTCCATTTCAAGCTCCGTTCTGAGGCACCTGATTTCAGATTTTATTAAACTCAATTCCATCTCAATATTAACCATTTGTGACAGATAAACTTCTGCAGATATTTGAGAAGATCTTGCTCCAAGCGGATCTTTCTTTTCATCAGCAGCACAATAACCCTGGAAAATAAAGCTTTAATTAAATCTCTTTGGAGTAAGATGACATGAAAGGAGAAGAGCGATTTCAAGAAGATCAATCAATAAAATTTTAAAATAGCAAACACAAAAGCGACTAGAATATAAAACAATTGATTTACACAAAGATCAGAAATAACTATGAATTAATCTAGAAAAAAAAAACATGTTGAGAAATAAAAACAGGAATAAGGACATTTCATGATTAATAGACCAAGAAAATCATAAAAACAAAAGGAAGAACATACTTTGATTTATGGACCAGCAAGGCAACAGTTTTATGGGTAAAATATAGATTCAATCTTCCTAAATCTAAACAAAATTCCTTTGGTCATTCATAATTATCAATAAGCAAAAGCCACATGCAGTGGAGCTCTCTTAAATTATTTCAGCTATCCTTATCCAAAAGCTATTATAGCCTAGAAATTATAAGCAAGCAATTCTTAAGGATAAATTGAATTAGACATTTTCAGTTTTCCCCGCGTTGGCAGCAACCTGTTGTGTATCAGACATGAAAGCAGCTACGTCTGTTGATTTTGAAACACCTGTACTTTTCAGAAGACACTCAGATATATTGCAGATGACAGACTGGAGAATTTGTAGGTCAGATTCGCTCAGATTGTCTGAAAATGATGAATTAACGAGCAGCAACACTGATAAATTATGCATAGTTTGAACAGCCTTGTGACATTCTCCAGGGTCCAGACTAGCTTTAGAAACTTGTCGTATGATTTGTGAAAGGGAATCGACACCAGAGCCAACAGGAATTCGAAGACTTTTATCCGATGCTTTCTGAGCTGCACTCGAAGTTGCACACTGAAGAGGCTGTATTTCTTCCAAGTCTTTAAATTCATTTATATCCTGTCCTTCAGATCTGTCTGTGCTTGATGAGGAATAGACTATGCATGAATCGGAGGCTGAAGAGGATGAAAACTTGGATGAATCTGACACTGATGAGGAATACACTTCAGACGAATGTGATGTTGATGAACTTTCCGAGGCTGATGAGGAATCTGAGACTGATGAGGAATAATCTTCAGAAAAATTTG
The DNA here is from genome assembly GCA_027943335.1 of Chamaecyparis obtusa. Classification (NCBI taxonomy): domain Eukaryota; kingdom Viridiplantae; phylum Streptophyta; class Pinopsida; order Cupressales; family Cupressaceae; genus Chamaecyparis; species Chamaecyparis obtusa. The sequence goes on from BSBK01006041.1 coordinate 34,105, forward strand.
AAGGCCTTGAAGAAGAACCTTCCTGCAAATTTGAGGCCAAAATTTTTCTTGCAATTTCATGGCAACAATTGCTCTCCAGCTTAAAATTGGACACAATTGAACCTTCTGTACTTATGCCTGCAGCAAGATACATAAAATGCAAAGAACTTCAGATAAAACTGTGCTCAAGCTTTTCTTAAAAATACAACATTAATCTCCCCGATGAGACTATTTCTCTATAGCAACACGTTAAAAATTCCAGATGATATAAAAAAATAGCATAATAAGGAGTGAATTGCATATAAAAACTGGCTGTAACAAAATTGGCCCTACAAATTGTCTGTAATTGCAGCCATTTATCTGTCCACAATACAACGAAATAAATAATCTTACCTCAGAATTCAAACAAATGATCTATTTCAAATGTTATGCTAGAATGTAAATGATCTGTTTCAAATGTTATGCTAGAAGAGTTGACCACTTAAATGTAATAGCTGGGGTTTAATTGGTAAATCTGATGAAGTTTGCTGAGAATCCGATTAAAACATAAATGGGTAAATCTGCCTACAAAACCCTTCTGGGCCAAGGAAAAGGAATCCGATAAAGTAAATTAAAACACAAATGCCCAAAATTAACTTATGTTTGATTCTGGACTGGATAATGCTCAGGGAAAGAATCGTTACCTGTTACAGGTCGCTGGCCCCAATCGCATTTTTGTTGGTTATTGGGCTTGAACTGTGCACCATTACTCCTCTTCCTTGCCCAGATCGGCACAACCATTTCTATTTCGAATTTGGCAGCTCTGTCTGCAATTATTCTGCGAACAAAATATGTAAGTTTCGCAAATTTCTCTCCGCAAAAGAAGATTATAAACTTGAACAATTATGAACAAACCTGTCGCTGCGAGCGCGGTTTATTTATACATGATTATTTGTAAAATAAGGTTGCGGAAGTCGGCCCTGCAAAGCAAATGGGCGCGTGAGCGTCGATAGAATCTGTAAGTAAACGAGAATACTACTCAATTAATAATTTTTAAAATAAGGTTGTGGAAATCGTTATGGATATATTGATAGGATTGATCTTATTGAATATGTATGTGTGTCTTTTTATTGTATTATACCCCTTTTCATCATAGTTTTGTGAAAATTTTCAAAAATAATTATCACCTTTACTAGTACTAAAGATTTTTAAAAAAATAAATAAATATAATTGAAAGATTTGAAAAGATAATATATATTTTTTAATTGTATTTAGAATTATTGAAAGAATTTTTATGTATTAATTTTTTATTATTGTTTAATGTTGGAAAAAATTAATAAATTTAATTATTTATTAAATTTTTACATATAAATTATATATTTATCAAATTTTATAATGGACAAAATTAAAGGGCATTTCATTTCAAAAAAATTAAAGTTGTATTTTTTTGTGAGAAATTATATTGACAATTAATATGATGTGTTTTGTATAATCGTCTTGCAAAATTAAAACATTGTCGCCAACATTGTGGTCATTGCTCTGCAACCTTATTTATAATTTTTCATTGTTCAAAATTTAAAATTCATAAATTTTGATTAATTTTTTGGGTTGTTTGTGTTGGATGTGAATAAGATTGAAGTTAAGGATATTAATGAAGATATGTTGCACAAATATTTTGGATTGTTTGGTGAATCATGCGATGTTCATGTGGTGTTGTCATCAATGCCAAAGCGGGAGATTGTTCGAAACTACAATTGAAACAATTGTTATATTGTCATTGATGTCAAATCTTAACTGGTAAGACAATTGTTATCTAGGAGAGTATCATATCTTTTGATTAATGAAGAGGATTTGAAAAGAGAAGATAACAAGAAGATCTAAGGAAAGGTTGAGTTATGTGATACTTCAATGGGTACTTGATTAGTTGACACCTTGACAAGATAATGTGTTGTTTATCTTTAACATCAAGTGAATAATAAAGTCTAGAAACATAAACTTGACTGAGCAAAAGTGAAGAAATCTAGTTTAAGTCGAGTGATGTTAGTGTCGACCGAGTGCTAGTATATACCGAGCAAATCTAGTGTTGACTGAACATCAATAATTGTCGAGAGATAGATAATTACCGAACAAAGACAGTGTTTGCCGAGAACGAAAGTGTTAGTGATGATGGAGGAGATGAACACAATATTGACCGAGTGTCAGTAATTTATATTTTGAGAAAGAATTGAGAATCCCAGCCGAAATAGTTGAATTCTTGGGATATGTAAAATGTGTTGACATATTAATGAATGGTATGAAGCATTTAATGCATGGTTAGCCATTTTCTTATGGATCCAAAGAGATGTTTGGAGATGTATCTAGAAGGAAAAGAAGGACAACATAATGATGGAAGGATTCAATGAATCTGACCTAAACCTACGATCTACAAAAGAGATTAAGCAGAAAAAGATTAATCTACCTAATCGAGGAGGTCTAAGGATGACCTAATTATGAGGTTTTAGTACAGAGAGAAGTGGTTGATGTTATTGACTCATAAGTTTAAGCAGAAGGCTGAAGGTGAATTTGTGGAGAGCTGAATAGAGTTGTGGTGATTGCTTGAAGAGAATTATGAGCAGATCAAATATGGAGATGAAAATGAAGGTCAGTCACTAAATCAGCATATGTGTGGAGTGGATCTATATTTGCAAAGTGAGTTGTATATTTTTTAGAACATAACCTATTGTTACTTTCTAAGCATTGTATTAGTCTAAATCCTTTAATCAAGGTTGACCTAACAAGACCATTGTATAAACCCTTTGATCAAGGTGACACTCTGATGGAATTCTTAAGCCCTCTAATAAGGCCACTCTTAACAAGGTGATTAAATCCTTTAACCGGGTCGCACCTAACAGTGTATATTGTAAACCTTTAACCGGGTTGGATTCTCCCAAAGCTCACTTTAGAAGAGTGAAAATTAGTAGCATGTTACAAGTGGTTTTTCCCAAATTCAGTTTCCACTATAAATTCTAGTGTTATACTCATGTGAATGTTATTTGATGTGAATGTTGTTGAAAGTCAAATTCTGCAAGTTACTTACCACTAGTAGAATTTAGGCAAATAAATGACTAGGTGATTAAAACTTTTAGTCACATGACTAAAACTGATCATGTTCTACCATTTTTTTAGTCATGTGACTAAAAATGATCATGTTCTACCATTTTTTTAGTCATGTGACTAAAAATTTTAGTCACGTGACTAAAAATGATCATGTTCTACAAATAGAAATGACTAAATAAATGACCAATTTGGTCATCAGGTAAAATCACAACTAAAATGGCTAAATAAATGACTAAATAATTAGTTACCCTAATAAAAATGACTAAATGAATGATTAATACTCCTTTACACATAACATTTGATAATATCATATAGTTATATTCTTAGAAGTTACATTTCACCAATAATGTGTGTTCGCCAATAGACTTATTGTGTGAACATTATTCCAACCACTATTTGCCAATATCTCTAAATGGTAACTATATTTAAAATTCATCTAAGAGTTTTGCAATTAGAATTTATATAGATCAAGTGCATATAATTCATAGACATTATCAAGTGTTTTTTAGGTGTTATTTGTGGTAGTGGATTGGTTATTATACTATGGTAGCTATCAAGAGGGGAAGCATTTAAAGCGCCGCATGGAACTTCAATTAACAACTAAAATTGTGTAGCTTTGATTTTATTTTTTTCCTTAGATTTTCAAGTGCATATGGTATTGAGCTATCATTCCATGTCATAATTTGTTCCTTTCTAGTTTGGAATTTTAAAAATTTTGTTCAATTTGTTATTTTTGTTTTGGGTTTCCTTTGGCATAGATGCAATTCTTTCATAAATCTACCCAGGACTTACATCTATCTTATCTATTTGTCACGAGACTCTTAGATTAACCTTTATAATTTTTTTTATTTTAATATATTATTTGACCGAGTGTGTAGTATGTATCTATTTTGTCATTATGCAATATTTTGATTAGTGTGATTTTATTAATTCTTTAGATGATGTTTATTAAATTAATTCAAGTTGAATTATTTTGTAGTGTTAACTAGACATAATTAATTACTAATTTAAAAATAGACAATGAAATAATTATTAATAATATAATTATTAGACATAATAAGTAATTAAATAAATATTGAAGTAATATAAATAAAATAAATAATAAAATTATCGATAAAATAAGTAAGAAATAAGTAGTAATAATAAATATATATATCAGAACTACACATAATGACATTTTAAGAAATTTTTTAAAGACAAAATTAAGATTTTGTCTTAAATATATAAATTGTTTTATATTAAAATTAAAAATTATTTAAAATGTTTTAAATTAAAAATGAAGAAAAAAGGACATACTAAAAAGATATGCATTTTAGCAGCCAAGGGAAGAGGAATGGCAGGAAGTATTTTGATCATGTATAATTTGTAAATATTGCTCGTTTAGTTCAGTATTTTGTAAAAGTTTGTGCCAAAATACAAGCATTCCTTCAAACAATTGATTACGTGACATTGAAAACATTGCATTATCTTTTTCTCCTTCTATTAGTAAAAGTACACAACTCTAATATGGTTGTTCAATTTGCAAAAGATGCTTTAAATTTTTTGATGGAACATTCTTAGTTTATGTATCCCCATTTTTTTGACAAGATTTGAATCTTCATAATTATATTTTAAATTCAAATGCGTACAAAAAATAACAAAAACCTTAAAAAAACTTAGTTTGTGTTTAGAAGAATTCATGAACGATTATAATGCATCGCAAGAATTTACAAAAGAGTCCATGCAAATTAAGAAATATTCCTTTCGTATACCATGTATACAATCTTCTATTATGCCTAATTATGTTTCTTGATTTATAACAAAATAAAATTATAAAAATATTTATATTAATAAATGTTTTTATTATTTTATTAGTTTACATACAATAATTTTAAATAAAAATGATAAAGCGCCTTACTTAAAATATACATTACAAATATTTATCAAAATAAGCAAATGACAAAAAAAGGCCTTTTCTCCTTGGTAGAAGACATCGCAGCAAAAACTCTAAAATAAAAATGATTCCACCTTTCATTTTATTTTTCATTTCAACTTTACCTCTTCTAGGTTTTAGCCGCCATGAAACTGAGGGTTTGAAGCTCCGAATTCTCAAGATTATCTCTTACTCTACGGTCTTATTTATTTATCTATATTTGCTAGAAATGCAAGGAAGTATTGTGGGGTTGTTCTCATTATTGTGCAGGATTTACTTCCAAGAGAACATATCTATTTGAAAAAGCATATGTGCAAATGGGGACTCTACCGGAACTATCACTTCCTTCTATGTAATTTCATTCTCATTTTATGTCATTTGTTCATTCATTGTTCTTGTTTCATTACGCTATTGGCTTAATTGATAACTTCATGTTTCATTATGCTATTGGTTTAATTAATGACTGTCACTAGGTTGAATGACAGATGTTTTCACAAGGTGATCAACATGATGAAATTGATGTCTGGAGAGCCATAGATTGTGTACTCCTATGGATTTGACAACATAGAAGAGAGGCTCTACTTTTGGTTTGACCCAATACAAGATTTCCTTTATGGGGAATCAACACAAAGTTGTGTAAGCCCAAAACACAATATACAATATCATACATTAGCTATTGTGTAGTCTGAGGAGTGATGTTAATGAGAATTTGGATGCAAGTTCATGGTTCATGGTTGATGATGTGCTTATCAGAGTGTTAGTGTTTATAACAAGGTGAATGAAATGAGTGTGGCAGGTAATGGGAGTGTATTGTTCCATTTGGAATGCAGATGACTGGTAAAAACTGTTTGGAGCCATGCCCTTTCACTACGATTTATAGTATGGATTTAAAATTCTCTTTCTTTTTATCAATGCATGTTAATGTTTCTTGTACCATTGCTAACTCCTTTACCCTCTAATTTTTTCCCATGTCATTCTATGTATGGATTTTAATGACATTCTTTCCTTCTGTTGGGCACAATTTGCGTTTATTTGATTTGATTCTGATACAGTCTACATTAGAGACACTTTCCCGCTTCACTATATTGAGATATTAGCATTTCAATAGTCATGGGGAAGATTTCAATCAGTTCTCTCTCAAATTCTATGGTACTCGTTTCTTCCCTGTAGGAGTATGACCTTAATTTCCCCATACACCATCTCATCCAAGTCAACTTATTCTTAGGATTTAAAATCATGCCACTTGTGCTTGTAAACATACAATATGATATTGGTAAGCCCTTACCAGAAAATGAAAATGAAAATAAATTTCTTGTGCTAAAAATATCTAAACAACTTGTACCTTGTTCTCCTCCATTAATAACATAACTTGTTTCAAACCTTATGAAAATCTTTGTTTCAGCTTCTGGTAAACATTTCTCTAATAAGAATTTTCAATCACATAATATTCTAAAATCATATGATTGTTCATTTTCCAAATAATCCTATAAAAAGATCTCTATTGCAATCTATTCACCTGATATTTCCATTGAACATTGTGTGAGTTATTTTTTGTTGGGTAATTGAAAATGCATTCATTGTCCAATACTTTCCAAGCCTGGAAAAGAATATCTCAAGCTATCTTCCATCCCAAGCTCATCAAAATATATGCAAACATCATCAATCCCCCATTTTAAGTGAAATCTATCACCTAAAACATCACCTCTTTCTCTTATATCTTGAGTTTCTCCACCACCTATAGAGATTGTCAAGTTTTAAAAGACATTTTTAAGCATAGGCAGACACTGTAAAATGAAATAGCATGGTTATTTGAAACAAATTAACTTATTCTTACCTATCGTAGTACTCCTTGAAATAAAGGTTCCCAATCGAAGCTTGGGATGCATGAAGAGGTAGTTTATCTGTTTGTGCTTCACAGTCAGTAGTACTTTTGCAAGTGTCCAAAATTCCCAGCTGCCCCTACAAGAAATTCTTGGACACAGAGTGACTAGGATTCGATAGGTCTAATGGTAGTTGTATTATTTTTCTCAAATATTTGGTCCTACGAATGTTAGATCATGATTATTGATCATAGAGTGTGATCTGAAATGCTAATGAAAAAATTCAAACTGACAAATACAATCAAATCCAAATACAATAACTTACATATCTATAAATTGTAGAAGTATGATATCATTATTAATATACCTGCAGAGAAGATTTTCTTGACATCGATCAAGGTCATCAACAAAGACTACAATCCTAAGATTATTCTCTTATTATTACAGAAACTTGATATCATTTTATTATTGTTGCATTTTTTATCATTTCTTGATATCACAAATGACCTTATGATCCAATAACCCATCTTCAAGCATAATGGCCAAACTATTCTATGTTCCATGATAATTTAGGTTATAACTACTATAAAAGTTAGTCAATTGAATTTTTACCTAAAATGTTTGCTAAGAACAATCAATTTTTTTTTTAATATAAGAACTAAAAAAGTCTTATTTTGATGTTGAGGAAACAAGTTGAAAAACTATAGAATAATTTATCTTCAAACATCTACCTCTGTATTCCTTATTTTGGTATTGTCCTTTAAAGTAGAAAACAAGCATTTGACTAAACCTTTCAACTTTTCAAAAATCTGAAAATGTCTAACTTAGATTTGTCCTTTTTTACATGGGAAGTACTAAAAGGCTAAAATATACTCATCCTTGTTTGCATAGGAGTCATGCAAGGTTGAAATGGACTCATCTTCTTTTATTTTGGATATTAATAACGATATTTACCTATGCCTTTGCTATCTTTACCCTAAACTTTGATTGGGTCTCTACATGCAACTTTTTGGCTTCCTCAAGTCTCTATCCTTTGGTGCAGGCAATTTTATACTTAATTGGCAATGACACTCAACAAACTGAAACTATAAATATGAAGATGGAAAATGAAAAGAAAATTAATATTGAAGGGTTTATAACTTTATAAGAAAAAACCATTATCATTTTGAAAACATGGAAAAAATGTGTCGTTTCTTTCTCTGACTTATTTTTTGGTGGTTTGATCTGGTTTTGACTAGTTTATTGAATGAAACATGTGTGTTTTTTCTAATTGGCATGGTAAAATTTTTGGTTGCGTCTTCCTTGTTTCTTCTTTGATGGACTAATTCCCACATTGTCACAATAGGGAAAATGTTGAAATAATGGTCTAAAATAATACCATGCTGAGTATGACAATCACCATTATAATGATTAATCCTTTCTGTAGTAGAGCCGACAATGACATAGTATGATCATGTATGCAAGACATTGAGTCAAGCCTCAGGAAAATCAATCATGTAGGCTTATCAATAAAGTAGCAGCTGCAATCCACTCGAAATGTAAAAAACATTAAGATGGTACAACATCAGTCATCTTCTTATATCTCACAAATGTTACTTTTTGTCTTAATATTACACAAGAATATCTATAATTATCATGTGGAGGATTGGTAATGAGATTGATTACCCAATAAAATGGAAGCCAATTGTGCTAATCATTTAGGATACCCCAACATTAAATAAAGGAAATATTTAAATACAAGTAATCATATATTTTCTTGGGCCACCATAAAGCCTATGACCAATCATATTTTCCTCTTGTGATTACTAGGATGGCTAGTCTTTTGATAATAGTGGTTGCTTTTTATTCCCCCATGACATCGGAGCAAATTGTGAAAAGAAAATGAAGATTTAGGTAGACTTTATGTCATCTTGAATGATCCTACATGATATTCATTCATGTAAATTTATCCTTGTAAAGAAAAAATGTTCATTATATTAATATTCCAGACGATTTTCTAATTACCATGGATGTGTCTCAACACTTTTTTTTGGTTTGTAATGTGAAACCTTAAGGTTCTTGCATAGGTTGTGAAAGATAATTGATAGCATAGTTGGTATTTTTCTTAATGAATACTAAGTAAATGATAATACAAATAAATTGGCAATAAATAGTAGCATTCTCTTGAGCTGATAGGTCATGTTTGGAAGGTTACAATCTTGTTTCTATGGGTGTTGACATGAAATTGTAATCTTCCATCTTAAACTTCTTGAGCAATGTGTTGGCATATTTCATTTGAGATAAGCTAAAATTTGTTTATTGTTTTTCCATACATTAAGTGGAAAATAATAATGTAGGAATGAATGATCTATCATGTTGAATGATCATTTGAAATTGAGATCGTTCTTTTTTCTGCAAACATTTGCTAAGAACTCGCAATAGTGACAAATTGTCGATATATACTTTCAAAATAATCTCCCCACTTGCTCTTCAAGGTAGAGATTGGGACCATTGGGAGTCTTGGTGAATCCATGTTGGGAGATGCTAAAGGTAGAAGTCCTCACATCATGTATTTTGTGCCAAAGAGTAGTGCACGAATATTTAATTGCGATAAGGGTCATGACTTAATGGATGACATCAACCAATTAAAATATTTTATAAAACTATAAGGAATGAGAAACAATTTAATTATTGTGAGTCACTTCTTGAATGTGACATAGTTTCTCACCATTATGTTTGTCAAATTGAGCCTTTTAGTCATGATCTAGAAAATTAACTTATTGAGAGGGCGTTACTTGTGAGCTCAAGAGCATAAAGGACATTCATAATTTGATACTTGTTCCTTATGAAGTATCATCACCCATGTGAAACTTTCCAATATGAAGTTGATGTGGGTGAGGCTATACTATCACTCTTAATCTCTTGTCATGTGTCTATATGCAAATAGAATTTACTGATGCGGAGCCTCACTGCTCACATCAACAAACTATACCCCTTGACCTTGTGGACACTCCATGATCAACACATGAAAAATTTATATTCATAATCACAAAGTTAGATCTCTTATTCAAAGAGGAAATAACATTATTGACCTCTTATTGAGAGCAGAGAACAATGGATTATTGATTGGATCAGAAACCTAGGGCTTTCTCATGATAGTGTTAACACATTGCATCACAACATCAAGTGTTTGAACTTGGACCACCTTTATCAATAGGGAGACTCAATGCAATAGTTACCTTCAACCCTTGAGTGAGCTTTGGAATGTAACCTCATTCACGATGCATTTGTTTTGTAACAAAACCTTGAAAGGATTTGGAACCCCTATCCAATTAGGATTACTAATGCAACCAGATTTGCAAGACTTTGTATACACTCCAACTAATCATCCTTTAACATGGGGCCTCCAATAGGTCTTTAATCAGTTAAGGAAACCGTGATGTATTGATTTGCATTCAATATAAAATCCTTCAGGGTTTACAAATGTTAAGCAACTTCAATGCAATTAGATTTACTATTTCATTGTGATAAGAGTCCTATGAATTCATTTCAAAACTAAAGATTAGCATGTGCACCCTTTTGAAAAATTTCCTCCATAAACCACATTTTATCTAGGACAACCTACATAGATTGTAGGGGAGGATTACAACTAGAAAATAACATTCCATAAAAAGAAAGGAACATTTGAATTATGAATGTCATTGTCTGACAATTTTAAACAGTGACTTGGGCCAACCAACATATATTCAGTTTGGGATCTCTGATCAAGGAGAAAGAGAGGATATTCTTGAAAATGATCATAGGATTTTTTAAAATAATGCAAGACCTTTAAACAACCTCAATCTATGAATAAAATTTTAGGAATGTGACTGTTACAGACTTAAGGATAGTTTTAGATTGTGACTGTAGAATCAGATTTTGAAAAAAAAACATATAAAATCACTTGTTAATCATATGGAAAGGAGACTTTGTACTCCTTAAAATATCATCTTTCTTTTATGTGCCTTTAGAAGTCATGAAAAGTATCTCAGATTAAAATAACACACTGAATGTCATAATATTGAAAATTTACAGAGTAAGCCTGCTAGGGCATCAATTTTCTCCATGAAGGCACAACCAATCAATTTGAGATTAAGTGTATTTAGAAGAGCATTCAAGGAACTAATAAATTCTAGGTTTTGAAAATTTTCCAATGGTGCAATCAGAAGTTATGGTCACATTTTTAACATACCCCTGGAAGTGAGGGTTTGAAACTAGTTTTGGAAGGGTTTGATCTATCTTTCTTTAATCTCCACAACCATCCCTTAAAACACCACCAATTTTTTTGATTTATCTTTCTTTTCTCTCCTAATAGAAGAACTAGATTATGTACCCCTCCCAAGGAAAGATCCAGAGTATGTGGAATAATTGATAAAATCTTCAAGTAGATTTTTTTTGTAGGGAGTAGAAGAACCTATAAAGCCATAAAAATTTGCAGTTCAGTTCTTTGTTTTTATTTATCAAAATACAAAATTGACCCAAGCTTGGGGTGCTAACAAATGAATTGCAGTGGTCGATCTAGTCGATGATTCTTATCTTGATCCAGTCGACTCTATTGATCCATTGGTTGAACCAGTACCAACAATAGTAGATCCAATGCTTGATCCAACACTACTAGTAGATCCTACAGATCAATACCCAACAATAGAAGCAAAGACATGAGTATAGGTATAATTTGGTCCATATGTTGATCCAGTTATTGAGTGAGATCTAGTTGGTCCAATAGCATGAGCAGTTCCAGTACCAGTTTTTCCTAATCCAACATACTTCCAGTAGATTCTATTGATGCAGCACCGACATAAAGTATAAGGGCAGATACATACCCATTACCATTACCAATAGAATATTCAGTAGAAAATCCAATAGTAGATCTAGCAACGTGTATAGAGGTATAGGTAGCATACATAGATACAGATCCAGTCGCCCTTTCTATACCTGGACAAGACTAGCATTAGTACCTGTAGAAGCACTCGTAACAAAGGCAGAGATAACACCTATAGAGCCATATGTATGATCCAATTGTTTATGCATTCATTGATCTACTAGTACCGGTACCGCCACCAATCACAAGAGACATCAAATTATATCCTTTGGCTTCTACCAAGTTGTTAATTATAATGCCAAAAGTTTCATAATAATTTATCTTTTAGTGTATACTGCTTACATCTACTATTAAAAGTTCTATTTATTACTTGTTATATGATTCCATGAGTCTCTCCTTTTTGGCACCATGAACAATATGATACATGAAAAAATATCTCTATGAAAGGTCAACTATTTGGATTTGCAAAGAATTTTTTGGCATGAAAAGTATGACTACAATCCAAAATATCTTAAATTTGGGATGGTGTTTTAACCATAATTTAGACCTGTTTGTGTTTTTATATTGCATTGTGTAGATTTGACATAGAGTGCGAAGCTTTGTACTCTGCTCTGTCTGGTAATTCTTCTTTTGGATGATGTCTATGATACTTATGAAATATGATTATTCAGCCACATATTGTACATTTACGTTTATTAATTGTTGTAGTTATTTTTTAAATGTGATTTATAACATTTTAAAAAAGAAGATATACAACTGCTTCCCACATTCCTAGTAAGTTTTTTGTCTCTATGAATCCTTCTATTTGAAAATAGAACTCAACTATTATTCTTGTATTTCAGTTTAGAAAGAATATTTGAAATTAATAGTTGGTGGTTTACGAGTCTCATTTTCTTTACAGAATGATAAAACATTTTGTATGCAGTAGATTCAAATAAAATATGCTGCTAGACATTTCTTATCGGCTCAAATGAGAAATTTTTAAGTTTTCATATTGTTTTGAGTCCTTCATGCTTTGTGTAAAATTGTGTCAATGAGAAGATTATCAAATCTAATGGTTCATGGAATCTGTGTTGGTAGTTTTGTGTCAGTTATACATCTTGCAATGGGTGTGGCCTACTGCTCAGTCTCCTGGTTGATTGGTCTACCAAAATGTGTAGTGATTTTTCTTTCATTGTAACTGGTGTATCTTTCATTATTACCCATAGAAAAGTTTTCTTTGCTAATTATGACAATTACTGACACAACTTTATCAATTTGTTAATAGCCAATTGAAATTCCTTCCACATAGCCCTTCAACATGATAATTGTTTGACAAAATGACTCAATGAGATGTCACCTCATGGACTGCAATCATTGTGGAATTCAGAGATTTGGACCCAAAACACGTAAACACAAAATATGTCACACATAGAGACTTAAGTATCTCCAAATCCTAGTATTTAATAAAATGATCAGGAAATCACATAAAACTTTTGCTGATTAAATCAATGCTCAACTATCCATCAATCTCACAGTTAGGAAATTGAATTATACTTGAACAACATAAGATTGAAGATAAAAATTGTGAGGCATGATGTTTGCACCAAGAAGGACAACGCCCATATACAGACTTTCATGACTCACTGTAGGAAGCATTCGATTCATGATGAAGGAAAATTTTTGCTCAGTAGATATAGTATCAAGCACAAAGAGGATAAGCATAAATTTTGCTATTATTATGGCTAATACTTCTGCATGACATTTGTCCTGCAAAATCACGATCCATCAAGAAACTATTGTTAGATTAAATATAGTCATATACAAACTCACTATTTTACGCCCCAATGCAACTAAGAGAAATTATTGGCCAGGCTTTTTGGTTGCATCTCTAGTCTATGCTAGCCATCCAAGGAGGATAATATCAGGTGTTGAAGCATGGGAGTCATCAGAAGTAATACACTTCATCATATGGTGTCATAGGCTAAAATATTTGCACAGGTTATTCATGACTGTAATTTTCTTATAAAGATCAGCAAATATCATTATGTAACCTTCCATTTATTTAATGACAAATCTGTTATTGACTGTAATATATTTTATTGTGCTACATACTTAGTTTGAACATTACAAAATAATACTTGATATTTTAATATCTGTATTTCTTGATAAATATTTCAGAAGTTTCATTTCTAAGTTGTTAAACCTACTATTTGTTAACAGTAAGCTATTAGAAATAATGTCCATTCACAGAAATGGAGAGATAAGATGAAAAATTTAATACACACATTAGCACGAGAGTTTACACATGCTATGGCCACCATCCATATGGTTTGTGTGACCTATAATGTAGCTCTATCTATATTCACTCTAGTTTGAATGTTAGATAGCACAGTTCAACAAAGGCAAGACATCGTATTCAAGGTATAATTGACTTGTTAATTGTATATATCTTTTGAAGGGCCTTTATTAACCTTTCTTCCCATGTTCATCATTAGGATGCATAATCCTATACCTTGCTTTGGGATTTATAGAAAAGGCTGTCATATGGAATCGGGTGGTCACTATGTTCCATTGCCATGCCACAATAGTCTTGATAGTCTTGATATGCTTGCTTGTGTAATCTCAAATTAGGATCCCTATTATAAATTGTTTACTTTAGCTGCCCAAATATGCTATCAAACGTCTCTATAAAAATTTCTAAACCAAAATAGTATAGTAAAAATCCAATAGACAGTTGGAGTAACATGAGCAAGTGTTGGATACAATATTTTCTCTATAAAATGACCTCCTCTATTGGAACAATAACACTAAGATAGTTCATGTACATGATAACAAGAAAAGGTGGTTATAAGGACACAATTAAAAACTTGGCCACTAGAATCGCGATTTTTTTGTATCCAAGTCAAAAGGCTAGTTAGGAAAAACGAACACTACTATTTTGAACCCAGAGGAAAAAGTAAAACTTACAAATAGAAGAACAATTCAAACCCTGATTTTTCAATATAACATCTCTATGAATATTTTTAACTTAGTAGATTAAATAGAAGTATCAATTGTTTAAGCCATTGTTTGTTCATTTTTGTCCTCTAGAGACTATTACAAACATCCTAATATAGCTCAAATAGCTAAAATAGCTCAAATTCTGAGATAGATATTTTGAAATGGAATGATTCCATTGTCACAAAATGGATGGCATATGTTAAGTTGGGAATTAGGTATCAATTGTGTTCATGTGTTAAGTTTGCAACAATAGTGGTTGTTAAATGCAAAGTTGTAGTCAGATTCATCAATAATAGATGAAATGTGTGAATGCTAGGGCCTTGTTTAGCAAGGCTTGAGTTCTCATATATTAAGCACATTTGAGCCTATGGGTGAAAAATTTATTTATGCTAAAAATGTACAAGAATGTATTTTAGATTCTAAGTCATGATAGCAATTAGAAAACAATAGGATCCTTACAAATATTAGACGGTCGCAAGGCTTGAATGTAAATAAGATATTAAGCAAGGAGTTATCAAATATCGTTGGAACGCATTGCCATTTGAACAACGGGATGGAATAAAGAACTTTATATCAGATCTTATTGTTCAGGTACAAAATAAAATATTCTATATCAGATCAAATCTCACAGTTTCATCTACTTTGGTTCTTCTTTCATGGAAATTGATTTGATATGTACTAAATTTATTGGCAGTTTATTATTTGGCCCTTTTTATATAATACACTGAGATTAAAAGTTGGGTGTGTTATTTTCTTTAGCTTTCAGCTGATGAAGTTTCATTCTGTCGAGAGAAGCTTTATGTAAACAAGTTTAATGTAATACTGATTCAGGTGAGTATTATTTTAGCTCAATAATAAAATAGGGACATCAGTAATAAAATAATACACTTATTATTTTGAATTTGAGCTCAGGTATCATGCAATGTTATTGCTGTCAAAATAGTAAGTGTATTAATATATGATCTAATAGTAGCAACTTCATTGATCATTACCTTTGAATCCTCCATCATTATAGAAGAGATAACTACCTATAACTATATTTCATAATTCCTCCTTTGAAGACATAGGTTAGTTTAAAATGGAGAAACTATACAAACTCACTAATTTAATCCCAAAACATCATATAATTGGAATTAATCACATCTCACAAATGTATAGATTATACTACATGCCATTGTATTATATATATCAAGTATAATTATGAGGTTACATCATATATTTAGGCTTAATAAAATCTTGGCACCCCCTTTTGAGCTTAGGCATCATGCAATGTTATTGTTGTCATTACATGCTTGTTGTTGTTGTGAACCATAACAACAACAAGAATGCAATGTTATGAGATTTTGGGATTAAATTGGTGAGTTTGTATACTTTATCCATTTTAAACTAACCTATGACTTCAAAGGAGGAATTATGAAATATATTTGTAGGTAGTTATCTCTTCTATAATGATGGAGGAGTCAAAGGTAATGATCATTGAGGTTGCTGCTATTATATCATACATTAATACACTTACTGTTTTGAATTTGAGCTCATACATCATATATTATTTTGTACACTGTTTATTTCATTGAGACCGCGAGCTTGGCATTTGTAATGTATTTCCTATTTTTGGATTAATATTTCCATGTTGTTGAGGTTGTAGATGTCCTTTTACTGATCTTGTATAAACAACATATATACCATGTTGACTCACAACCCATGAGGTGTTGCTTCATAACACATTTGACATCATACTTTTTGCTCCATTTTGGTCTTGATTTACTCACTACATGCATATGTTTCCCGAGTGCACATGTTTTATAGCATAGTTCATTTTAGAAGTGTATGGCTCGACTATGCACATGCATAATTGTAGATGAGGATCAATAATAGGGTGTTAGACATAAATACTTAGATCCTTTGGATCTAACCCCATATTTTCCTTCATTACAGGTTTTGGATCATACAAGAGGATATTGGATTAAACCCTGGGTCAACACTTTATTACTTCATGCAATGTTTGGTACCTTCATTATTTATATTCATCCACTTATGTATGTTTGCATTCATTCATATTCTTCTAAAATTTGGCCATTAGTGACCATATAGGACCGTTCTTGATGTTTTTGGGTCATTTGATGAAAAGATGTAAATAGGGACATCAGTAATAAAATAGGGACATCTTAATATATATGAGCTCAAATTCAAAATAGTAAGTGTATTATTTTATTACTGATGTCCCTATTTGATCTAATAGCATCAATATAACAAACAGAGCACTGACCAATCAAATAGGAACATGAGGTGCTCAAACAGTGAGCTCATAAAAAAATATTTTGTTTTAATAAAATCTTATAAAACAACATATATTGTGTGAAGCTCTTGATCTCTCTTTCTTTGTTTTGGTGTTGATATTCACTATGTGGTACTCCCTGTTTATGATCATTTCATGAGGAAATATCTTGATGGATCACGGGCTGCAAGTGAGGGCATCATACATTGCTCATGAGCTCACTGTTTAATACTGGCATTGTTTACATCTTTTCATTTGAAATGCTTGATGACCCGCGAGCTTTGAGAGCTAGGGAATCATTTCTATTACCTTCAATGCATTGTGTGAAGTGTTTGATCACTCTTTATTTATTTTTTTGTTGATATTCACTATGTGGTACTCCCTATTTATGATCATTTTATGAGGAAATATCTTGATGGCTTGCGGGCTGCAAGATAGGGCATCATGCATTGTTTATGAGCTCACTATTTGGGCACCTCATCTCCCTATTTGATTGGCTAGTAATCAAATAGTTAGCTCATAAACAATGCATGATGCCTAAGCTCAAATTCAAAATAGTAAGTGTATTATTTTATTAAGACTAAATATATTGTTTTATTAAGACAAAGTATTTTGGGTTAGTTTTATGTTGTTTTATAAGATTTTATTAGGACTAAATATATGATGTAAACTCATAATTATACTTGATATATATATACTTCAAAGGAGGAATTAGGAAACATAGTTGTAGGTAGTTATCTCTTCTATAATGATGGAGGAGTGAAAGGTAATAATCAATGAGGTTGCTGCTATTAGATCATACATGAATACACTTACTGTTTTGAATTTGAGCTCAGGCATCATGCAATGTTATTTTTTTCATTGCATGCTTGTTGTTTTTGTGAACCATATATTATTTTATACACTGTTTATTTCATTGAGACTTTGAGCTTGGTTTTTCTTTCAGAAGTGTATGGATTAACTATGCACATGTATAATTGTAGATGAGGATCAGTAATACGATGTCATTCATTGCTGAGTTTTTATTCATCTAACCCCTATCTCTCTTTTCTTTGCAGGTTCTAGATCACACAAGGGCACACTAGATTCATACCCAGGTCAAAAATTCATCACTTCACGCAATGTCTGGCACCATTATTATTTATGTTCATCCTCTTATGTATGCCTGTACTCTTGCATTTTCTTATGAAAGTTATTTTCCTTGTATAGTATATACAAGTTATTTTTCATATATATACATGTAACCTTTAGATGCTAAAATTTATTTTCCTTTACATGTATCTTTGCATGAAATGAACACAAATTAAACAAGATCATCTAATAATGAAAACTAGAGTACTGTAGTCACTCATCTAGTAATTATTTCACCAAACCATTACTAAGGATTGAACATTGTATGCACTCTAAAATGGTTGCCTAGACTATGGGCCCCCAGTTAGTAATTTATCAAATCCCTGAATCAATATTTTCAAAAATCAGCATTTTATCAAATATATCAATTTCCTTGATCAAATCCTATTTTATCATTTTCGATTATTTGCCTTGGGCTAACCATTTTATCCTAAGTCTTTATTTATTTAAAAGGAATGTTTCATTCCCTTTTAATAAATAAAAAGCCCCCACTTTTCCTCTTATCCTAAGTTGCACAAATAAAGCATTATTCCTATTTTATAAAAAGGAGAAAAACACTTTTTGTCTTATATGGACACAAAAGTCAACTCTTATTTTTTCATTGGAAAATATTTGTGGACATGGATTGCTCCTCTTTGATGTTCCACCGTTGATTAAGTCTTTTGCCTCTTAATCTCCATGGTCCATTCTTTCTCATTTCCTATAAAAGGAGAGCTCTCTTCCTCATTTGCATATATATCTATTTCATGTTTTTATGCTAATATTATGCTATAGGTTTTTTAGGTTATTTGGAGCTCTTTGAAGACATCCTTGCATCCAAGCTTTGAAGACATTGTTGTTGCATTTCATTTAGTTTGCTTTCATAGTTGCATAATCATGACATTCTTAGTATAGATTTTTTTTATGCAATAGATTAGTCTCACATAGCTTAATTAGGAGGGATTGTAAGACTTGTACTTTCCTTTCATAGTCTAGTTTTCACTTTCCTTTCATAGATTAGATTTCCTTTCAAGCATTGCATTGTTATCATTTATCTTAGCTTGTATCTTCATTCTTAGTTTACTTGCATTGCATTTTCATTTGATTCTTGAAGATATTGACATTCTTGCCCTTGTCTTCATTTGAATCTTTCATTGTGTGGTTGACTAGCAAGGTCATTAAGCCTATTAGCTCTAGCTGAGAGAAATTTTAAATCTTGCAACTTCATACATAGAGAGCTATGGATCAATTTTTGAGACCTCATTCTTGAGTGTTCTTGATTGTAAGGATTCATAGAAGTGCACTACTTTTGTGTGTACATTTTTGGCACCCACTATGGGGCTCGAACAAAGCTTTCCCAAAGGATTCAGAGATCTTAACAAAGCTTGCCCAAAGGATGACTTTCCACTCCCTAACATAGACATGATAGTAGATATGATTGCGGGCTATGAGATATACTCTTTAACAGATGGTTTTTCCAGTTATAACCAAATAAAAATAGCCCATGAGGATCAAGAAAAGATAGCCTTCACATGTGCATGGGGAACCTATTGTTGGAATTTCATGCCATTTGGATTAAAAAATGCAGGAGCCACATACCAAAGAGCCATGACCACAATATTGCATGATATGATGCATAAAAACATGGAGGATTATGTGGATGACACCTTGGCCAAGTCTAAGCAAAGGGATACACACCTACAAGATTTGGAAGTAATTCTAGATCGAATGGAGCAGTTTCAGTCAAGATTGAATCCGAAAAAGTGTGCCTTTGGAGTTACCTCAGGTAAACTTCTAGGAGTTATAATTTCAGCCAAAGTAATAGAGGTGGATCTTGAAAAGGTTCAAACCATATTAGATATGCCACCTCCTAAGAACATTAGTCAGATGAGAAGTCTTCAAGGAAGACTCCAATCCATACAGAGGTTTATTTCACAGCTTACAGATAGAGCACAACCATTCAACAAGACACTACATAAGGGAGCCACATGTGCTTGGAATGAGGATTGCCAAAAGAGCCTAGATCAAATAAAACAATACTTGGCTAATCCTCCAATTTTGATGCCTCCTATCCCAGGAAAATGATTAATTTTGTATATCTCAGCGATAGAATCTTCCTTCAGGGCATTTTTGGCTCAACTTGATGATACTAGGAAGGAAAGACCCATCTACTACATTAGTCGAATGCTTTTTTCCTATGAGGTCAATTATACTAGTATTGAGAAGTCTTGCCTTGCGGTGGTGTTTGCTTCCCAAAAGTTGTGTCACTACATGCTTGCACATACAATACACCTCATAGCCAAAATTGATCCTCTAAAATACTTTCTTGGTAAGGCCACCCTCATGGGTAGACTTTCTAAATGGATGATGATTCTTTTAGAATTTGACATAGAGTATGTTGAGCGTAAGGCTATAAAAGGACAAGCCATTGCAGACCAATTGGCTGATTTTCCAATCCAAGACAAAGCACCAATGAAAATTGAGTTTCCAGATGAGCATATCATGTACATGACCACGTGTACTTGGAAGATGTTCTTTGATGGTTCAAATATGCAAAATGGATCAGGAGCTGGAGTGTTGTTTGTTTCCCCTCATGGGTGTACTATTCCCAAGTCCTATAAATTATTGTTCCCATGCACAAACAAAATTGTTGAATATGAGGCCTTAACCAATGGATTGAAAATGGCCATAGGATGGGGAATTACAGAGTTGCATGTCTTTGGGGATTCTGAATTGATTATCAACCAAGTAAATGAAGAGTACCAAACTAAGGATGATAAGATGATACCTTACAAAAGGATGGTTGATTCATTGCAATGTTACTTCACATTTGTGACATTTCAACAGATCCCTAGAATAAAAAACAAGGCTGCAAATGCTATGGCTACATTGGCTTCACTCCTTCAGTTGGAACAACACGAATCAAGATTTGAATTCCTGGTGGAAGAGCTACATCATCCCATCTTTGACTCCTTTGAAAGCCACATCATTTGTACCTTGGTCACTCATGAGTCTTTCTATTATGGTGCTATCTATTCATACCTTTGTGATGGCATCATTCCCAAATTATTTAACCAATCTAAATGAAGAAACCTTGTCTGTAATGCCTCTCACCATACCCTTATCTCTGGTGATCTATATAGGAGGGGTTTAGATGGGACACTTCTTAGGTTCTTGGAAAAGGATGAGTCTGACTGAGTGTTAGTTGACATCCATGAGGGCATTTGTGGAGGACATTCTAATGGTCTTGCCATGGCCTGAAGGTTGCTTAGGGCGGGATACTATTGGCCCACAATGCAGATGGATGCTATAGCTTTTGCCAAATCTTGTGGAAAATGTCAGAAACATGGAAACCTAATTCATGCTCCAGGTAGGGAGCTTATTCCTTCTATTTCTCATTGGCCATTTCAGCGCTAGACCTTTGACCTTGTTGGGAAGATTCATCCCAACTCATCAGGTGGACATAAATTCATAATTACTACTACTGACTACTTTACCAAATGGGTAGAAGTTGTTCCACTCTCTGTTGCTTTAGGAAAGACAATTTCTTTGTTCATATTGAATCATATCATTTGTCAGTTTGGGATACCTTCTGAGATAATCACTGACAATGGAGGTCAATTAAAAAATAGGGACCTTACACACCTCTACAAGAAATTCAAGATAAAACAACATTGGTCCTCCATTTACTTCCCACAAAGAAATGGACAAGCAGAGGCCTCTAATAAAACCATTCTTAAGATTCTCCATAGACCAGTTCACAAGAATGGTCGAGACTAGCACTTATAGATCAATCCAGCCTTATGGGCCTACAGAACGAGTATTTTTACCCCCACGGGGGCTACTCCTTTTTCCCTCACTTATGGTGCTGAAGCAATATTACCTTTAGAAGTTGAGATTCCCTCACTTAGAATCTCTCTCAAAGGTTTGATTACAGATGAAGATTATCATGCCATGAGATTGCAAGAATTGGAACTTCTTGATGAGAAATGAAGAGCATCTTTTGATCACATGAGAGTCTACAAAAAGCGTATGTCCAAAGCATTCAACAAGAAGGTTTGCCCTAGAGAATTTCAAGTAGGAGATCTTGTCCTACGTGAGAATCCTAAGAACCAACAACATCAAGAACAATAGGGCAAATTTGAATCTAATTGGCTTGGACCATACATTATTACTGCTGCTTTTGGGACAGGTGCTTACCTACTATCTGATGAACAGGGGGAACAACTCCCTGATCCTATTAAGGTTTTGCACCTCAAGAAGTTCTATCCATGATGCCTATTCAGCTTGGGGGCATCCTTTGTACATATTTATTGATCTTGAAAAATACCAAAAAAATTCATATATGATGTTGAAAAAATCTTTAAAAGCATATAAAGTCCTAAAAAAAAAAAAAAAAAAAAAATTCAAAAAAATAGAAAAAGTGCCTTAGTGAAAACCTAGAAACAGGCGCCTTGGTAGTAAAGATACAAAAAAAAAAGAAAAATAAAAAAAATCTCCAAGTGATGAAAACCTGGAAACAGGCGCTACTTGAGGCCTTTTGTACCCCTATCTTTTAGCATGCGTCCTCGACACTTAGCCATTTTCCATCATGCCTTGGCCTTATTTGATTTGGTCTGGAATTGGTCTTTATTTTTGTATAGGGGGCATACCTATTAGCATAGGTCCTTTAGGTGCATTTGTCTTTTGGGGCATTTCACAATGGGTGTTTTTCAAACCCCACCCCAAACAGTGTTTCTCAACACTATCCTTGCATCGAGTGTTTCTCAACACTTATCAGGTGTTTTAACCCACAGTCTAGTATGATGTGATGTTCCTCACTAAGAAGATATGATACTCAAAGTTTGACTCTATGACCGACACACACGCACTTAAACACTTGACTCGTTGAGATATGTTGACTTTACTTATTTTGTGTGCTATCTATGATGATTTCTTTGATGAGTGGTCTCTCCCTAAGAAGTTTTCGATGATGCATAGCTAGAAAACTGAGGGTATGAGAACATATTTTATTTCTTTACCTGCTTGTGGGTATATTTCATTGATCCTAACTGTCATGAGTATTTATGCTAGTACTACTTGACACTAGGGATTGACAAGGTATTATCCTTGACTGTTTCGCGAGTGCATGCTTATAGCCATCTTGACCTTCTTATGTCCTTATGCAAGCATAATCTCGCTATATTAAATTTAGGTAATCTCACTGCACTAGTCATCCTGACCTACATGTCTTTGGTGCCTAGGTGGGATTTCCACATTTCATCTGATATAGATCATATTCATATACCCATAGTCATACTAGTTTGTATTGTATGATCTTACAATGCTACCAATAATGCTCGATGATGATAATTAGATGTCTATAAGTGTTGTGACCTTGCAAGTCAACCAATTTTCATTGTAGCTTGCATTTTTAGGTTCATGTTAGTTTTTGCATTTTGCATATGGAGAGAGCTCTCCTTTTATCTTTCACAGACTAGTCGGTTTGCTGCGCTCACCTTTCCTTTTCTTTGATCATGTCTTTTTCTCCTTGTCTTTCACATCACATCTTTTTTCCTATCATCAAAAGGGGTTAATCTTATCATCATATATGAATTAGAAAATGACCTTTTCTCCCCTTTTACAGTATTTTGACTTTTTGACCTAAATTTCAAAATACGTCGAAATTGCATGAAAATTGCACCCTTGGCTAATTTTGACATCCTGGATTCATTTTTGGACTTGAAATTGAAATCTGAGTTAATCTTGATAGTCAAAATCATATTTCAAAATTTCACCCTCTTCTGTGCAGTTGGCTAACCATTTCAGGCTTGATTCTTCGATCTTTGTTGGGGCATCTTCATTTCTTCACCCCCATCTCTTTCAAACTCCTAGTCTATCATTCATTATCACTCACTTCATTTCTCTAAGGTTTGACTTAATTTTTATCCTGTATCTTTTCCAGTCAAACCTAGTCAACCTGAGGCATGTCCTCACTACTTGATGGTTATCCTATTGCCCTATTCTTTGATTATGATTTCTAGTGACTTGATCAAGTTTATTAATTTCCTATTCTCCTCTACCTGATTTCAATTTTGATTCTAAGAGGGTAGTACCTATCAGCTTCAATCTTTGATTTAGCTTTATCATTCAGCTCAGCTTGAGATTCTTATTTTTAGACTTGATTATCACCTAGCAACGACGGTGGTGATTTTGTCTTTCAATTTTTATCCCCTATTTTCAGACTTGATTATTGCCTAGCAGTGACGATGATAGTTTTTTCTAAGGCTTGATTTGCACCTAGTAATGACGGTGTTGATCTTGTCTTTCATCTTTTTTCTTATCTTTGTCCTGATTTGTTGTCAAAATGAACACACATCTGAGTTGTTTTGTGATCTCAAAAATGAACTCACAATTCAATTCTTCTTTGACCACATGTGTTTCCAAAATGATCACACATTAGTCAAAGAGGGGCAAATGTATGCACTCTAAAATGGTCGCTTAGACTATGGGCCCCCATTTAGCAATTTATCAAATCCCTGAATCAATATTTTCAAAAATCAGCATTTTATCAAATATATCAATTTCTTTGATCAAATCCTATTTTATCATTTTCGATTATTTGCCTTGGGCTAACCATTTTATCCTAAGTCTTTATTTATTTAAAAGGAATGTTTCCTCCCCTTTTAATAAATAAAAAGCCCCCACTTTTCCTCTTATCCTAAGTTGTACAAATAAAACATTATTCCTATTTTATAAAAAGGAGAAAAGCATTTTTTGTCTTATATGGACACAAAAGTCAACTCTTATTTTCTCATTGGAAGATATTTGTGCACATGGATTGCTCCTCTTTGATGCTCCACTGTTGATTAAGTCTTTTGCCTCTTAATCTCCATGGTACATTCTTTCTCATTTCCTATAAAAGGAGAGCTTTCTTCCTCCTTTGCATATATATCCATTTCATATTTTTATGCTAATATTATGCTACAAATTTTCTAGGTTATTTGGAGCTCTTTGAAGACATCCTTGCATCCAAGCTTTGAAGACATTGTTGTTGCATTTCATTTAGTTTTCTTTCATAGTTGCATAATCATGGCATTCTTAGTATAGATTTTCTTTATGCAATAGATTAGTCTCACATAGCTTAATTAGGAGGGATTGTAGACTTGTACTTTCCTTTCATAGTCTAGTTTGCACTTTCCTTTCATAGATTAGATTTCCTTTCAAGCATTGTATTGTTATCATTTAACTTAGCTTGCATCTTCATTCTTAGTTTACTTGCATTGCATTTTCATTTGATTCTTGGAGATATTGGCATTCTTTCCCTTGTCTTCATTTGAATCTCTCATTATGTGGTTGAATAGCAAGATTAAGCCTATTAGCTCTAGCTGAGAGCAATTTTAAATCTTGCAACTTCATATATAGAGAGCTATGGATCAATTTTTGAGACCTCATTCTTGAGTGTTCTTGATTGTAAGGATTCATAGAAGTGCACTACTTTTGTGTGTACAAACATAAGTCTAAGTCCCCAAACCTATTGCTCTATGTGTCCTTATTGCCTTCGTAATTTTGGTTCAACCCCTATAGAATGCCCAAGCCTAGAGGCCAAGGAAAGTACCCAAGAGTACTTGAAAGAAAGATGAATGAAACCATTGTCCTTCTGTGGATAAAACCATATAAGTGTTCTTCCTTTGCATCACAACTCCTACTTGAGGATCCACAATCATGCATTTATGAAGTAATAATGCATTAAATATCTTGCTGATGTCCCTATTTGATTGGTCAATGCTCTATTTGTTATATTATTGCTATCAAAATAGAATGGTAGTGGTGATTCAATACATCTACAGCCTCAAAAACATGGTAGCATTGATCCAATAATAAAAAATACATTAAAAATGCCAAGATCGCGGTCTTAGTGAAATAAACAGTGTATAAAACAATATATGGTGCACAACAACAACAAGCATGCAATGACAAAAATAACATTGCATGATGCCGAACTCAAATTCAAAATAGTAAGTGTATTAATGTATGATCTAATAGAAGCAACATCATTGATCATTACCTTTCACTCCACCATCATTATAGAAGAGATAACTACCTACAACTAGGGCATCATGCATTATTTATGAGCTCACTATTTGAGCACCTCATGTCTCTATTTGATTGGCTCGTGCTCAAACAGTGAGCTTATAAATAATGCATGATGCCCTAGCTTGCAGCCCGCAAGCCATCAAGACATTTCCTCATGAAATGATCATAAACGGGGAGTACGACATAGTGAATATCAACAATAAAACAAATAAAGAGAGATCAAACACTTCACATAATATATGTTTTTTTATAAGATTTTATTAAGAATAAATATATTGTTTTATGAGCTCACTGTTAGAGAACCTCATGTCCCTATTTGATTGGTCAGTGTTATGTTTGTTATATTGATGCTATTAGATCAAATAGGGACATAAGTAATAAAATAATACATAGAACTATTTTGAATTTGAGCTCATAAAGATTAAGATATCCTACTGTTTTGAATTTCTATGTGCTTTGAGCTAATGAAATTTTTATCATCATGATGAAGTAATAATGCATTAAATGTCTTACTATTGTCCTTATTTGATTGGACAATGCTCTGTTTGTTATATCGCTGCTATCAAAATAGAATGGTAGTGATGAATCAATGCATCTACAGCCTCAACAACATGGTAGCATTGATCCAATAACAAAAAATATATTACAAATGCCAAGCTCACAGTATCAATGAAATAAACAGTGTATAAAACAATATATGGTGCACAACAGCAGCAAGCATGCAATGACGGCAATAACATTTCATGATGCCCGAGCTCAAATTCAAAATAGTAAGTGTATTAATGTATGATCTAATAACAACAACCTCATTGATCATTACCTTTCACTCATCCATCATTATAGAAGAGATAACTACCTACAACTAGGGCATCATGCATTATTTATGAGCTCATTGTTTGAGCACCTCATGTCCCTATTTGATTGGTTGGTGCTCAAATAATGAGCTCATAAATAATGCATGATGCCCTAGCTTGAAGCCTGCAAGCCATCAAGACATTTTGTCATGAAATGATCATAAACGGGGAGTACCACATAGTGAATAACAACAACAAAACAAATAAAGAGAGATGAAACACTTCACACAATATATGTTGTTTTATAAGATTTTATTAAGACTAAATATATTATTTTATGAGCTCACTGTTTGAGCACCTCATGTCCCTATTTGATTGGTCAGTGCTCTATTTTTTATATTGATGCTATTAGATCAAATAGGGACATCACTAATAAAATAATACACTTACTATTTTGAATTTGAGCTCATAAAGATTAAGATATCCTATTGTTTTGAATATCTATGTGCTTTGAGCCAATAAAATTTTTATCATCATGATGAAGTAATAATGTATTAAATGTCTTACTGACATCTGTATTTGATTGGGCGGTGCTCTGTTTGTTATATTGTTGCTATCAAAATAAAATGACAGTGGTGATTCAATGCATCTACAGCCTCAACAACATGGTAGCATTGATCGAATAATAGAAAATAAATTACAAATGCCAACCTCACGGTCTCAATAAAATAAACAATGTATAAAACAATATATGGTGCACAACAGTAGTAAGCATGTAATGACAACAATAACATTGCATGATGCCCGAGATCAAATTCAAAATAATAAGTGTATTAATGTATGATCTAATAGCAACAACCTCATTGATCATTACTTTTCACTTCTCCATCATTATAGAAGAGATAACTACCTACAACTAAGGCATCATGCATTATTTATGAGCTGACTATTTGAGCATCTCATGTCCCTATTTCATTGGTTGGTACTCAAACGGTGATCTCATAAATAATGCATGATGCCCTAGCTTGCAACCCGTAAGCCATCAAGATATTTCCTCATGAAATGATCATAAACGAGGAGTACCACATAGTGAATATCAACAACAAAACAAATAAAGAGAGATCAAACACTTCACACAATATATGTTGTTTTATAAGATTTTATTAAGACCAAATATGTTGTTTTATGAGCTCACAATTTGAGCACCCCATGTCCCTATTTGGATTGGCAGTGTTTTTTTTGTTATATTGATGTTATTAGATCAAATAGGGACATCCGTAATAAAAATAATACAGTTACTATTTTGAATTTGAGCTCATAAAGATTAAGATATCCCACTGTTTTGAATTTCTATGTGATTTGAGCCAATAAAATTTTTATCATCATGATGAAGTAATAATGCATTAAATATCTTACTAATATCCCTATTTGATTGGATGGTGCTCTGTTTGTTATATTGTTTCTATCAAAATAGAATGGTAGTGGTGACTCAATGCATCTACAGCCTCAACAATATGGTAGCATTGATCCAATAAGAGAAAATAAATTACAAATGCCAAGCTCACGGTCTCAATGAAATAAATAGTGTATAAAACAATATATGGTGCACAACAGCAGCAAGCATGCAATGAAAGCAATAACATTGCATGATACCTGAGCTCAAATTCAAAACAGTAAGTGTATTCATGTATGATCTAATACCAACAACCTCATTGATAATTACCTTTCACTCCTCCATCATTATAGAAGGGATAACTACCTATAACTACCTTATCATGCATTGTTTACGAGCTCACTATTTGAGCACCTCATGTCCCTATTTGATTGGTCAGTGCTTAAACAGTGAGCTCATAAATAATGCACAATGCCCTGGCTTGCAGCCCACAAGCCATCAAAACATTTCCTCATGAAATGATCATAAACGGGGAGTGCCACATAGTGAATATCGAAACAACAAAAAAAATAAAGAGATATTAAACACTTCACACAATATATGTTGTTTTATAAGATTTTATTAATACTAAATATATTATTTTATGAGCTCACTATTTGAGCACCTCATGTCCCTATTTGATTGGTTGGTGCTCAGTTTGTTGTATTGATGCTATTAGATCAAATAGGGACATCAGTTATAAAATAATACACTTAATATTTTGAATTTGAGCTCATAAAGATTAAGATATCCTATTGTTTTGAATTTTTATGTGCTTTCAGCCAATAAAATTCTTATCATCATGATGAAGTAATAATGCATTAAATGTCTTACTGATGTCCCTATTTGATTGGACGGTGCTCTGTTTGTTTTATTGTTGCTATCAAAATAGAATGGTAGTGGTGATTTAATGCATCTACAACCTCAACAACATGGTAGCATTGATCCAATAATAGAAAATACATTACAAATGCCAAGCTCATGGTCTCAATTAAATAAATAGTGTATAAAATAATACATGGTGCACAACAGCAACAAGCATGCAATGAAAGCAGTAACATTGCATGATGCTCGAGCTCAAATTCAAAATAGTAAGTGTATTCATGTATGATCTAATAGCAACAACCTCATTGATCATTACCTTTTACTCCTCCATCATTATAGAAGGGATAACTACCTACAACTACCTTATCATGCATTGTTTATGAGCTCACTATTTGAGCACCTCATGTCCCTATTTGATTGGCCGGTGCTCAAACAGTGAGATCATAAATAATGCATGATGCCATGGCTTGTAGCCCGCAAGCCATCAAGACATTTCCTCATGAAATGATCATAAACGGGGAGTACCACATAGTGAATATTAAGTTTCTCAATAGATTGTATAGTAATTTGTTAAAAAATATTAATTCAAATGTTTCACATTTTATTTGAAAATAATTTTTAAAATATTTATTTTTATAATTTCTATTCGATGCTTACATTTTTTAATTGTTGAGAATTGTTAAGAGTTTGCTAAAATTTCAAGAGATACCATATGTGGCAATCAGGTTTGGTCATGCAATGTCTAGCATAAACTAATAAGGATTTTTATGTTAATTTGGGTCTTAATGTATCTTTCAAATCTATAAAATGTAATCTTAAAAATTGTATACCCTCACAACTCCATGTGGTATGTTTCAGTCACTCTAGCATCAAGCTTGTATTATGCTAATGCAAAGCTGTTAACTATCCTTTGTTATACTTTTCCTAAGCCTTGTGTATTCTTAAGTATTTCAGAATTTTATTCAATTTGAATTATTCAAATGGGAATGCTATGCATGAATGTTCACATTAGGTGCTAGCCTCCTACGATACTTAATGATTCAATGACCGTGTCTAATTGTTTCACTTCCCTACCAAGTTCTACACTCATAAGATAACCACCTTATGGAAATTTGAGATGCCTATTTTATTTTTGTCCCCCTCTTTATCCTCATTCAAACAATCCTTTGAATCCTACAACTCTTTCACTTGGAAAATAATTCTCAAGCTTTCAAATTGGCTCATAATTACTAGTTGGCTCAAATTGGCTCATAATCTCCTCTATAGTTGGCTCATAATAACTAGTAGAAAAATGCAACAAAAGTTTAAAATTTAAAATAATATGAATTTTAAGATTCATTTACATACTCCTTGAACTTGATTTGAATCACTCATAAGCTTAAAAAATCTATTTTTTATGAATAAGGTAATGATATTAATACAAGAAATGAATGCATAAAAATAAATAGTAATATGAATAAAATAAAGATGATTGAATAGTAATTACATGAAAATATGTACAAGAAAACAAAACAAACATTAAAAAAATTAGCCATAAATCAAACTAAAAACACACAACTTTTTGATGTAATATTATATTAAATCATTCCTACTAAAATAAACTCAAAACTAAATGTAAAATACTTGAATATAATATTTTTACTATTTAAACAAATAGTTAGGGTATCAACAAATTTCTCAAATCCAATGACCCTTTTTCATCCTTATAAAAATTGTGGAGTCTATCCATATACTTGTTTAATATTAAAAAATATTAAAAAATTTAGAATCTGATTCTCAGACCTTAATATTAAAAGAAAAACCTTAGATGAGCTATGGATTTGTGCCTTTACCACTACAATAAGATATTTCTTGAAAGTGATGTGTTGAAAATGAGCTCCCTTTACATTAATCAACTATATTCTTCACTAGATGATTAGAAAGAAGAGAGATGTATGAAATTGAGGTCCTTTACATTAATCAATTTGGAATGTCAAATCTGATGTTAAAGACATATACTTTATGATATTTATATTGGACTTTCATACATTTTTCTTTAACTTATATTGTAAGAAGAAAAGTTTGCATGCCACCTAAACCCATGTACTTACAAAAGATGGTGGAATCTTTCCTTTAAGTAAAGGAAATGGTGTATTATATAGAGATGAATATTCTACTAAATTTTGGTATGTGGGTTGAAAGGTGTTAATTTTTAAGAACGAATTTCAAAATTTGAAAGTGGAAAATGATTATCTATTATAATATTTATATAAAATTAAAATAAATTTGGCAAAAATGGTAGACAATCACAGTGATCCATCACAACCTGATCACAAATCTCAAATCTCAACCTGCTTCTTGTGTTGGAGCAGTCACTGTCACAAATCTCGATTCGGTAGGATCCATTCTAAATCCAAGTCTCTAGAATTGACTCAATAATCCACAAGTCGCTATCGAATCTATTGCAAAGTCATTTTTGAATGATCCATAACCAAATCACGAGCAGGAACTAGATCTGCAAGGACACTGTTCTGAATCGATACCAACTCGATCGACAAATATATATATTTATTTAAAAAAACTAATTTTCATCACAACTACGACGACAATACAACAATGACAGTTATCTGTCGAAAACATCCGACATCCAACTGTTGCAGGTACAACATCACTATCGGTAAAAAATTATAAACGACGGATATCCGTCATAAACTTTTGAATATTTAGAGTTATCCCATGAGGGGCATGGAAATATATAGCATTGAAGATCTAGAAGAGTAAATTAAAAACACAAATGACCCTCTTCTAGTTATCTTGGAGAGTGCAGAAGGTTTAGAGAAAATGGTTACTAATAAATGCTTGGAGATGGAGAAGGCTTTCCAATCTATTAGTTGTATTACAAAAGTTATAATGAATAGATCAATGATGGGGGTCACTATAGGGAAGTCCAAAATGAAAAATTGGCTTAAAAAGACTAGTGAATACAGAGGAGCAAAAGAGAAAAACTCTTAGAAGGATCAACAAGATGACTGGTCAGAGGCACTAAACAAATTGGGGAAAATTTGGGGCCTTATTGAGGCTCTTTATAATACTAGTTAGATAGTATGGGCTTTACTTTTAGTTTTATTTTGTACTTCTAGATGGAGCTTCATTCAAAGAACTCTAGGGTATTATGGTTATCTTTTATGTTAGTAGTTGTTATGTTAGTAGTAGTTCAAAATCTCATCTTATTTTGATCTCTAGTACTTATTTTGGAATTTGATGTGATTCTAGTCTTTTTCTAGTGTTGTTAGGTCCATTTATAGTGTTGTGTCCCCATTCACTATTTTTTGTTGCTTTTGGATGTTGCTTTAAACTCGTTGTTTGGGTTCAGGGCCCTATCCCTTCTAATCTAATTAAAAACATCTTTATTGATATCATTATTTAAAAGTGAAAGTTTATGTAATGTGAAGGAAATATTTTTAAAAAACATGTGTCTCATAAAAAAAAACATGGAATTACAACTACACTTAGTCTTAAAGAGGATGAAAAATATTTAAAATGCTCTACTTTGCTTATTGTGTTGTAACTAGGAAACAATATTCAAGGTACAAGTGATGGTTTTTTGCTTGCAGGAGAACCTAGTGTTCTTTCTACATGTTGAACTATTTCCACGCCCTTCTTTGGTGGTAGGCTAAACTTCAAGAACTGGTTTCACATAGGTGATTGGATTTTTAATTTTTTCTTAGACCCATGGCTCTTCAACTACTTCCTTTCCATCATTACTCCATTAATTCTTCATGTTATGGTGATAAAGCTTCTTTTATGTTGGATTCATCTCCTCTTTTGATGTGCAAATTGAAACTTTCTCATCAACTTTATTCTGGGTGCATTTTTCTTATCTTTCTTTCTTATTCTAGGAACTAGATTTCCTATGGTCTGTGAAAGTACCACTACACCTCAAATCAAACGATCAATTATCAAAGCTCCATGTCCACATATTTGCATGGATATGAAGATCTCTCATGGCCTCCCTATAGAGATTTTGTTAAAGGTTGGCAATCGTCATTGGAAGGAGTTGATGGACTATGAAAAATAGACTTTAGAAGTTAAAAATTCTTTTCAAAAATCTTCATATGTAATTAATATGTAAATCTATTGTTCACCCATTTTTAGTCAAAGCATTATATTTTTGCCTACTTCGGTTAATAAATTTAGAGTAGCTTTGTTTGAGGATTTATGTAGAGTGTGAATATTGCTTTTACACACAGGGGTGGACTCCATTTCTACAATTTACCAAAAAACAATTAACATAAACATCTTACATACTTGATTTCACTCAAAATGTAAATAATTGGTGGGTTTTATAAACACCTAAAATTGATCATTCACATTTCATTAATTTATTTTGGTTCTCCATATTTTCCCCTTACATATTCATTAAATGACATCCTAATTACTCAATATTTCCTTAATAATCTCCCTATCATGTTCTTCCTCCAAAATTAATTTTTCACTTTCCTTAAGGTCTAACGCTTCAAAAATAAATATTTTCCTAGCCTCATTTATCCATACTTCCCAAAAAAAATTAACAAAATAGTTGTATTAGTTTAATTTTATTTTTTAGCCATTATCCATCATATACCCCCAATCTCCCCTTACTCTATAATCACTCGCGGGATAACCAATCATGAAGAGTGGATTTGTTCATCCCAAGCTCCCACAATATTTGCTTGTCATATAATCCTCAATGATTATTGCATTTATGTTAATTTGGGGAAAGACGCAATCCACCTCTTCACCATTTAAAATTCTCTTTTGTACCCCCAAAATATGTATTATGAAAAAAGACACCTTTTTGGAGATTATCCCTCTAATAATTCCTATGTGCAAGATCTTACCACCTGATTTTACTATAATTTTGAAGCCACCGTCCTCATCCAATATCCTCTTGCCACTTGTCAACCTCTCCATGCTTGAGAGATTTCAAACATTCTAAGCCTTTGATCTTACAAATGAATCTCAACCCTTCAATTAACACTTCCAATTTCTATAAATTATCTTCAACCCAAGCCATTTTCATCCATCGTTTTAATAAAAAATTTGTGTTAATACATTATGAGCATGCAATTTAGTAAACCTCTCTATTAGTCAATAAGGGTTAATTTGGTGAAGTCATTTTATGCTTTTATTGTATTTTGTTAATATGTGCTCTTAATTGAGTGGTGTTTTTGTTTTGAGTAGAGAAGATTAACATTATTTTGGTTCTCTAATAGGCTTAAAATTGGATGCATGTAAGTCTCTTTCTATCATGGGAACAAATACAATCAACTTATTTGCAGCTATAGAAAATCTTTATCAAATCTCAACCTATAGGGCTATGAGGCATTATTGAAGTGACTTTGTCTGAATGGTGAATGATATTGAGTGGATCTAGGTTTGGGTTATTGTATTTGCCCAATACGTTCTTTTCTTCACTTGGTGAGAAATGCCACTAATCCTAGTAACGTCATAGACCTTATATTTCTAAAATGGTTAGTATGGACTTTGTGTATCAAATTTAACAAGATTTTGTTATGCTTAATGCGTGTTGGTTTTTCAAAATATTCCATATAGCTCATGTACACACAAAAATTAATCACAACAAAAAAAGTTTGAGAAAATAATAATACAAGACACAATGATCAAGTCACAATTAGTTCAAGCCAATAAGCAAAAGTGAGAAAATATCATACATTCTTCTCGCTATTAGCATAGTGAGGGTATTTCTAGAAATCCAATGAGAAATATTAACAAGAAAGTCAATACTCCAACCACTTTCAAGTACCGCAAGGAAAATATGACACATCTATTTGACCACCAATGCATCAAAATAGTACAATATGTTAAAAGAAACACTCAGTAAAACAATAGTATGTAATCATAAAAAATAAAGCAAAGAAAGAAGAATAAGTAGTAAAGAATGTAATAGAATGAGAATACTATAGAAAGAGGGCTAAGAAAGTGAATATCGTCCCAAACATATACATGTATAATTTAGGATATGCTATACAAAAAGTTGATCTAACTCACATATAATGTGTTAAATATCATATAATGTGTACATGAATAGTTACCAATAGAAACCTTAGAGTTCTAGCCTTGTGAGACAAGGTTAGGAACCTAGTGGATGACAATTAAAGATAAGATAAGGTTAAGCCATTAGGGATGAATTAAAAGATTAACAAAATACCAAATCAAATTAAAATAACCATGGCAAAAAGAGATAGCAAGAAAAAAAGATACCATAGAAGAGATTGAGTTAGCAATAGAGTTGATGATGGAAGAAAAAGGATTGAAGTGGATTTTAAAGAAAGATGTTCAATATGTACAACAAAAGGATATAAAAGACTATGAATTAGAATGTGCTAGAGGGGTTGCTACTGCACAAAATTAATATTGTTGGAATAATAAAGAATAGTTAGAAAGAGGGTATAATATAATAAGAAAAATTATAAATTTAAGATGGAAAGAGTTCATAGGAGAAAGAGACAAATGTGTTCAAGGAGCTTTCAATGGATACTATTAATAAGAATAGAAAAAGGCACAATTAATGATCAAATATTAACTAATCAAAAATTACATCCAACATTAAAATTATCCTATGAAGAGATGAACCTATTAGATCAAGATTCATGCCCCGTGTTGATTAAGAAAACAAGGGTATTTACATATATCATGACTAAACTAGGACAAGAGAAAATTAATGAGAATTTGTAAGAAATATTGAGGGTGTAAAAGTACATAATTATGTTACATGGAAAGGACATTGTCAACACATAAATATATAATTTCAAACTAAACACTTAAAATATAAAACAAAATTAAAATATAAAATTCTTAATGAAGTTTATACTTATAATTTTATATTTTTTTTATAAAAAGTTGAATTTGTCTCCTTTTTCATAAATTTAAGAGAATAATTTGAAGTGTTCAACATTTTTGGAAAAAAGTGAGGTAGATGGAATGTCAATTTTTGTTTAAATTTCTTATAATTAGAAAATGCAACCTCTCCTTAGTAGCATGTTTAAAAGAAAAAATAGATATATTTGATATATATTTATTATTTTGTAATCATCCTTATGTTCCACCATACCAAAATAATTACAATAAATGAATTTAAAATGTCATAATAATAAGCATTGTCACTAAGGTTGGCATCAAAGAAGATCTGCCACCTAGTTATGGGCAACCATCGATCCCTTGTTATTAGAATCCGAGAATTAAATATGATCTTCCTCACTTAAGTTGATCTCTTCCCAAGTTAAATCTAATTCCAAACCTAGATTTTCCTCCAAAGCATGTCCAACATCAACATTTTCTAAGTCATGGATATCAAGTGGAGATCCAATCTTAGTGGATACCAAATTGTTGCCAGTATAATTTCTGATATATTCTATATGAGGATCAGAATAGCTCCTAGGTTCTACTAAAACTCTGAAATGACCTTCCATTTTCTTGGTTTCTGCCTCTGCATTTGGTTGCCCTGGATTATGAGCAGTAGTATTCAAACTACTTTTCTGAATAGGCTCCTCGTTAATATTGTTGTGGGAAATAACAGAGTCTTCATATTTCTTGATGTAAACAATGAATGATTCATCATCCATTATAGGATCCAAGTTCAAATGATTTCTCTCTTGTGAAAATGGTACATATGTGTAGTCAAAATCATTTTCCTTCATAACTAGATTCACTTCTGGACAACTCCCATTGTTTACATCATTCCTGTTTGCCAAAATTTCAGTGTCTCCATTTTCATGTGTACCTACTTACATATAACAAAACAAGTTAATATCATTAAACAAAAAACTTGATAGAGAACACTAATAATCAATCTGGATTGTTGGCGTGGCAGTGATGGTGGTAAGTGTAAGCGGTTTGTCGCATGTTCACATAGCCCTTTTCTTGGCTTTGCGATCTTGCGACAACCATTAAGAATGTCACCGTTGCGGAGTAAAAGTGGGTCTTGCTGACGTGCTTGTATCTGGTTGGCTACTTGCTGGTAAAGTGACCAAGGATCTTTCTAGGGGTTTGTGACTATTGACCGCCTGACTTCCATAAACATGACCGTTAGTTTTCAAATTCAAAATTCTCTGAGGGGTTTTCGTGACATGAAGCACCTGAATTTATGGTTTTAGCGGCTGATCTCGACTGGTTTGGTGGCGCTGGATGTTATCGACTGATCTGAGGTCTCAGTGGTCAATAGCAATGATGTTTTTGTACCCGGTGGGGAATGCCAGAGGTGTGTCACATGTTCGCATAGCCCTTTTCCTAGCTATGCGAACATGCGACAACCATTGTTTTGCAGGGTCTTCAAGCAATTAGCTGTTTGCGATGAAAGTGGTAGCCGATTACTATTGTCTACAATTTCTAGCACTATGCTATGAACATTGGGCCTAAAGAAATGGGCTTAAAAACTAATGATAATTCTGTTAATATTTTCTTAATATTTGCTTTTACACATAAATATAAAAACCTCGGCTTCGGCCCTTCATCGATCAAAAAAAAAATAATCAATCTGGATTACATTTAAGAGTTTTAATGGACAACAACCTATTTAGCAGTTTTTCAATGCAAAAGTGACAAGAGCCAAAGCTACATCTGCATTTACAAAATAAAAATCCATAAGGACAACATGAGAAGAGTCATATAATATGTCACTTGCATGAGCCTCCTTTACGCCTTCCATTTCAAGCCCCAATTTGAGACACCTCATTTCAGATTTAATTAAATTCAATTCCACCTCAATATTAGACATCTGTGACTGGTAAACTTCTGCAGACATTTGGAAAAATATTTTTCCAACTGGATCTTCCTTTTGTTGAAGAGCATGACAATCCTGGAAAATAAAGCTTCAATTCAATCTCTTTGGAAAAAAAAAAGGAGAAGAGCAATTTTAAGAAGATCAATCAACAAAGTCCTAAAACAATAAACAAAAAAGGAACCGATGGAATATAGAATAATTGATTTATACAAAGATTAGAAATAACTAGGAGTTAATACAGAAAGAAAACATATCCATAAATTAAAATAGGAATTTGGACATTCTGTGATTACTAGAGCAAGAAAATTAAAAAATAGAAAGAATAAAATACTATGATTTATGGGGCAGCAAAATAAAAATGGACCATTCTTCTCCATTCTTCTCTATTCTGCATCCAGTTCCCTAGGATGTAAAAATTAAATAGCCATTTCCTTATAGCTTTACTTTCTAAAACAGTTTAAATAATCTCAAAGTCAACAACTAGAATAAAAACAACTTATGTCCACTGGCAACTGTTTCAAGGGGAAAAAATATAGATTTACTCTTCCTAATTCTCAACAAATGCTTATGGTCATTCATAATCATCAATAAGAGAAAGCCAAAAGCAGATACAGCTGTCTTAAACTATTTCATCTATCCTTATCCAAAATCTATTATAGCCTAGAAATTATAAGCAAGCAATGCTTAAGGATAAGTTAAATTAAACCTTTTCAGTTTTCCCTGAGTTGGCAGCAACCAGTTGTTTGTCAACCATGAAAGCAGCTACATCTATTGATTTTGAAACACCTGTACTTTTCAGAAGACACTCAGATATATTGCAGATGACAAACTGGAGAGTTTGAAGGTCAGATTCGCTCAGATTGTCTGAAAATCATGAATTAATGAGCAGCAACACTGATAAATTATGCATAGTTTGAATAGCCTTGTGACATTCTACAGGGTCCCGACTAGCTTTAGAAACTTGTTCTATGATTTGTGGAAGGAAATCAAAACCAGTGCCAATAGGAATTTAAAGACTTTCATCCGATGCTTTCTGAGATATACTCGAAGTTGCACACTAACATTCAGTTTTGTATGTGGCTGATGAGGAAGAAAACAGGGATGAATCTGACACTGATGAGGAAGAAAACAGTGATGAATTTGACACAGATGAGGAAGAAAAAAGTGATGAATCTAACACCGATGAGGAATTAATTTCAGGCGAATGTAAGGCCAATAAACTTTCTGAGGCTGATGAAAAATAATCTTCAGAAGAATCTAAAGCTGATGACAAATAATATTCAGAGGAATATGACACTGGTGGGAAGTAATCTTCAGAGGAACTTGATGGCCTTGAAGAAATACCTTCTTGTAAACTTGAGAAGGAAATTTTCCTAGCAATTTCATGCAAATTTTTGTTCTCCGGCTTAAAATTTGATACCATCGAACTATCTGTCCATATGCCTCCAGCATGATACATAGAAAGCAAAGAAGTTCAGGTATCAGTGTGCTCCATTGAGCTTCTTCTCAAGAATACAACATTTATCTCCCCTTTGACAATATTTATTTAGAGTAACACATTAAACATTCCAGATGAGATAAAATTTAGCATAATGAGGAGTAAATTGCACATAAAAACTGGCTTAACAAAATCAGCCCTTCAAATTGTCTGTAATTTAAGCCATTTCTATCCCCAATACAACAAAATGGAATATTCTTATCTCAGAATTCAAACAAGTGAATTATAGAATGCAAATGATATGTTCCAAATGTTGTGCTAGAATTTTCTCTATCTAAGCTAAAGAACCATCCGTTTATATTCATCTACATGATAAAAAATTAAAAGAATCGAAGAGCTATGGTCTAGAAGTGATTTGAGGAAACTTTGCTAGCTCTCATCTGGGATGCTCTTACAGGGCATGAATTCCCAGCTTCTAAACCCTACCGGGTCAAGGAAAAGGAATCAGATTAACCAAATTAAAACATAAATGTCCAAATTAATTACTGGACAGAGCTATTACTATTCAACTGAGAAACCTAACTTAAATTACTTGAATGCACTGAAATTAATCCCTCCCCCATTACAATAAGCCATTACATTGTGAAAACTGTGACCCAGAATACTTTCAGCAAATTCACAATTTATATTGTGCTATCTCAAATTAGGAACAAGGGCTTTTAGCTTAGGGGCAGAGCACCCCAGTGAGCTAATGGGCAATGCAAAGATCCAGTTTAATCCTACTGTTTGGCCACAAAATGTGTGTTAGCAATTGTGGATTGTTTTAAACATTTATACCCAATTTTATGGAGGGAATTGTCGATTCTTTAAAACTTTCGTATCCAATTTATCAGGAAGATGTAAGTATAACATTATGAACTACAGAAGCTTGAAATATTTCAACATTAAGTTTTAAAACAAAGACAAAGATTCAAGCAGAGGCCATGCTAACTGCTACATCGAAACAAAGGCAATAGCTAGTTTTCTAAAACAACTGTGTTCTGGTTTTAAAGCAAATGAGGTCATTGAAAGAATCATTACCTGTTACAGGTCGCTGGCCCCAATCGCATTTTTTTTGGTTCTTGGGCTTGAACTGTGCACCATTACTCTTTCTCTTCGTTGGACAATCCCTTACAAAATGGCACAGCTCGCCACAACCATAACAACTTCCATTTCAAATTTGGCAGCTCTGTGTATAATTATTCTACGAAACCACCCTCCCCTTTCCTGATTTATGAACCTCCATTCCCGATTTGTGGACAAAACAAATGTAAGATTCACAATTTCGCTTCACAAAATGAGATTACGAATTTAGAGAATTATGAGCAAATTTGTCACTCCGACTTCAATTATTTATAAAATACGGATGAGCAGTAACACCGGCAAGGGTAATGGGCGCATCGGAAGGATAAAAGTGGTATACATTATATATTTTTGTGTTTGTGTTTGTGTTTTGTTTTTTTGTTTTTTTCTTGCCGTTTTTTTGTGTTTTTTTAATTTTTTTATTATTTTTTTCGTTGTTTTTTTTTAATTAATGATAAAAGTGGTATACATTATATATTTCTAATTAATAATTTTAAATTAATTAGCATCTGTGTGATGAACATAAGCAAGGTATCTTCAAATGCACAAGAAAATGATTAGGACACCTAAAGAGTCCTTAAAAAAACCACTAGAATGTTGAAATGTAAATTTTGTATGTGAATCATAATGTTCCATCTTCAAAATCATAGATTGTTCTTCAATTGTGATTACACATCTTTAAAATCATAGTATTTAATTTATTTTATAAATAGAATAAAAAAATCTAATGTTTACCCCATCTTGTCTTGTAAATGCCCTAGGACCTTAGGTCTATGGTTGAGGGCAATTTTAATATATTTGAAATTGAATAACAAAAATTAGTGCATTTTAGATTCTTTGTGCAATGTGCAAACTTTTGCAGTATGGTGTGGTAGTTGCACGACACATGGACGATGTTTGTAAAAATAGAGAAGGGCACTCAGAGACAATGCTAGTGTAGAGCGCTTAGGTTTGCAAAGGGCCCAAATGAGTACCTCATTCCTTCCTTGATGGCTATGGTGCTCATTTTGGGACCATTTCCATCCCAGTTTAGTGTATTTCTCATCATAGGATCTCACATTGCACCTAATTATATATTTAATTTAAATCAAGGTCCTACTTCTCCTTCAATCTTGCTCAAAACTCTAAAATTGCTCTAATTTCTATGCACAATTTCTCATTTTCAATCCAATCACATAATTCATTTCACACCTATATCCTTCACATACCTTTTCAAATCTCAAGATTGACCCTAAACTCCAAGTAGTTTTGCAACCTCTAGAAAACCTTTTAGCACCAACCCCAAATTTTGATTTTTTAGATATCAATTGGAAATCCAATCTTAGTGGGACATTCAGTTGTTGCACCGTCTTCTACCAAATTGTTGCCAGTATAATCTCTGATATATTCTGTATCAGAATCAGAACAACTCCTAGGTTCTTGTAAGACTCTGAAATGATCTTCGATTTGCTTGGTTTCTGCCTCTACATTTGGTTGCCCTGGATTATGAGCAGTAGCATTCAAACTACTTTTCTGAATAGGCTTGTCACTAATATTGTTTTGGGAAATAACATTATTGTCTTCATATTTCTTGATGTAAAATTCACCTATGAATGACTCATCATCCATTATAGGATCCAAGTTCAAATCAGGTAACCAGTGACTTCTCTCTTTTGAAAATGGTGCAGAAGTGTAGTCAAAGTCATTTTCCTTCATAACTGAATTCACTTGTGGAAAACTCCTATTGTTTACATCATTCCTGTTTGCTAAAGTTTCAACGTCTCCATTTTCACATGCACCTGATTACATCTAACAAAACAACTTAATATCAATATTAATCTAAATACTTGACAGAGGTCACAAATAAAAACAGTCAGTAAAGCAGTGGGGTGCTTAAAACAGAGGATTTAAAAACAATTTCCTGAAACCTAGAGAACATATTTGACTAGATTACATAAAAGAGTTCTAATGGCTAACAATCTTGGCCATAGTTAACATGTTTCAAATTCTACTTAGTAGTTTTTTAATGCAAAAGTGACAAGAACCAAGACCAGATATGCCTTTTGAAAACAACAATTCCATAAAGACAACATGAAAAGAGTACATATAATAATATGTCACCTGCATGAGCCTTCTTTACACCCTCCATTTCAAGCTCCGTTCTGAGGCACCTGATTTCAGATTTTATTAGACTCAATTCCACGTCAGTCATTTGAGAAGATCTTGCTCCAAGCGGATCTTTCTTTTCATCAGCACCAAAACAATCCTGGAAAATAAAGCTTCAATTCAATCTCTTTGGAGTAGGATGACATGAAAGGAGAAGAGCGATTTCAAGAAGATCAACCAATAAAATTCCAAAATAACAAACACAAAAGCAACTAGAATATAAAACAATTGATTTACACAAAGATCAGAAATAACTATGAATTAATCTAGAAAAAAAAATATGTTGAGAAATAAAAATAGGAATGAGGACATTTCATGATTAATAGACCAAGAAAATTATAAAAACAAAAAGAATAACATACTATGATTTATGGACCAGCAAAATAAAAAAGCATATAGGCAACAGTTTTATGGAGACAATATAGATTCAATCTTCTTAATTCTAAACAAAATTCCTTTGGTCATTCATAATTATCAATAAGCAAAAGCCAAATACAGTGGAGCTCTCTTAAATTTTTTCAGCTATCCTTATCCAAAAGCTATTATAGCCCAGAAATTATAAGCAAGCAATGCTTAAGGATAAATTGAATTAAACCTTTTCAGTTTTTCCCGAGTTGGCAGCAACCAGTTGTTTGTCAGGCATGAAAGCAGCTACATCTGTTGATTTTGAAACACCTGTACTTTTCAGAAGACACTGAGATATATTGCAGATGACAGACCGGAGAATCTGTAGGTTAGATTCGCTCAGATTGTCTGAAAATGATGAATTAACGAGCAGCAACACTGATAAATTATGCATAGTTTGAACAGCCTTGTGACCTTCTATTGGGTCCAGAGTAGCTTTAGAAACTTGTCCTATGATTTGTGAAAGGGAATCGACAGCAGGGCCAACAGGAATTCGAAGACTTTTATCCAATGCTTTCTGAGCTGCACTCGAAGTTGCACACTGAAGAGGCTGTATTTCTTCCAAGTCTGTGCTTGAGGAGGAATAGACTATGCATGAATCTGAGGCTGAAGAGGAAGAAAACTTGGATGAATCTGACACTGATGAGGAATAAACTTCAGACGAATGTAAAGCTGATGAGGAATCTGATGAGGAATCTGAGAGTGATGAGGAATAAACTTCAGACGAATGTAAAGTTGATGAACTTTCCGAGGCTGATGAGGAATCTGAGACTGATGAGGAATAATCTTCAGAAAAATCTGAAGGCCTTGAATAAGAA
Source organism: Chamaecyparis obtusa (assembly GCA_027943335.1). Taxonomy (NCBI): domain Eukaryota; kingdom Viridiplantae; phylum Streptophyta; class Pinopsida; order Cupressales; family Cupressaceae; genus Chamaecyparis; species Chamaecyparis obtusa. The sequence continues at coordinate 77,914 of BSBK01006041.1, forward strand.
CCTTCCTGCAAATTTGAGGCCCAAATTTCCTAGCAATTTCATGGGAACAATTGTTCTCTGGCTTAAAATTGGACACAATTGAAGCTTCTGTCCATATGCCTGCAGCATGATACATAAAATGCAAAGAACCTCAGAAAAAAGTGTGCTCAAGCTTTTCTTAAAAATACAACATTAATCTCCCCGATGAGACTATTTCTCTACAGCAACATGTTAAAAATTCCAGATATAAAAAATTAGCATAATAAGGAGTGAATTGCATATAAAAATTGGCTGTAACAAAATTGGCCCTTCAAATTGTCTGTAATTTCAGCCATTTATCTGTCCACAATATAACGAAATGAATATTCTTACCTCAGAATTCAAACAAATGAATATAGAATGTAAATGATCTGTTTCATAGAATTTTCTTCCGCTGAGAAAAAGAACCATCCGTTTATATTCATCTACATAATAAAAGAGGTAATTTGAGGAGAGTTGACCACTTAAATGTAATAGGTGGAGTTTAATGGGTAAATCTGATGAAGTTTGGAGAGAATTTGGTACCTCATCTGGGATGCTCTTACAGGCTGAGAATTCCCAGCTCCTAAACCCTTCCGGGCCCAGCTCTTACACCTCATGGGGTAGTTTTATTTAACTAGTTGACAATAAATATTTGTCAATTCAATCAAATGAATTTTTTTTATCATTATATGCAAGTAAATCTTAATCTAAATGAAATGCAAACTGATTGTAGTTGAAGAAACCAATTGAAGCGGAGAAACATAATGTTTCATCGGCATTTGATTTTCATGCCATGTATTTTCACAAAGCAATGTATAATTTTCATGCTCAAGTCTATGTTAGTTGTACAGAGAAATATCCATTTCAGTTATAGTACTCCAACTCTTGCCTCATTTTCACAGTTTTTTTCCAATTTCCTTCTGAATCAAATGATTTGTTGTTGTAACAAGGTGAGTTTCTTCTAAGTCTTCATATCTATTTGGTGTTAAGTCTCTATTCTATATCTAGTCTATTTTGCATGGCATGGTAGTCTTATTTTGATTACAATTATATTTTCTCTTCCTCAGATGGATGCTACTACTCCTAATAGAAAAAGAGAACATTAATCAATAGAAAATTATTGTATATATTTAAAATTTTAAAGATGTATGATAAATTATTTAAAGAATTGAAATCTAACATGACAACTAATTGAAACCGATTGACAACAAAACAAAACTTATTATACAACTGCAATTGGAAATCTAGAACATGCAAATAAATAATTACTCTTAAATTCTAAGATAGTTATTTCTTTGTAGATTTATTGGTCATCTTGAATAATTTGTTGTATTCAGTATTTAGAATTAAATTGATAGTTTTTTAAGTCACTATTTAGAAATCTCTTCCTAAAGTAGATGGGTATTATTGAATCTTGAATATCCCACCCAAAACTGCATCTAAAAGACCGTATTCAATCGAAAATCATTCAAGCATCTTAAGAATTAAAATTACATCTTTTGAAGTAAATAAAAAATTTCTATAAAAAAAATATAGAATTAGTATATATATAGTGTACAATGAATAAGATACCGAACAAGTTAACAATAATACATCCAAGATTTAATGAATAATTATTGTTTCATCAGCAAAAAAAGAATATTGCATATAGAGAACCTTTAAAATTTGTAGAATTTTATGCAAAATATCATTGAAAGAGAGAAACAAAACTCTCATGAAAGGTCATGGACTGTATACATAGTAAGGCTCCACTTTCTGTATATGGCTTGAATTTTTTCACATTTTGAGGGTTTGTAACGAAACAATGATAGATTAGAAAAGTATATTAAAAATGCACAGTCCCTGTACAATGGACATCACATAAAATCACATTCCTTAATAAAAAATCTAAAGCATTTACCCCATTATTGACAAAAATTGTTTCTAAAATAAAAAATCCAAAGACAAAGCAGAAGTTTCATGACCTCAACAAACTTATTTGAAGGATAAACTCCTGAAGATTTCTATAGAGTGAAAGTAGTCATTCTCCTTGCTCAAGTCATTTTGAGAAAAATACTTCCACTCACAAAATTTTGTAAGAGTTTGTTTTTATAAACAAATCCCTAGAAAAGTCATCAAGTTACAAGGCAAAAGTGAGGATTGGAAAGATAGCCGCGAGAATTAGAAATTGCCCAGTCAAGATTAGAAAGATAGATTATTACTGTGAGAATTAGAAACTGGCCAATGCGAAAATCATCCCAAAAAAACCCCTAAAAAATAGGGATTAAGTGCATTATCGGAAAATTTAAAAACAGAGAAGGGCTAACAATTTATTAGTGAAAAAATACAATTTTCAGGAGCAAAGCTCCCACACAAAGCCTATCGGCTTAATAATATAAAGTATCTAAAAGCTTATGATGCAATTCTAGAAGCTTCCACTAGAAGTTCTAGATGTTCAAGAGATGTTGTGTTGGGGAGGCCAGGCTACCAAACAAACCTCTCGTATTGTAGTTGTTTAAAGCTTTTGGGATAAATTTTTTGGATTTTTTTTAAAAAAAATTTATTACTGCTACACAAGCTTGCTAATCCTCTGCAAAGGACTTGGTATTCTACATTTTCCACTCAAGCTCCCTCTGAAATGGATATCTGCAGCTGAATAGTCTCTCTCTGAATGTCATTTCTTCCTGTTTGAAGAAACTAATTAAAATGACAATTTGAATGGGTTCTTTCTCTTTAATGAATTTATGTGCCACCAATTTGGTCCCCTGGCTACAAGCCACATTCTCATGTTCATTTCTATAGCATACATGACTTTGCATGTAATATCTTATCATCTCATTGCTTCTCGATCCATTTTGGAAGCATTTTTAGAGAGATTAGGTTGATTAGCAACAGTTCATAAAATCTAACTATTCATGAAGAGAAAATATATAGATCAATGCTAAAAGCATACATGATTCACTATTCTCAGTGATATAGCATGAATTAATATTAACCACATTATTCAAATGTACAAACATAAAATACTTCTTATTGTTGAAACGTTCTTTCATATTTTGATCTCCATATCTTTCCTACTATCAGCAACATGATCTCTTTCACCATATCAACACTATAATGCTACCTTCCAAGATGATCTCCATGACCTATTGGGAGTGAAATGCTAAGTGTTGGTTGATGATCACAGATCATTCATCACAGCCTCTGATACATCTCTAAAAAAAAATTGACTGGTATAACCTTTTGCTGCCTAAACACTGCTTGTAAAATTCTAGTTCGGTATCTTTTACGTAAACTTGCTCTGATACCATGTTTTTTATTGCAGGTAAAAATAGGTTTTATGGAGACCCGAAACCCCTTGCAAGTCTTACAAGAAAGGAATAAGCATTAAGTTCACTGAAATGAAATAGGACTGAGAACTAGCCCGCAAGACCCAAAACTAGCACAACAAACAAAAAACTAGAAACCACACCCAATAGAAAAAAAACAAAAACAACTAAGAAAGCACAGGAACAGGGGAACAAGAGGACCTAGGAAAACTCTAGACGAGTTCCCTCCGCCTCTTTCTTTGCCTCAGAAAATTTCTTGATGGCTGCATTGAAATACGAAAGCTTGAGGATCCTTTCATGGATCTCCTTCATTTTTGTAGACTGAGTGCATTTACCAAGACCAACATCATCTGCATCTAGTTTATCACCATCGAGCTTCATGACCAGGAGATCTAGCATCCAAATCCACCTTGATAGTCATGAAGCACTCCATTGCAGACTCCATGAACAAGTTATTATCTAGCATGTTCTTCTTCACAGTGTTCTCTAGGTTTTCTATTTTGACCTGCAATTCCTGCATGTTTTTCTCACCCTCTTTAATCTCATTGACTTCACTCCCCTCTGACCTAGTAGCAAAATTCCCCTACAAAAGATCAACCTTGGCAGAGGGGGAATGAAATTTCAGGTTGAGGCTTTTGATTTCTTGGAAGACCCATTTCATCAGGTGGAAAGAATACATAGAAATCACCTTCACCATTTGGAGGACATTGAAAGGGGGGTCGATCTTATCATCCATATCCTCTTTTAGGAGTTTTACATTCTTCTCCTACATGTCCACCATTTTAACAAAGGGAATGTTCCTAGAGGTAGAGGGGTAATTCCCCTTCTCATCAAGTTCCAAAACAGGGGTATCATTTTCATCCTTCCTCTCCAACTGCACTTCCATAACCACTTCCAACTTGGGGGAGATCTAGGAATATCATGTTCCTCAAATATATCATAATTAACCAAAATGGGGACCTTTTGGCCCCCCACATCCTCATCTTTATCAATAGCAAGAGGGTCATTCACAATAACCTTTACAGGAGTGGCCACCTCATCCTTGTCCTCATTGTCACTAGAAATGTTGGTTGAAGCCGATAGAGACTCTTTTCTTTACTCATCAGATGTATTAACAGTGGCAGCATAACCCTCAATACTCTCACCAGCAGAATTAGTTTCCATGCCACCCTTCTTATCCAATTTCTATTTTTTACCAACTAACATCTCCTCTTTGCTTTTCCCTTCCCTAATACATTTCCCTAAAGCTTTTTCAAAACTAGAGACCCTAGGCGAGGATATAATAGGGCTACAAATGGAAATTTTCTTAATATGATCCACAATTAGGAGAATGAGGCCCTCATGCAGAATGGGCTTGTTCCCTTTCTTTCTATGATTAATAATATTGTGACAAAGGGATTGTAATAGAAAGAATGGTAGAGAAACCCTAACCTTATGTCTAAAGTGACAAAGTAGCATGAAATGATAGGAGTGAGCACGCTTATACCTACCATCCAGAGTGATATACGGCATGATAGAAGTCATGACCTTCACCCAAATCTCCTTGAAAGCACCACATCATAATAGCCACTGGATTCCTTCACCAAGCACTCAGCCTCCGCTTTATTTAGGGAAACGTTGGATAGCTTGTTGGGAGATCTTCTTGTCTTTGTAGAACTTCATGCCCTTGATGCTCAACCCAGACACCTCCTCTATAAGCTCTTCGGTTATTTTCACAGTCATACCACCAATGGTCATAGTTTCATCCTTCCAAGACTCAACAAACACCGTCATGACTTCATCTTTGAACCCATGAAGGCATTCCATATACGTGGTGAGGCCACCCTTCCCGAGCTTATCCTAGACCTCAGTCATATTCTTCCACTTAATACAGTCCTTTAGCTCCATATGATTAAGCCCACCACCCATAATACCCTCAGAGAAGAGACTCTCAATAGAAGTAGCAAAAACAAAGCAAAGATAGAAAATAATGGAAACCTTCAAATTGGACCCCATGCTAATATACATGTATTTACACTCAGTTATCTCAAGAAAGTCGAGACTTTCCATAACCCTTAGAAAAACATTAATAAACTTATGTATTTTCATCATAGCTTTTTAAGATATTCCAAATCTATTCTTTTGTTGTGAGTCCTGTCAAATGCCAACTTGTCTGTCAAATCAATGGTCAGATCCTTACCTCCTTGCCAGGTCATGATGTCCTTAGCCCTGATAGCGATTTTAGCCAACGCATCCATAGTACTATTAGGCTCTTGGAAGTTGTGAGAAATAATAACCTGTGTAAAGGAATTATTAATAATCCAAGCCTCCTCAATAATTGCCTTAATAGACCATGATGGCTTGATCAAACCATTCATGTAGTTTAAAATATTCATGGAATCGCCTTCAATCCACACACTCAGGAACATGTCCTTATTAATAATTTTTAAAGTTTAAAGGAGAGCCATAGCCTCTGCCACATGATTGGTCTACACGCCAATGGGGAATGCCACGACAGAGAGACAGTTCACCATGTCATCCTTTATAAGCCCACCACAGCCTGTAGGACCTGGGTTACCCTTCGTCGCACCATCAAAATTGACTTTGATCCATCCAAGAGGGGGGGAAAGCTATATGGAATTCTCCCTTTGGGAAGAGGACTTCACTTTGGTGCTAGCAGCATTACCTCTAGCAAAGAAAACCAGCTTCGAACCGATCGAAGTAGTACGGTTCTCCATGATACTTCTCTTAATCTTCTTGGTAATCACCATCGGAGGGAGGGTAGTATCTCTAAACACTCTGTCATTACATTCTCTCCATAGTTTCCAGATGGCATGAGATGCAATGATATTCCATAATAGCTTATCCATAGGAAATTCTACATTTCTCCATTGGGTGATGGAATTCTCCATATTATTAGGAAAAAACTAGCATAACTTCTAGCATTGCAAAGTAAGACACCAAACTTCCTAGGAATACCGGCAATCTATAGCCAAATGGTAGATCGACTCCTCAACATTCTTACACAAAAAACATCTGTTGGGCAGAATCATGCCTCTCTTTTGGAGATTATCAATAGTGAGAATCTATTTCTGCAAAACCAACCAAAAGAAAATATTAATTTTAGGAATTAACTGTTTATCCCAAACCTGGGCCCGAAAGGGAGGAGGATCCGACTTCTTCAAAAAAATCTCACAGGTAGAGGCAATAGAAAAAACTTAAGGGAGAATTCCCCAAATCAGCTCATCTGCCCTGGTAGTGTCCACTTTCCAAATATTCAGGTCCAACAACAGAGGCTTAAGGGAAATATCAACAACAAAAAGATCAATCCAAGACCGGCTCCCCCAATCTTATATTTTTAAATTCTTTTTCTAAATAGATTAAATACTATGACTTTGAAGATCTGTAATCACAATTGAGAAACAATCTATGATTTTAAGATGAGACAATCTAATTCACATATATAATTTAATATTACTATTTCAATTTTTTTTTTGAGAATATGTATGTGGCTTGATATTTTTTGTGTACATTTTTATAAAATTTAGTTTTTATTTTAATTTTTTTGAGCATTTTCTTTTTATGTTTTATTTCAATGCGTATTAAAAATGGTGGGCTAATTTGGTGGATTGAGCATAAATTAATGGTGTTTTAGTAACTAATTGCATAAATGTTTTTGTAAGAGTGAAGTGTTTTGAGTGGGAACATTAGCATTAATTATAATCAAATCATCTTTCAAATAAATAGCTAAGAGAAGACTGTGGCTGAGTTTTAGGTGACGTGAGGGCACTCAATACAAAGAAAAACTTTATTTTCACTGGCCTTTAAACATGCGGTCATGGAATGAACAACATTGAATGGGGAACAAACTCTAATTGGAATGGTCATGGAAGACTTTGGTGAATTCAAACCAGCATAGGTTTCAAATGAGTCATGGCTTTACAGGTTTCCAATCCATCCAAAAAATGTAGCGGGTTGTAATCTAATTTTTACCCCTTCTAGATAACTCCACATTCACTAGCCCCAACTTCCTGAAAAGGTAACAACTTATGCATGGATCCACCATGCATTACCACATATGTATTTGCATGTCCATCAAAGAAAACATGTCTATCAAATTGTCGAGGTCTCCCAAGCAATAGATGACAAGCATGCATAGGAAATACATCACACAATATTTCATCATGATAAGATCCAATCTGAAAATTAACCAAGCATTTCTCTTCAATCCTAAACTTAGACACATCTTGTAACCAACTAATCTGATAAGGATTAGGATGTTTCCTTCTTTCCAAATTCAATTTACTAACCATCTCTTTTGAAACAAAATTTTCAGAACTACCACCATCAACTATAACATTACATACCTTATTCTTGCACTTACATTTGGTTCTAAACAAATTTCTTCATTGTATTGGTTCCTGGACACATGTAGCCAACCTCCTAGTGATAAGAAATTTACCTTTTTCTGCAACATTCTCAATGTCTTCTTCGGCAGTCAGTGCAACTCTTTTTCTAGGACATTGAAAACTTCTATGACCCTCTTCACCACACTAAAAATAAGTACCAATGAACTCATTTTCCCATCTCCCTCTTTGTCCATTATTGTAGTTCTTAGTGACTTGACCACTGCTAGATTCTTCATCAGTCTTCTTAGGATTCTCTATCACATTACCTCCAGCAATTTTTTCATTAGTCTTACCACCTCGGTTCCTAGTATTTTGCCTTCCTTCAAACCTCTTGTTTAGCTTCTCCTCAATCTTCAATGCCATATGACAAGCATCTCCTATATTTTTCATCTAAATAGTAAGTAACTCTTCTTGAATAGTAGGTCTCAAGCCATAAACATACCTAGCAACCTTCTCTTTATCAACTTTAGAATGACCAATCCTAATCAGGACTCTATAAAACTCCTCATTATACTCCTATACTGATTTGTTGTTCTTCTTCAAGGCTTTTTCATCTTCTTAACATCTCTAACTCATAATCCAATGGAATGAATTTCTTCTTCAACTTGTAAACCATTTGGTTCCATCTAGTGATCTTTTCTTTTCCTCTCCTACTTCTTTCCAATTGAACTTCTCTCCACCAAATATTTGCATGACCCTTCAACTTAGTCTTTGCAAATCGAACTCTATCGGGATCTTTTATTTCTTCATACTCAAATTATTCATCTATCTCATTAATCCAATCAATCAACTCTTCTTTTGGATCTTTGACTTCTTCTATAGCTTCTTCAAATTGATCTTCTTCAGACTCATCACTGTCATCCTTCAAGGTAGTCTTCTTTCTCAATTCTTCTTGCAAATCTTGCACTTGTTTCTGCAAATCTTGTGCAGGGAACATCCCACCTTGATGAGTTAATGAGTGTTTTAGAGGTCTTAGGATTTTTTGGTAGTTTTTTATGAGTTTGGAATAAGATCCATTGGATTGGATCCCTTCATATGTTTGTAAGAGCCAAATGAGCTCAGGTGATCCATTTGGTCTAAATGGCCTCAAGAGTCTCTAGGTGATGGATATGGTTAGGACTGGCCTAAATAAGGTCTTAGGACCTAAAAAATGTTTCTATTTGGGACTTAGGAGTCCTTACTAAGTCATTGAGTAGGTCTAATAGGCCAAATGGGAATTTGGCAAAATGTTGCTAAGCAACTTTGCAAAGTTGCTCGAGCAACTTTTGCAACATTTTAAAAAGTTTCTCAAATTGAGGTTCAGGTAGTTGTAACCACCCATGCTTAGTATATGAGCATGAGGATGATGGATTTAAAAGGTTAATGAATCTTTGGTTTGAGTTTCATGATTTAGAACTTCCTGTACGGATGTCATGTGTTAGTTGTTCACTATTTGCAGGTTTTCTTTGTGAGTTGTATGGCCTGTACGGATTGATTGGAGTGATCCAGATCCATGGAAGTTTAGTTTAGTGTTTTAACTTTATACTGCATTGATTCTTCTAGTAATAGGGGAGTGGAGTGAAGTTTGGCAAGCATTTCAAGCTACTGGTCTGTGAAAGCCATTTGCAGAGCCACCATGCTTGAAATGGCTCTAACCTAAACATTCATCATTGGAAATGTCTGAAACCATAGGGGATGTTAGGTTAGAGTTTGTACATATAGTTTTTGTTTTCATTTATATTGTGGAACCAAGGCTTCAAGGCCAGATTGGAAGCCCTATGGCTGACTATTGAAGACAGGTGAGCCAGGACAAGGTATAAAAGGAGCTAACACACACACCCATGACTTTGGGGAAAGAATTTAGATGCATTTGTGGAAAACTCTAAGATTCTCCTAAAGGATTCAAGAGGTTTTGGAAAGTGTTTGGATATTTGGAGATCAAATTGATGGTCTTTTATGTAGACAGGTCTAGAGGCCTAATTAATAGCCTTAAAACTAGGGCTTGCTAGTAAGTAGGGTTGTGGGTGCATCCAGAAGCTTAAACTTTGGATTTGGAAGGGGTTGATAGATACCTTGAATAATTTCAAGGTCTTCGATGTGGTTTTTTGGGGTTTTTGGGAGCTTGAATCCAAAAATAGTGAAAATAGACGTAATATGAATTGAGCCAATTAGGCCTCCTATGAATTTGATACTTTTTGACTTTGTAGAGTGACCAAAAGTGAATGGGAGGATTCCTAATGATGTTGAAGATTCAAGGAACTAATTGGAAGTTGGAATTAAGTGTGGGAAGATCCTAAGAAATGGTTTGGGGTTCTAGAGGGGAAGTCCTAGTGTAAAAGCCTAGGAAATTGAAGGCCTAATTGGTCTTGGAAGTAGTGTATCTTCTAGATACCAACTATAACTTGGAGGAGAAGTTGGTGAAGAGGATCATGGAGATCTAAAGTGGTGAAGATAACACTAAGATTAAGCATTTGATGGTTAGGAACCTTGGAAGAAACATTAGAACCCAAACCCTCTGCATCAGATTGGTATCAGAGTGGGAAATTCTTGAAGTTTGTGTATGTCTAATAGGGAGCAGAGCCAAGAGGTTGACAACATGCCTTTAAAGGAAATGATTAGGGGGGCCATAGTGGACTTGGTCCAGGATTTATTGGCAAAGGCCAACTTGACAGAGTCAAATGGGAAAAGAATCACTGAATGGGGTGATGAGAGTGAAGATGAGAATGAAAGTCAAATAGGGGAGACATCTAGGAAGGGTAAAGAAATAGTTGATGATAAGGACAAAGTGTTCTTGGATGAATTCAAATCCATTAACGAGGATATCATGGAATGCATACCCTTCTATAGTGGCAGTTTGAATGCTGAGATGTTTTTGGATTGGCTAGAAGCCATTGATAACCAATTTGATTACATGGAAGTGGAAGAGGAAAAGAGAGTCAGCTATGCTAAAGCTAGGCTCAAGGGATTTGCATTGGTGTGGTGGAACATGATGCAGGATGATAGGATAGCTAATGGGAAGAAGAAGTTAGTTTCATGGGAGAGGATGAAAATCAGATTGAAGGCACAATTCTTGCCTACTGATTATGAAATTCAGATGTATCAAAAGTTGCAGAGCCTAAGACAAAAGGAGATGACAATGAGTGCTTATATTGAGGAGTTCCATAAACTAAGCCTAAGGGCTAGGAGACAAGAAGATGAAATGGAGAAGGTGGCAAGGTACCTTAATGTGTTAAGACAAGGGATACAAGATGAGATTAGCATGATGACTCCTGATAGTATGCACAAGTGTTTTCAGTTAGCCTTGAGAGAAAAGGATAAGGCTAGAAGGAGGAATGACTTCCAACAAAGAGGAAGAGGTGGAAACAATAACAAAGGTTTCAGAGGTAGGAACAACTATGGCAGAGGAAAGAGCCCTAATTGACAAGAAAATAATCAGTCAATGGATAATAGTGGTGGAAATCAGTTTAGAGGATCTTTTCAAAGAGGAGGATATAGAGGAAGAGGGCCACCAAGGGGTAGGTTTTAGTCACAAGAGAGGACCAATTCAGTCTTCACCGGTAGATGGTACAATTGCAATCAAGTGTGACACACCATGGGTAGATGTCCTACAAAAGGTTCTACATCCTCAATGGGAGAGAGGAGAAATAGTTGGTACAAGAGGAGGACACCCAAAGTGTCACTTCGCCTATCTCCAAGGCAGGGCCAGTGTTGGATGGAGAGAATCTTATGTTAAGAAGGACACTGTTGAAGGTTCCTAACACCATGCAACCACCTCAAAGAAAGAGCATGTTTAAAACTACTTGCAGGTCACATGGCAAGATATGCAAGGTGATAGTGGACTCCTAATCCACTAAGAACATAGTGTCCACGGAGATGGTTGATAAGCTAAAGCTTAGAAGGATACCTCATACCACTCCCTACATGGTATCTTGGCTTAATAAAAGACAAAAAATAGTTTTTCATGAACAAACTATGGTTGAGTTTGAGATTGGAAACTACAAGGACAAGGTCCTATGTGGCATATTTCCCATGGATGCATGTCACCTACTTCTAGGACACCCATGACAATATATATGATGTGAAGGCTATACATGATGGTGAGATGAATAGTTATTTAATCACCAAGTTAGGTAAGAATTTTCAAATGGATGCATTGCAAGAACCTAGTGAGGAGAAGCAAGTAGGGGCTAGTGCTATGCTCTTGAGTGGGAAAGAATTTCTTAAGGCTATGAAGAAGGAGAAAGAGGTATGTTGTGCAGTGGTAGTGAAGCCAAAAGAAGAGGCTAAGGAGAAGGTTAGTATACCCTTAGAAGTACAAACCTTGTTGGAAAAGTATCATGAGATAGTGGACAATGGGTTGCCAGGTGAATTTCCACCCATGAGAGAGATAAGCCACAAAATAGACCTCATTCCTGGAGAAAACTTACCAAAAAAAGTAGGATATAAGATGACACCAAGCCAAAATGCAGAGATAGCTAAGAAAACTCAAGATTTGTTGGATAAGGAGTTAATAAGGAAGAGTTTAAGCCCTTGTGATGTACCTACTATCCTTGCACCAAAGAAAGGAGGTACATGGAGGATATGCACTGATTCAAGCTCCATCAACAAGATCACCATTCAGTACAAATTTCCAATGCCAAGGATTGAAAACTTGTTGGACAATTTGGGAGGTTCATGCTACTTCTCTAAGGTGGATTTGAAGTCAGGCTACCATCAAATCAGAGTTAGGCCTAGTGATGAATGGAAGACAACCTTCAAAACAAATGAAGGGCTATATGAATGGCTTGTGATGTCATTTGGTCTCACCAATGCTCCTAGTACATTCATGATGCTCATGAATGAAGTGTTGGCAGATTTTATAGATAAGTTTGTTATAGTTTACCTTGATGACATTCTGATTTTTAGCAAGTCTAAGGAGGAGCACATGGAGAATTTGGAGAAGGTCTTAAGGAGGCTACATAGAGAGAAGCTGATGATCAATCAAGATAAGTGTGAGTTCTTGAAAATTGAACAAGTTTACCTTGGTTTTGTGGTTGCTAATGGCTGCATGAAGATGGACCCTGATAAAGTCAAGGCAATCTTGGATTGGCCTACACCTAAGTCCATAGGAGATGTTAGAAGTTTTCATGGTTTGGCATTATATTATAGGAAGTTTGTGAGAAAATTCAGTCATGTTTGTGCACCTATCCTCAACACCATTAAGGGTGGAATAAAAAGTCAATTCAAATGGACTGAGGCAGCTAATAAGGGGTTTGAGATGTTGAAGAAGAGGATTGCAGAGCTACCTACCTTGAGGTTCCCTAATTTTAATCAATTGTTTGTGGTTGAATGTGATGCTAGCAAGCTAGCCATTGGAGTAGTGCTAAGCCAAGAAGGACATCCTGTGGCATTCTTCTCTGAGAAGTTGAATGAAGCCAAGAAAAAGTACTCCACCTATGATTTGGAGTTATATGCAATGGTGCAAGCATGTAAGAAGTGGAGACATTATCTCCTACCTAAGGAATTTGTGGTCTATACAGACAATTGTGCCCTTAGCTTCTTGAATATGAAAGATAAGTTGAACCAAAGACACCTTAAATGTGTTGAGTCTTTGCAAGCCTTCCCCTTTGTGATCAAACATAAGAAGGGAGTTAGTAATAAGGTTGATGATGCTCTTAGTAGAAGAATGTTAACTATTCAGGAAATTCAGTTGCAAAGTGTAAGAATGGAAAACTTGTAGGGTCTCTATAAGAAGGACAAAGGCTTCAAGGATGCCTATGAGGCATGTGACAGGTTTAGGCAGGGATTCAAGGTGGATTTCAATGAGTTTGTGTTGCAGAAAGTCCTATTGTTTAAAGGTCACCTTATGTGTATTCCTCAATGCTCAATGAGGGAAAACATTGTGAATGAGAAACACCAAGGGAGTTTGGGAGTCCACTTTGGAGTGGATAAAACATTAGAGAAGGTAAATAGGCACTACTATTGGCCTAAAATGCAATCAGATGTTAGGATATTTTTGGAGCAATGTCAGATCTGTCAGAGGGCTAAAGGAAAAAGTAGCAATAGCGAACTGTACCAACCCTTATCCATGCCTCAAAGGCCTTGGGAGTGCTTGAGTATGGACTTTGTTTTGGGGTTACCGAAGACATCTAGAGGACATGACAATGTCTTTGTGGTGCTGGACCATTTTAGCAAGATCGCACACTTCATACCATGCAAACAAACCAATGATGCTTCACAAATTGCAGGATTGTTTTCAGAGACATTGTTACAATCCATGGCTTACCACTAAACATAGTAAGTGACCAAGATAGTAAGTTTGTGGGCCACTTTTGGAGGACCCTATGGAAGATGCTAGGAACCAATTTGTCATTCTCTTCAACCTACCATCCACAATTTGATGGCCAAACATAGGTAGTGAACAGGTCACTAGGAAATTTGTTAAGATGTTTGACTAAGCAGCATGGCGAGTCATGGGATCATATCATTGGGCAAGCAGAATTTGCCTACAATGACTCCATTAATAGGAGTACAGGTAAGATCCCCTTTGAGATAGTCTATGGGACTCATCCTAGGGGAATCTTAGAGTTGAGAGATCTCCATTTTCAGGATAGGAGAAGTGCTCAAGGAGAAACATTTGCAAAACAAATGAAGGAGCTACATGAGCAAGTCAAGAGGATGTTAGAAATAGGAAATACTGAGAGGGGGGGTGAATCAGTATTTCACAAACTTTTACTTTTGCCCACTTATGGATATAAAAGATTACTTTAAAGCATAAGAAACTAAATAGCATACATAACAGTAAATGTAAAGAACTCATAACACATGATATGTTCGCCAAGGGAAAACCCCGGTCAGGATGGTACCCACAAAGATCCACTAATCAAAAGATATCCAGTTAAGGATGTTGACCCTGTTAGGAGCCTGTTACAATCATATAGTGTATCAGTCCTGGTTAAGGGATTGTAGGACTTGTGTTAGGCCATTTTTCTAGTCATTGAAAAATCTCGTGAAGTTGGCCTCTCCCTTGCAAATGTTTCATGGTTTGTGTCTTGCCCTGTGTTCCTTGTTTTGTCACCAGGCTCCAGTCCAATTCGCACGTGTTGAAGTGCAAAACCCAAAAAGTTGTTCGAATCCTAAGATCCACGAGAAACATTTTTAAGAATTCTGCCATGGTGTCGAAAACATGCAGTGTTTTCAAAAACCCGTGTTGTTTTCAGCTTCCCTGTTACCTTTCGGTCTATTTTTATTCCTGTGTGTTTTCGATCTTTTGCCGAAAACCTGCGTTGTTTTTGACCCTTTGCCTTAAGCTTTATGCACTTGTCTTTTGGTGCCGAAAACTTTGTGTGTTTTTTACTTTGTCTTAACTATGCAGGTCCGACCGTGTGGTGGGTCCAGCTTCTTCCCTATTGGCTGTTGCATGGCCGCATGTCACACTTTTCTAACATGCGATCATGCAACCACTTGTCACCTGGCCATGCGGGTCCCAGTTTCTATTCGGTAGCTTGCGATCTACTTTTCCTTAGTGCGCAAGCGCGATGTGTAGTGGGACATAGTTTCTGGATTGGGTAGAGGGTCCTGACGTGTCAGAGCATCAACGGTTGTCATTAAAGCACGAAGGATTTGTCAAGGCTATGCACTTTTGGGACAACTCTTAGATCCTCTAAAAGGTAAGCCTCATGTCTGATTGGTCCATGTGGTGGTGACTTGTTAGACTTGTCAACGGGGCCCGGTGTCAGAGATAAAAAGATCTACGGTGGGCGTGTGATCACATGGAATATTCTCACCCCATGTGATCATGCACCCACCATCTAATTGGGTGCCGATGGGTGTGTTCATTCTGGGCCTGCTATCAGAGGTGGTCATGTGGCAGCCTGTGATTGGCTGTTGCATGATCGCATAGACCAGTTTTTGGCTATGTGATAATGTGACCGGTCGACACATGTCCATGGCGATGTGATGGCATTTCATCGGTGGGCCCAGGAGATGCAGAGAGGGTGGTGATGTGGTAGCCTCATGGCTGTCACATGTTCGCATAGCCCAAAAATTGGCTATGTGATCATGCGATGAACCCTTTGCGGTGACGGTTGCGGTGGTGGTTTGGTGTCACGGTTGCGGGGTTGTGCGGTGGTGGTTATGTGCGGCAAGGTAGCGGCCTGCGGGTGGTCGCATGTTCGCATGGCCCATTTTTGGGCTATGCAATCATGTGACAGGGTGCCATGTGTGTTGGGGCCCATCTGTATTTTCTTGGTGGTCCCGTTGGCAGGTCTGTTATGGCAGTTTTCGGTTGGTCCGAGCTGGCAGGATGGTGGATTTGAACGCGGGCCTAGGTCAAGATTTTTTTTTGGCGGTGTGGATAAATATTTCACAGCCTGACAATATTTCCTTCTTATCACTGGTTCACAAGATGATTTGGTGGTTCGCTAGTTGGTCTGGCAACTTGGTGAATGAGTGGTAGTGGGGTCGCTAGAGTTTTTAGCAGAGGTAGGAAGTTTTCCATGAATTCACGAAAGTTCTTTTGTCACCAATTCGCCAGATGACTTAAGTGGCATTTTCAACATGTGCAGTCGTGTGTTCGTGAAGTCTAACTAGAGTTAGGCCTTTCATTTTGTGACTGGGATTTTACCTTGTCGCCAGTTCGCAGAATGTTGACCCGGGGTATCTGATGAGTTAGAATTGCGAAGCCTGGGAAAGATAAGGATCTACGGTCAGGACTTAATTGTCGATCTCTGATCAAATCAAGACTGTCAATGTGCTACTGGAACCAAGACTTAGCCGTTGGAGTTTAAATTTGAATCTCAGAGATGTTTCCAGCGACTACAAAGGACCAAAATTGATGACAAGAAAGGCCCGAGTTGGTGAAACTGATCTTCTCTGCCGATCCAATGTAGTCCCGGTCCCCATGATCATTGCAGAGGAATGCCTTGCTGTGAAGGAATAAATGAAACAGCACCCTGAAGTGTTGCAAGGGTCAATTTGGTCGGATTCCTTGGGGGTTTGATGGTAATTTGGTACTTGGACCAGTACAGGCCTAGTTAGCTATTGAAATTGAACTATTTGAGCTTTCATGCTACGGCTTGACCCCTGTCATGTCTGTGTTAACTCCTGGGGGGGTTAGGTGGATTTGAATTTTTTGAATTTCAAATGATCATTGTGCTTGAAGTGTAACCCGAGTATAAAAGGGATTTTCATGATCATTTTGAAGCATTGGGAGTTAGATTTTAAAACTTTTCCAATTGTGAGTCTTCTGCCCAGTCAGGATTGTAACATTTTGGCATTTGGTATTTTTTTGATGATAGAGAAAAATTTGCAAGTCTAAGCTATAATTTGCAAGCTTGACTCCTCTGGTTTGATTGTTTATACTTAAGGATTCTTCATACTTAATGCAAATACATGACTCTTATCTCTCCTTTGTGTCAACTTAGATAGGTTCTGAACTTTCTAGTTCTTTGCATATTGTTTTATGTGTATGTATCCATTCTTATGTTCTAATCCAGGATTAGATGAAAGGATGCTTTAGATGGGACATAGATCTATCTAATTGTCTATGTAAGGATATCTTATAAGTAGTAAAGGGGATTGTAGGTGTGTTTATGGCTTTGAATCTCAGCTATTGTCTAGTGTGTGTAGCATTCTTGTTCTAGGAGATCTTGCCCAATGGATGAGGCACTAGCCTAAATGATTATCTCATTATCAACAAATACTTATTATTGTTGTTATGATCTCAAAAGCATAAATTAAGAACCATTCCTTAGGTTTTCAGTATTTGCTTGTATGTGGTTCTACCCATAGTAATGGAGAGTCAATGAGTGTGTGGTTAACACTTAGCACTTTCTTACTATCCTATTATCTATTATTCAAGCCTAGTTCTTGGTGTATGAAGCATATTTTATACTAGGTTAGGTGCACCCACCTTGGTTTTGCAGAGCCAGAAGTAGAAGAGGGCAGTCTTGTCCCTATAGTTGGTCCAGTCACCCTAAGACCTCATAACATTTTGGAGTTAACCATTCCTAAAATCCATCTGAGGGTATACTGGCAGCCTATTAGAGCATAAGCATCATTTTGGATACCAACAAGATGGTGACTCTGCTGGGGAAGTGTTATGCATGTTCATCTTAACCAATAGGTCATCATTGGAAAATAGGGTTATCCTTGTCCCTTGTCTCTCTAACTTATTGGAGCATTTTTTGAAGTCAAGAAATTTCATTGTAATATTCCCAATACAATTGGGTGGTGACTCAAAAATCTTGGTAGCAGTACTGGTCAGTGATTTGTTTTACAAAGATGAGTTATAGAGGTTCCAGATCTCAGAGAAAGAAGCCTCTTGAAGATATAATGGAAGAAGGCATTCCAGGGACTTCTAGGTCTAGTTAGACAAGGGGAGGAAAGAAGAGAAGAGGTGTTTCTCACACTTGGAGAAACAAGAAAGATACCAGACAAGAAACCCAAGCTAGGCCTAGTCAAGAAGAAGATAATTCAGAATATGAAGAGGCTGCTGTTGACTTGGGATTGAATCAGTATGAAGATGAAATTCAAGTGGGAGATGATGAGTCAGCCACTACACTCCCTAAATCAAAAGAGATCTTTGAGGAGGTCTATGAACTAGAAAGAAGAGTTCAAGAATAGCTTGCCATTAGGCAGCAGAGAGAAAAGGATAAAGAGGATAACGTAAGACAAGCCATGATAAGGGATAATCAGCTAAAGAGGCAATTGCTACATTTGGAGGCAATTAACTTTGTCCCAGAGCCTGAGAGGGTAGAGGAATAGCCTATTGTTCAAAGGAAACATGAGGAAACTAGACCAAAGGATAAAGGAAAGCAAAAGGCCATTGGAGTTCAGATCAATGAATAAGTCATTGTTGATAGGACATCAGATCCATGACTGAGATTAGACTCAGACCTTGAGATAGCAAGAAGGAAGAAAGAGATATTGGACAAAGAACTAGAGAAAGATGAGTTGGAGGCTTCTGCTATAGAAATCAAGAAAAAGATTTATTTTCTCAAGTATACTTTAGGACCTTCACATGTTGTTGCTTCCTTCTTAGGGCAAGGTGGAAATCAGGGTAACAATGCAGCTCAAGTAAATGGTGTACCGGGTGCTGCTAGGGTTCCTAATGGTCCAAACACAAGAACATCTACATCTTAAGGAATGGATCCACTACATGGAGCTCCTATTCATGAAAGGTACAAACAACTTACCTTCTTTGGTATTCCTGGTTATCCTAATGTAATCCCTATTGAAATTAGAAAAAAACTTCCTAAATTTCTTGGAAATAATGTCATCACATGTGAAGAACATCTAAAAAATTTCATAGATGTAATAGATGATTATAATATAGAGCCTGATGACGTTATAATGAAGATATTTGTGCAATCCCTGATTGAGGATGCTAGGGATTGGTTTAGAGGGTTACCCCATGCTAGTATAAGGTCATGGAATGAATTTAAAAACTGTTTCAAGGAACACTATGGTGATAAGACTAATGAGGGTTTTATCCTAAATGAATTCAATAACATAAAGAAGAATCAGAATGAAGAGGTCCTTGAATTTAACATAAGGTTCCAAAAGGCCATGCATAGGCTCTTGAAGGTTATCAGATTAGATGACAGGGTATGTCTTGTGACATACTTGAATGCCTTTGATGCAAAGATGGGATATCTCTTGAGGGATAAGAACCCTAGAAGTCTTGGGGAGGCTTAAAAATTGGACATCAACATAGAGAGAAATAGAAGAATATCAGGAAAGATAGGAAGAAGAGATGATTACAGGCCTCAAAAGCAGAGTAAGAAAGAAATGGGAAGGTCTGCTGACTCTAAACCCAAAGAGGATAACAATCTAAAACAAATTTTAAAGGCTTTGGAAGGTTTAAAGCCTGGAGAAAAGGGAAACAACATGGCTATGACTATGGAGAGGTCAGCTCCAAACAACTTTAGCAAACAACCAAGGATGCAGAATTATCCTTACAACACTCAGTGGAAAGATGGCAAGCCCATTCTCCAAACCAAGCAAGAAAGGCCTGATGGAAGGATCCCTGATCATTTGCAGAGAAATTCAGTGAACATGACTGATGATATTCCATGGTGTGCTACTTGTCAGTCTCCTCACAGTTCAGAGCATTGTGTCATTGCTCTAAACTTACAAGAGAACCAAGGTGAGGAGTAGTATGATAAGGAAGGATGTGGTATGACTTCTTCACATGTGTGGGATGAAGCTGACTCTACTGATGATGAAGAGGGAGAAGAGTTTGATGATGTTGGATGTGGTGCAGTAAAGGGTGAGGAGCAAGTTTCTTTAAGAAGACCATCAAATGAAGAAATTGCTCAAATCACTGCAGACATGGTCACTCAAGCTAGAAGCAATTACAACTTGAGAAATAGGATAGTTGGAAATGCAGCTGGTAAACCGGGTAGTATGTTCATCAAGAGGACAAAAAATAGTGTAAAACAACATGAAGAAAAGGGCAAGGGTGCTTGTGGTGCGGACCAAGTGAAGATAAAAAAGAAAATTATGCCTATTACAGCACCTAGGAACAAAGCAAAGACATCAGATGTGGTTGTTCCTACCTTTCAGAAGGAAGAGGAATCCTCTCTCAAGGACAAATCTGAGTCCACAAAAGATAAAGTTGTCACTGTTTCTGAAGAAGACATGAATAGCCAGAAGTATGTTCCAATAGATATGTCTAAGTTGCTTTCACAGATCACTGTCAAGGTTCCACTTTTGGAGATGATGAGAATAGAAGAACACAAGGTCAAGGCCTTAAATTGGGTGAATGGTGTTTCTTCTACAGGAATCCAGGAGGTGAATAGAAATGACAAGCATGTGGCTTCCTTGGAAGACACACCTGATAGTAAGAGTGAAGAAATTGTTTCTAAGATTCCTCAAATTTTCTTGGATACAAATGTTTTAAACAATGCAGTAGGGACAGTAGATCCTTTCTTTTTGTCCCTTGAGATTGATGGTAAAATATTGAAGAACTGCATGATTGGTTCTGGAGCATCAAACACTGTCATGCCTGCAGAGATCATGAAATCATTAGGACTGAAGGTTGATACACCTCATGGAAGATGCCAAGCTATGGACTCAAGAGAAGTAACAGTTATTGGTACCATTAAGGCTCTGCCTTACAAATTAGCTGCATTTCCTAACAAATAGTTGACTATGAGTGTTCTTGTAGTTGACATTCCTCCTCAATATGGAATGTTGTTATCTAGAAAGTGGAGTGCCTCCATGGGAGGAAGTATTCAATGTGACTTGTCCTTTGCCACTTTTGACATTGAAGGAGAGAATGTGAAGGTGTCAAGGGAAGCTAGAACTCCACATATGATTGAGGAGAATGAAAAGGATAGCATGAATTATTTTGTTGACACTGACATTGGTTCATTCCAAGTTCAGAGGAATGAGATGGAAGAAAAGGTCAGGCCTTTCCTTTTGGCTGATGATGAGAATAACATGGCAGAGGGTAATGTCTTATGGACATTATATTTTGATGGAGAAAATTCTAAGGAAGGTGTTGGAGCAGGAGTGTTATTAGTATCCCCAAGTGTTAAAACTTTTAAGTTTTCTTTCACTCTCTTGTTTCTTTGCACAAATAATGTTGGAGAGTATGAAGCCCTATTGATTGGTTTGAGACAAGCATAAAAACATGGGATCAAACTTCTTAGGGTGATTGGTGATTCTGAGTTAATAGTTTCTCAGATTAGATCGAAGTATGCATCAAAAACCAAAGGCTCAAACAATATAGGAATATTGTATGGGATGAAATTGAATGTTTCAATGCCTTTGGTATTGATTGGGTGGATAGAAGCCAGAATAGGATGGCGGATTTACTAGCAAACATAGCCTTAAGGCCAGAGGATATTACCTTTGCGGGGATATCCAAAATTGAGTGTAAGTCCAGGCCTTCTATCCCGGATAATGTTGATAATTGGCAAGTATTTTCTGATGATTAGGATATTTTGAGGTTCTTGCAGTGTGAGTCTCACTTTGATGGTCAGGAAATGGATTTCAGCACTTATGTAGACAACAAAGATGGAAAAGAGAGTGTCCTTGGGAAGGAGGTACTGCAATTGAAGTCAAATAGGATCCCAAGGGGATTGGTTGCTCTTGAGAGAGCATTTGATGATAAAGAGAGGGCTTGTGTAGCTAGACTTGCTGATAGGGTAAGTTATTTGGAGGAGGTGAATCTAGGGAACCTAGTGGGTGTCAATTAAGGATAGATAAGATTAAACCATTAGGGATGAATTAAAAGATTAACTAAATACCAAATCAAATTAAAATAACCATGGCAAAAAGAGATAGCAAGAAAAAAAGATGTCATAGAAGAGATTGAGTTAGCAATGGAGTTGATGATGGAAGGAAAAGAATTGAAGTGGATTTTAAAGAAAGATGTTCAATATGTTCAACAAAAGGATATAAAAGGCTATGGATTAGAATGTACTAGAGGGGTTGCTACTACAAAAAATTGATATTGTTAGAATAATAAAGAATAGTTAGAAAGATGGAATAACATAAGAAAACAATTAAAAATTTAAGATGGAAAGAGTGCATAGGAGAAAGAGACAAATGTGTTCAAGGAGCTTTCAATGGATACTATTAATAAGTATAGAAAAAAACACAACTAATGATGAAATATTAACTAATCAAAAATTATATCCAACATTAAAATTATCCCATGAAGAGATAAACCTATCAAATCAAGATCCAAGCCCCGTGTTGATTAAGAAAAGCAGGGTATTTACATATATCGTGACTAAACTAGGACAAGGGAAAATTAATAGGAATTTGTAAGAAATATTGAGGGAGTAAAAGTACATATTTATGTCACATTTAAAGGAAATTGTCAACACAGATATACAATTTCAAATTCAAGCACCTAAAATGTAAAACAAAAATTGAAATATAGAATTCTTAATGAAGTTTATACTTATGATTTTATATTTTTTATAACAAGTTGAATCTATCTCTTTTTTCATTAATTAAAAGAATAATTTGAAGTGTTCAACAATTTTTAGAAAAAGTGAGTAGATGGAATGTCAATTTTTGTTTAAATTTCTTATAATTAAAAAATGCAACCTCTCCTTAATACAATGCATGTTTTTATTAAAAAAAAATCAGATATATTTGATATATATTTATTAATTTGTAATCATTCTTATGTTCCACCATACCAAAATAATTACAACAAATAAATTTAAAATGTCATAATAATAAGCATTGTCAGTAGGGTTGGCATCAAAGAAGATCTGCCACCCAGTTATGGGCAACCATCTATCCCCTATTATTAGAATCCGAGAATTAAATATGATCTTCCTCACTTAAGTTGATCTCTTCCCAAGTTAAATCTGATTCCAAACAGGGATTTTCCTCCAAAGCATGTCCAACATCAACATTTTCTAAGTCATGGATATCAAGTGGAGATCCGATCTTAGTGGGAGATTCAGTCATTGCACCATCTTCTACCAAATTGTTGCCAGTATAATTTTTGATATATTCTATATGAGGATCAGAACAGCTCCTAGGTTCTACTAAAACTCTGAAATGACCTTCAATTTTCTTGGTTTATGCCTCTGCATTTGGTTGCCCTGGATTATGAGCAGTACTATTCAAACTACTTTTTTGAATAGGCTCCTCGCTAATATTGTTTTGGGAAATAACATAGTCTTCATATTTCTTGATGTAAACAATGAATGATTCATCATCCATTATAGGATCCAAGTTCAAATGATTTCTCTTTTGTGAAAATGGTACATATGTGTAGTCAAAATCATTGTCCTTCATAACTAGATTCACTTCTGGACAATTCCCATTGTTTACATCATTCTTGTTTGCCAAAATTTTAGTGTATCCATTTTCATGTGTACCTGCTTACAAATAACAAAACAATTTAATATCATTAAACAAAAAACTTGACAGAGGCCACTAATAATCAATCTAGAGAGAAGTGAGGTGCTTAAAGCAGGGAATTAAAAACAATCGCCTGAAACCTAGAGAACGTATTTGACCAGATTAAATTGTAGAGTTTTAATGGACAACAACCTATTTAGCAGCTTTTCAATGCAAAAAGTGACAAGAGCCAACGCTACATTTGCGTTTACAAAATAAAAATCCATAAGGACAACATGAGAGGAGTCATATAATATGTCACCTGCATGAGCCTTCTTTACGTCTTCCATTTCAAGCCCCATTTTGAGACACCTCATTTCAGATTTAATTAAATCCAATTCCACCTCAATATTAGCCATCTGTGACTGGTAAACTTCTGCAGACATTTGGAAAAATCTTTTTCCAACTGGATCTTCCTTTTGTTCAAGAGCATGACAATCTTGGAAAATAAAGCTTCAATTCAATCTCTTTGGAAAAAAGTAGAAGAGAAGAGCAATTTCAAGAAGATCAATCAACAAAGTCCTAAAACAATAAACAAAAAAGGAACCGATGGAACATATAGAATAATTGATTTATACAAAGATCAGAAATAACTAGGATTTAATACAGAAAGAAAACATATCCATAAATTAAAACAGGAATTAGGACATTCTGTGATTACTAGAGCAAGAAAATTGAAAAATAGAAAGAATAAATACTATGATTTATGGGGCAGCAAAATAAAAATGGAGCATTCTTCTCCATTCTTCTCTTATTTTGCATCCAGTTCCCTAGGATGTACAAATTAAAAAGCCATTTCCTTATAGCTTTACATTCTAAAATAGTTTTAATAATCTCAAAGTCAACAACTAGAATAAAAATAACTTATGTCCACTGGCAACTGTTTTATAGGGAAAAAATATAGATTTACTCTTCCTAATTCTAAACAAACGCTTATGGACATTCATAATCATCAATAAGCCAAAGCCAAATGCAGATACAGCTGTCTTAAACTATTTCATCTATCCTTATCCAAAAGCTATTATAACCTAGATATTATAAACAAGCAATGCTTAAGGATAAGTTAAATTAAACCTTTTCAGTTTTGTCCGAGTTGGCAGCAACCAGTTTTGTGTCAGGCATGAAAGTAGCTACATCTGTTGATTTTGAAACACCTATACTTTTCAGAAGACACTCAGATATATTGCAGATGACAGACTGGAGAGTTTAAAGGTCAGATTCGCTCAGATTGTCTGAAAATGATGAATTAATGAGCAGCAACACTGATAAATTATGCATAGTTTGAACAACCTTGTGACATTCTGCAGGGTCCCGACTAGCTTTAGAAACTTGTTCTATGATTTGTGAAAGGAAATCAACATCAGTGCCAATAGGAATTTGAAGACTTTCATCTGATGCTTTCTGATTTATACTCGAAGTTGCACATTGACATTCAGTTTTATATGTGTCTGATGACGAATGGACTATGCATGAATGTGAGGCTGACGAGGAAGAAAACAGGGATGAATCTAACACCGATGAGGAATAAACTTCAGACGAATGTAAGGTTGATGAACTTTCTAAGGCTGATGACAAATAATCTTCAGAAGAATCTGAAGCTGATGACAAATAATCTTCAGAGGAATATGACACTGGTAGGGAATAATCTTCAGAGGAACCTTATAGCCTTGAAGAAATACCTTCCTGTAAATTTGATAACGAAATTTTCCTAGCAATTTCATGGAAATTTTTATTCTCTGGATTAAAATTTGATACATTCGAGCTATCTGTCCATATGCCTGCAGTACGATACACAAAAAGCAAAAAAGCTCAATTATAAGTGTGCTCAAGCTTCTTCTCAAGAATACAACATTAATCTCCCCATTGACAGTATTTACTTAGAGTAACACATTAAACATTCCAAATGAGATAAAATGTAGCATAATAAGGAGTAAATTGCACATAAAAATTGGCTTAACAAGATCAGCCCTTCAAATTGTCTGTAATTTAAGGCATTTATGTCCCCAATACAACAAAATGGAATATTCTTATCTTAGAATTCAAACAAATGAATTATAGAATGTAAATGATCTGTACCAAATGTTGTGCTAGAATATTCTCTATCTGACCTAAAGAACCATCCATTTATATTCATCTACATGGTAAAAAATTAAAAGAATCGAAGAGCTATGGTCTAGAAGTGATTTGAGGAAACTTTGCTAGCTCTCATCTGGGATGCTCTTACAAGGCAAGAATTCCCAGCTTCTAAACCCTATCGGGTCAAGGAAAAGGAATCTGATTAACCAAATTAAAACATAAATGTCCAAATTAATTACTGGATAGAGCTATTACTATTCAACTAAGAAACCTAACTTAAATTACTTGAATGCACCAAAATTAATCCCGCCACCATTACAATAAGCCATTACATTGTGAAAACTGTGACCCAAAATACTTTCAGCAAATTGCCAAATTATATTGTGTTATCTCAAATTAGGAACAAGGGCTTTTAGCTCAGGGGCAGAGCACCACAACAAGCTAATGGCAATGCAAAGATCCAATTTAATCCTACTGTTTGGCCACAAAATGTGTGTTAGCAATTGTGGATTGTTTAAACATTTACACCCAATTTTATGGCGGGAATTGTAGGTTCTTTATAACTTTCGTATCCAATTTATCAGGAAGATGTAAGCATAACATTATGAATTGCAGAAGCTTGAAATCTTTCAACATTAACATTGTGCCCCTTATTCAAGCAGAGGGCATGCTAACTGCTACATCAAAACAAAGGCAATAGCCGGTTTTCTACAACGACTGTGTTCTGGTTCATGATGTTTTAAAGCAAATGAGGTCAAGGAAAGAATAGTTACCTGCTACAGGTCGCTAGCCCCAATTGCATTTTTGTCGGTTCTTTGGCTTGAACTGTGCACCATTACTCCTTTTCTTCATTGGCCAATCCCTTACAAAATGGCCCAGCTCGCCACAACCATAACAACTTCCATTTCAAATTTGGCAGCTCTGTGTATAATTATTCTGCGAAACCACCCTCCCCTTTCCTGATTTGTGTACAAAACAAATGTAAGATTCGCAAAATGAGAAATCCGAACTTAGAGAATTATGAGCAATTTTGTCACTATGACTTCGATTATTTATAAAATACGGATACAGCAGTCACATCGGCAATGTTAATGGGCGCATCGGAAGGATGTATTGTTTTTTTCATTTTTTTAAATTTTTTTTAGTTTTTGCTTTTTTAGTTTTTTGATTTTGATTTTGATTTTGATTTTTGATGTTGTTTGTTTTGTTGTGTTTTTTTTTATTAATGATAAAAGTGGTATTATCACTCAAATTGTATTGAGGTCAGATACATTATAGGTTTTTAATTAATAATTTTAAATTAATTAGCATCATAAAGATGATGAATATAGGTAAGGTATCTTCAACAGCAAAATCTATATTCTTAAATATTTTATTAATTTCTTTTTGTGAAAGTAATTTATAAAAAATATATAATCTTTTACAAGTTTTTAATAAGCATTCAAAGAAAACCTTAAAAGAAAATGTTCAAAATTTTCAATGAAAGTAAATTTTATCAAAATGCACAAGAAAAAATGATTAGGACACCTACAGAGTCCTAAAAAAACCACTAGAAAGGTGAAATATAAATGTTGTATGTGAATCAAATTGTTCCACTTTCAAAATCATAGATTGTTCTTGAGTTGCGATTACAAATCTTTAAACTCATAATATTTAATTTGTTTTATAAATGAAATAGAAAAAACTAATGTTTACCTCATCTTGTCTTGTAAATGCCCTAGAACCTTAGGTCTATGGTTGAGGGCAATTTTAATATATTTGATATTGAATAAACAAAATTTAGTGCATTTTAGTTCTTTGGCTTATTAGTACTTGCCAATAGGCTATGTACTATTGTAATGATTTTTGGATTTCCTCCTTTAACTAGTGATTAAAAAAGTTGTTTGAACCAATCATAAACTTTTTAAATTGTCAAAATTATTTATTGATCATTTGATTGGCTTAATAGTACACAAAAATTCTCGAAAGTAACAATTCTTTTTGCACTTTCAAAGCCATCTTTCATTATCCTCGCCTCTTATCACTCAATATTGTTACCAAATTTTTGCTCAATTTTAGTTACTCCAATAACAATACACTAAATAGAATTAAATAATAAATAATGTAATAAATATTTATTATAAAATATGCTTTCATAATATAATAATATTTTTAAAATATATGAAATAGTTTACATTATATAAAAATAAAATAAAATTTATAAAATACTCAACTAATATATTTAATATAAATTTTTAAATTATAATATGTATTATTAATTCTTTCTTTTTAATTTGATTTTCTCTTTTTTCAATGAATTAATTTATATAATATTATATTAAAATTAAAATTATATTTAATATTTAATTATAACTAAAAATATAGTAGAAGCAAGTACTAACCATTACGTGGCAAGTGTTTATATTTCTTTCTTTGTGCAATATGCAAACTTTCGCACTATGGTGTGGTAGTTGCTTAGGCCCGCAAAGGGCCCAAATGAATACCCCATTCTTGCCTTGATGGCTATGGTGCTCATTTTGGGACCATTTACATCCAGCTTTTGGGTATTTCTTATGGTGGGATCTCACATTGCACCTAATTATATATTTAATTTAAATAAAGGTTTTGTTTCTCCTTCAATCTTTATCAAAACTCTAAAATTGCTCTAATTTTTATTCACAAATTCTCATTTTTCCATCCAATCACATAATTCATTTCACATCTATATCCTTCACACACCTTTTCAAATCTCGAGATTCACCCTTTCATTTCAAATGAATTTGAAGTGTTAAACATTTTCAAAAAAGTAAGATAGATGAAACATCACAAAAACAACTCTTCTCCCCACATAGAATTTTTTTCATTACTTAAAAATGCAACCTTGCAGAAGATTATCTCATTGGTTTAATCATCCTTATATTCCATTATTAAAAAAAAAATACTTAGCCATCCATCAATTAAATAAATCATAGTGCAACTATATAAATATATGACCACTAAGCATTGCCACTTGGAGCAGCTCCCTTTATTGTTCTAGATAAAGAGACTACATAGATTGGAGGAGACCCCACATATGGGCTGTACGGAAAATGCCCATGAATCTGCAATCCAACCCTTCATTGTAAAAACAAATGATTTTTAATCAGAGAATTAAATAAGATCTTCCTCACTTACGTAGATTTCTTCCCAACTTGAATCTGATTCCAAACATGGTTTCTCATCCAAAGCATGTCCAACATCAACATTTTCTAAGTCATGGACATCAATTGGAGATCCAATCTTAGTGGGACATTCAGTCTTTGCACCATCTTCTAGCCAATTGTTGCCTGTATAATCTCTGATATATTCTGTATCAGAATCAGAACAGCTCCTAGGTTCTTGTAAAACTCTGAAATGATATTCAATTTGCTTGATTTCTCCCTCTGGATTTGGTTTCCCTGGATTATGAGCAGTAGCATTCAAACTACTTTTCTGAATAGGCTTGTCGCTAATATTGTTTTGGGAAATAACATTATTGTCTTCATATTTCTTGATGTAAAATTCACCTGTGAATGATTCATCATCCATTATAGGATCCACGTTCAAATCAGGTAACCAGTTACTTCTGTCTTTTGAAAATGGTGCAGAAGTGTAGTCAAAGTCATTTTCCTTCATAACTGAATTCACTTGTGGACAACTACCATTGTTTACATCATTCCTGTTTGCTACAGTTTCAATGTCTCCATTTTCACTTGCACCTGGTTACATGTAACAAAACAACTTAATATCAATATTAATCTAAATACTTGACAGAGGCCACAAATAAAAACAGTCATTCAGTATGGTGCTTAAAACAGAGGATTTAAAAACAATTGCCTGAAACATTCGGTATGGGTAATGCTAAGATCTAGTTTCGCATCAAAACGTGTGGTACCATTAGTGGATTGTTTAAAACTTATATACCCAATTTTATGGTGGGAATCGTGGATGTTTCAAAACTTTTGTATCTAATTTAGCACGAAGATGTAAACTTAACATTCAAAACTTGAAAACTTGGAAACTTTCAACAGTTTTATTGGTCCTACTCTGATTCAAGCTGAGGGCAATAGCTAGATTTGGTAAAACGACAAAGGCAATAGCTGGTTTTCCAAAACGACTGTGTTCTGGTTCATGACGTTTTAAAGCAAATGAGGTCAAGGAAAGAATCGTTACCTGTTACAGGTCGCTGGCCCCAATCGCATTTTTGTTGGTTATTGGGCTTGAACTGTGCACCATTACTCCTCCTCTTCCTTGCCCAGATCGGCACAACCATTTCTATTTCGAATTTGGCAGCTCTGTCTGCAATTATTCTGCGAACAAAATATGTAAGTTTTGCAAATTTCGCTCCACAAAATAAGATTATAAACTTGAACAATTATGAACAAGCCTGTCCCTGCGAGCGCGGTTTATTTATATGATTATTTGTAAAATAAGGTTGCGGAAGTCGGCCCTGCAAAGGAAATGGGCGCGTCGATAGTAGATACACGTGTGTCTTTTTTATTGTATTATATCACCTTTTAATTTTTAATTATAGTTTGGTGAAAATTTTCAAATCACCTTTATTTGTACTAGTAATTGCAACTTGGTATGCAATTTGTACATTGATTAAATGTTAAGTTGCTTTTTTAAAATAATATAAAAATTGATGCTTCAAACACATTAAAAAAATATTAATAAAATATATAGAAAATTAAACTTAAGAATTATGCATGATTATGTTTTTAATTTAAAATTTAATATACTCAATATACTTAATTTAATAAATATATAATTAGATAATATTTAAACTTTAATATTCATATCTATAATTAATATTCGATATTTATATTTAAAATATATGAAGAAGAATTATTTAAATCAGTGAAGAGATTACATGGAGAATACATTTATATATAAGAAAGTCAAATATTAATAAAATATATATAAATTTAAACTGAAGAATTATGCATGATTATGTTTTTAATTTAAAATTTAATATACTTAATTATAGATATGAATATTAAAGTTTAAATATTATCAATTGGAATTGCAGGTCATTTATAGGTTGATTCACAGATTCCAATAAGAAAGAAGGCACTAATATCCAAGGCAAGCCCAGACTACTCTGCTATGTTTTTTGTCCATCCGTCCCTCTAGGGCATAGATCTGAGTGCCCATGATAGCTAAAAAGGAGAAACTTGGCATTTTGGGTTCCACTGCATGATTTGAGGTGGGCATTAATGGAAGAGCTTGGGACATAGAGTCACTAGACAATGATATTAAAAAATGCGATGAACTTTTACAATTTTCCATCTTTAAAGATTTGAAGAATTTCTCGTCACTTCGGATTGCATCGGGTACTTGCAACCATTGTTCTGCTCCTACAAGGGCTCATCAAGAACATAAACAAAAAATGTGGCCAATCATCTGCCTATAAAATCTCACCAATCCTCAATTTCAGCAGGAGGCCATTGCAAAAAAGGTTTGTTGCATCTACCTCCTGGTGAAATATGTCGGTCTGTTTCAGAAAATTTTAAAACATAACAGTAATTGTTACTTGTCTTTATTATGCATGTCTGCAAATCTTTTCACTTTATTATGTGTTGAATGTTTTGTTGGTAGATGCATTTGCAAGATTACTTTATGATAAAATTGCACTACAAAGCATAATCAAATGGTCATTTGGCTAGTGTTGAAATGATCTGTCATTTAACAAGCTTACAGAAACTGTCAAGCTGGAGCATTTTTGAAAATCTCACTGGACTGCAATTTTTTGTTCTGTCTAACAACAAGCTAAATTTGAGTTTTAGCCCTATTTGGAATCCAAATTTTCGGCTTCAGGATTTGGGGTTGTCTTGGTGTAATATTAGCTGCATCATCATCATCGACAGTTGCTCCATCACTAGCATTCTAGATGCCCTTACATCTGAGCTGCCCCGCCACTATGCCCTAAGCTCCCTCTGCCTAAAAGGGCAATGAATCAGGGATCCATGTGTCCAATCGGGGACTACTACTTGGCCTATAGAGAGTGAGACTATCTGATGAGGAGGCTAGGATAGACTAGCTACTCTATGCTTTGTTCCTTGCCCAAGGACTCTAGTGTACTCCTAACACCTGTGGTTGATCTATAGGAACCTTATACTTACAAGTAACCCCTGACCTGCCTAACCTTCCCACCAAGTTCAATCATTTCACTCATTAGCACTCCATACCTAGCATTCTAGCAAATTAGCCTTATCTAGGCTTAATAAGGGCTTTTTGTCTTATTCTGCTTTACCACACTCCAACAATGGTTTTGAGAGGTTCCAAGTTGTTTTCAAGACTTTTGGAAATTTATCAAATCATTGGTTTGGTTGGGTCTTCATCGGAATGAGTAGCTGCTTTGGAAAACAGGGCTACAAGAAGGAGGCCTAATTAGCCTCCCTCCGGTTTCTTAGGGAATTTGTGATCCTTTACACTGAGTTTCATGCACCCTGTCCTAAAAGACTTTTATTGCAAATGACCCACTCTAATGGATTTTTGGGGTCTCAAGTGCTCATTCATTTGTACAGTACCCTTCCCTATTTATAAGGGTTTCAAGGGTTTCATGGACTGCTCCCTGCTCCTGGCTTCACCGTGACTCCTCCACAAACTTGCAGACCCTCTCCTTCTCATGGTCAAGTCTTCTCACATCATTCTAGACTTCCACCAAAGGGTGAGTCTTGATAACCCTCCTGTCACCTGCTGGAGTGTCTTGACTACTGCTGCAACCTAGCCGAATGGCTTCTCTTCACCCAGGGCATTGTCAAACTGATATTTTCACTGGCTTGCTGGGGCCCTCCTTGCATAGTATACAAGGTTAGGGTCTAAGATCTTAGACTCCACAATCCCATGGCTTTCCCACGATGGAATCAAGAGCTTCAGGCCCTATTCCATCAGTGCCACCAATGTAAACAATGGACTGTGAAACCCTGCTGAACCAAAACAAACAAACAAAACACACACAAGCTAAACTATATACAAGTATATGAATTGAAACAACCACAAAGATGGCTACACAACAATGGATATCAACTATGCACACTGAAAACAATGTTTCAAACTCTGCAAGTCACTATCAAACATAGTTTTAGTATATTTTTCTCTCTTGTTCCGTACACCTGCCGTACATAAAAACTTCCAACCTCGGGATTAGGGTTATTCAGGCCTTATATACCTTTTCTATCAAGTGTGTGTGTGTGGGTTTTAGGGCTTTTAGCCACTTAGCATGAGCAGTCTTTACAAAAGGAAGAAGTTGCTTAACAACTCTTAAAAGTTGCTAGCAACTTTTGAGCAACTTTTAGTTGCTTGAGTAGCTTTTTCTCTCTCATACAAAAAACCATTCCTAAAGCACACTTGTGTTCATTAAATATCCAAACACTAACTTAAGTTTACTAACCACAAATCCAAGCACTTCAAGTTGATAACAATCCTTGGATCAATGTGCTGCACAAACAAACTTAAAAGAAAATAGACATCTAGGACTTAGACAATGCCTAGACTTAACCAAAAACAAATGAGCCAAACTCCAAGATGACTCTTATTTTACTTACATTGCACTTAACACACCAAAATATGAAGGTGAGGGCCCTCATAGAGGTGCTCCTGCACCATACTCCCCCTCAGCACAAACTAAGGCACCTTGGGGTCTAGGAGAGCTAGATCAACACCAAATATTTTGAACTGTCCTTCCCCTATCCAGGTGGCTTTAGATTTAGGCTAACCCTTCCACTTGATCAGATGCTCCATGTAGACTTGATGTCCGGTGGTCTTCTTCACCCTGGATTCTAGAATCTTCTCTATTTGGGCTGGTTCCTTCTTAGGCATGGCATTGGCATCCACATCTTGTAATACCTTTGGTGGAGCTATACCTTGCTGACTAATGTCACCCTTGAATCTGATCAGGTCTGCAACATTGAACATCGGTGAGATGGCTAAATCTAAAGGTAAGTCCACCTTGTAGGCATTCTCTCCATACTTGGCTAAAATCTTGCATGGACCTACTCTCCTCATCTGTAGCTTAGTAGGCATGCCCTTCTGCATTCTTTCTTTGCTAAGATGGACCATAGCATAGTCCCCAATCTGAAACTATACATCTTTCCTCTTTTCATCCACTTTAGCCTTGATTCTTTGAGTAGACTCCAAAATAGTTTTCTTCACTTGCTCTTGAACCCCCTTGATGGTTTGAGTAAAATCTTCAGCTTGTTCACTCTTCAGCTCCGTGGAACCTAAATCCCTCAATTCACACACTCCTCTAGGGTGTCTTCCATAAACTATCTCAAAAGGACTTCTTCCTATGGTCCTATTTACACTATCATTATATGCATATTCAGCCTGAGATATAACAAGATCCCAAGTCTGCCCATACTCCTTTGTCAAACACCTTAGTAAGTTACCAAGCACCCTATTGATGACCTCAGTTTGACCATTAGTTTGAGGATGGTATGCTGAACTGAAAGAGAGATTAGTTCCCAGCCTTTTCCATAAGGTTTGCCAAAAATGGCCCATGAACTTGCTATCCCTGTCTGATACAATGCTCAAAGGAAGTCCATGAATTCTAACAATCTCTTTAAAGAAGAGATGTGCTACATAAATTGCATCATGAGTAGTTCTACATGGAATGAAATGACTCATCTTAGAGAACCTGTCAATAACAACATAGATGCTATCCATACCTGATTTGGTTTTAGGGAGTCCAACCACAAAGTCCATACTTACACACTCCCAAGGCCTATTTGGAACTGGTAGAGGTTGATAGAGTTCTGCATTGCTTGAGCCTCCTTTAGCTCTTTGTCATACTCCACATTGCTCAACATACCTCCTAACATCCCTTGCGATCTTAGGCCAAAAGTAGTATCTCATTACTAACTCCAAGGTCTTATTTATGCCAAAATGACCACTTAGGCTGCCATTATGCTTCTCTTGGATCAGATTTTCCCTCATGGATCCTCTAGGTACACAAAGCTGATTACCTTTAAATAAGAGTTCATTCTAAAGGGTGTAATCTGCAAACTCACCATGAAAATGGTTCTCAAACTCTAGGCACACCTTGTAAGCTTGTGAGAAGTCTTCATCCTCCTCATATAAGTCTTTAAAACCTGCTATTCCAATGCTTTGTAGCTGTACCTCTTGGACAGTCAATAACTTCCTACTCAAGGCATCCACTACCTTGTTGAGCTGCCCTTTCTTATGCTTGATTGTGAAAGTAAAGGATTGGAGATACTCCATCCACTTCAAGTGCCTATTACTGAGCTTCTCCTAAGTGTTTATGTAGCTTAAAGCCTAATTATCAGTAAAGACAACAAATTATTTTGGCAAAAGGTAATGCCTCCACTTCTTGAGAGATTGTACTAATGCATACAACTCCAAGTCATAAGCTGAATACTTCTTCTTTGCCTCATTGAGTTTATCACTAAAGAATGCCACAAGCCTTCCTTCTTGACTCAAAACACCCCCTACTATTGTACCACTTGCATCACATTCAATGGTAAACAATTTATCAAAAGTAGGTAAGAGTAGGATAGGTTTAGTGCCTACGTCTTGCTTCAATGTTTGGAATGCTTTCTCAGTTGCCTCAGTCCATTTGAACTTAGTTTTCAGCCCACCTTTGATAGTGTCTAATACTGGTGCACAAATCCCACTAAAGTTCCTGATGAACTTTCTATAAAATTGGGCTAAACCATGAAAACTTTTAACTTTTGTCCTTGTTTTTGGGGTAGACCAATCCAAGATTGCCTCCACCTTGCTTGGCTCCATTTTCAAGGTACCCTTGGACACCACAAAGCCCAAATAAATCAGCTCTTGCTGCATAAACTCACACTTTTCCAGATTGATGGCTAATTTCTCTTCATGTAGCTTCTTCATAACCAACCTTAAGTGTTCCAGGTGTTCTTCTTTTGTCTTGCTATAGATGAGTATATCATCTAGATACACCACCACAAATCTACCTGTGAAGTCCTTCAAGTCCTCATTCATCAACCTCATGAAGGTGTTGGGGGCATTTGTAAGCCCAAATGGCATCACAAGCCACTCATACAAACCATCAGTGGTTTTAAAAGTGGTCTTCCATTCATCACCCTCCTTAACTCTGATTTGGTGATAACCACTCTTCAAATCCAGCTTTGTGAAATACATAGCACCTCCTAAGCAATCCATCAAATCTTCTACTCTTGGAATTGGGAACCTATACCTGATAGTGTTCCTGTTAATAGCCCTTGAATCTATGCAAAGTCTCCATTTTCCTCCTTTCTTGGATGTTAAAACCACTGGGACTACACATGGACTAATACTCTTCTTGATCAGCCCTTGATCCAATAATTCTTGCACTTGTCTTGCCACTTCCTTATTCTGGTCCGAGTAAGCTTGTAGGCTGCTTTATTAGGCAGAGATGCACTGGGTACAAAGTGAATTTGATGACTTATAGCTCTTCTTGGAGGTAAGGTGGCAGGGGTTCCATCACTTACTATATCTTTGAATTCTTCCAGCATTTGCTGCACTTCCATTGGTAAATCTGCCTTCAACTTCTTGTCTTCCTCCTTTGGCTTCACCATTATAGAACACCCTATGGTCTCCTCATCCTGTAGTGCATGTAGAAACTCCTTACCACTGCTAAGCAACACACTAGGTGTCTTAGAACCCTCTTCATTCTTTGTTAAGGACTGAATTTTGAAAGTCCTTCCATCCTTCTTGAAAGAAATGAAGTTTTCCTCTCCATCATAGATCATCTTTCTATCAAATTGCCAGGGTCTTCCCAATAGAAGATGGCATGCATCCATGGGTAAGACATCACAAAGAATTCTATCTTTATAGCCTCCAATGGAAAACTCTACCCATGTCTGCTCATTAACTAGCATACTTTGTTCCTGGTTCAACCAAGTTACCTTGTAGGGGTTTGCATGTGGAATCTTTGTGAGTTTCAGCTTCTTTACTGCTTCCTCTGTTATGATGTTATTTGTAGATCCTAAATCCACAATAACTTTGCACACTTTTCCTTGTATCTTGCACCTGACTCTAAAAAGAGCCCTTCTTTGCTTGGGTTCACCTTGATTAGGCTATCTGATAAGTACCCTTCTGAACATAAGATTCTCCCCCATTTCTGATTCCAATTTGCTGACCTCATTAGTGCATGAGTTGTTGCTATCCTCTTGGGTATAGGCTACCCTCTTCTCATTATGTGAGGCTGATGGCTTATCAGGACACCTATAGGCAGGGTGTCCAAGTTGTCCACACTGATAGCAGCTCATGGTGGCAAAGTAGGAAATACTCCTTCCTGTTCCTCTTCCTCTGCTTCCTTGAGAACCTCTTCCTCTACCATAAGATCCTCTTGTACTGATTTCTGAACTTTGTTCCAAGAGTCTACTCTCACCATGGTTTCTTGATTCACCACCTCTACTAGAACCTCCTCTTTGACCCCCTCTAGAGTCTCTACCTCTTCCTTTGTTCTTGGAATTAGGTTCTTGCTTTCTCCTCTATTTGTCTTCAAGATTTTGTGCCATATGCTGACAACCAAGTACGATGGTAGGAATGAACAAACTCATCTCTTCTGCTATGCTCCATTTCAAGCCACTGAGGTACCTTGCTACTTTAATGCTTTCATCTTCTTGGACTCTAGATCTCAAGCTCAATTTGTGGAACTCTTCAATATAAATAGCTACATCCATCTCCTTCTGTCTAAGTGTAAACCTTTTCTTATGTTTCTGTATTTCATAATCAGCTGGTAGGTATGCTTCCCTGACTTTGTTGACCATAGCTTTCCAATTAGAGATTGGATTCTTTCCCTCTTTCTCCCTTTCACCTTGCAAGTAGTTCCACCAGGTTAATGCTTGTCCTCTCAACCTATATTTGGCCACTTTGACCTTCTATGCCTCTGAGATCACTTCACACTTGAAGTGATTCTCCATGCCTTCAATCCATTGCATCACAAGCTCAGTATCCATCCTTCCAGTCAGTAATGGAACACCTTCAAGTGCCTTGCCTGTGATAGCCTTCAGGGCTTTGAGAAACTACTCATCTTGTGTTGGAGGATCAGGTGTAGGTACATCATCATCAAGAGTCTTCTCTTTCCCCTTAGCATCCTACTCCTCCATTTTCACATTCACCTTATTTTCTTTTCCTTGGATATCATCCAAGAGTTACTCCATCTGTAACAATCTTTCCTGCAGGAGTTTGTTAGCTTCCTCCTGATCTTCTACTTTCTTGGCTAGCTCTGCATTGGTCACCATCTTCTATTTCTAAGATGATCCACTTGATTTTTTTGGTGGTTGAAACATCCACCCTTCACTTCCCAAGCCTTAAGTGGCTCTGATACCAATCTGATGAGGAGGCTAGGATAGACTAGCTAGTCTATGCTCTATTCCTTGCCCAAGGACTCTAGTGTACTCTTGACACCTATGGTTGATCTATAGGAACCTTATACTTACAAGGAACCCCTAACTTTCCTAACCTTCCCACCAAGTTATATCATTTCACCCATCAGCACTCCATACCTAGCATTCTAGCAAATTAGCCTTGTCTAGGCTTAATAAGGGCTTTTTGTCTTATTCTGCTTTACCACACTCCAACAATGGTTTTGAGAGGTTCCAAGTTTTTTTCAAGACTTTTGGAAACTGATCAAATCATTGGTTTGGTTGGGTCTTCATCGGAATGAGTAGTTGCTTTGGAAAATAGGGCTACAAGGAGGAGGCCTAATTAGCCTCCCTCCAGTTTCTTAGGGAATTTGTGATCCTTTACACTGAGTTTCATGCACCCTGTCCTAAAAGACTTTTCTTGCAAATGACCCACTCTAATGTATTTTTTAGGTCTCAAGTGCTCATTCATCCGTATAGCACCCTTCCTGATTTATGAGGGTTTCAAGGGTTTCATGGACTGCTCCCTGCTCCTGGATTCACCATGACTCCTCTACAAACTTGCAGACCCTCTCCTTCTCATGGTCAGGTCTTGTCACATAATTATAGACTTCCACCAAAGGGAAAGTCTTGATAACCCTCCTGTCACCTGCTGGAGTGTCTTGACTATTGCTGCAACCTAGCCGAATGGCTTCTCTTCGCCTAGGGCATTGTCAAACTAATGTTTGCACTGGCTTGCTGGGGCCCTGCTTGCATAGTATAAAAGGTTAGGGTCTGAGGTCTTAGAATCCACAATCCCATAGCTTTCCATGGTGGAATCAAGAGCTTCAAGCCCTATTCTATTAGTGCCACCAATGTAAATAGTGGACTGTGAAACCCTGTTGAACCAAAACAAACAAACAAAACACACACAAGCTAAACTATATACAAGTATATGAGTTGAAGCAACCACAAAGATGGCTACACAATAATGGATATCAACTATGCACACTGAAAACAATGTTTCAAACTCTGAAAGTCACTTTCAAACATAGTTTTAGTATATTTTTCTCTCCTAATCCATACACCTGCCCTACATAAAAACTTCCACCCTTGGGATTAGGGTTATTCAGGCCTTATATACCTTTTCTATCAAGTGTGTGCGTGGGTTTTAGGGCTTTTAGCCACTTAGCATGAGCGGTCTTTACAAAAGGAAGAAGTTGCTTAGGAACTCTTAAAAGTTGCTAGCAACTTTTGAGCAACTTTTAGTTGCTTGAGTAGCTTTTTCTCTCTCATACAAAAAACCATTCCTAAAGCACACTTGTTCTCATTAAATAACCAAACACTACCTTAAGTTTACTAACCACAAATCCAAGCACTCCAAGTTGATAACAATCCTTGGATCAATGTGCTGCACAAAAAGACTTAAAAGACAAGAGACGTCTAGGACTTAGACAAAGCCTAGACTCAACCAAAAAAAAATGAGCCAAACTCCAAGATGACTCTTATTTTACTTACATTGCACTTAACACACCAAAATATGAAGGTGAGGGCCCTCATAGAGGTGCTCCTGCACCACTATCGAACAACTTCCATCACATGGGCAGCTCATCATCTTCCACCGTGTAATCCAATGGTCTAAAATAGTCTATTGTCCACGTAATGCATATCCGCTATCCACGTAGAGTTTTGATTATCTGATGCAGTGCATATCCGCTATCCAATGGCAGGATTTCAGAATTTTCCTTCCCTGGCTACAAAGTCCATCGGTCAGAAATAAGCTTTGAATGGGATTTCAGAATTTTCCTTCACTAGCTACGAAGTCCATTAGTCACAAATAAGCTTTGAATAGGATTTTGGAATTTTCCTTCCTTGGCTATAGTTCATGGTTGTCAACAAGAATTTTGGTTAGTTAGCTTGGCCTTGACTCCAGCAGTGTTAATGATTGTGATGACATGTGTTGTAGTTGTGGTAAACATATTTCCACTTGTCATTCTCCCTCAAACTTCACTGAATCTCCACAAACAGAGCTCGCCACAAGATAAGCATATTTCCACTTGACATCCTCTCTCAAACTTCACTGAATCTCTTGCTCAATTCTCTTACTGCACAAGAACAATAGAGCTAAAACTTGTGAATGTTAACCATTGCAGGGGAGAGTTTATATAAAAAAGAAGAGGATTGAAAAGGTTAAGCGAGTCTCTGTCTGCATCTAGTCAAGATTATGTATCATTGCGTGTCTTGATTGAAGAATTTCAAGAATCTATTTCAACAAAAGGACATATTGAATCCACAAATAAATGATACATATTGTTGTATGCCAACGTAAAACCAGTGGAGTACATCCTCCTGTAAAATATATGCAATCGTGAAAATTGCATATATTGCATACTCTACGCTTGTCCTACTTGTTTGGGGCTCCCTTTGATTTAGTTTTTTCTTTGCATAACACTTGTTTTATAAGAAAAAATAACTTTATTTTATGTTATAATTAATAATTTTGCTAGATTTGTAAATCAAAAGTTTTTATATTTTAATTGGTTTATAATTGTGAAATATTGGAAATTATAGTTTTGAGTGTTTTGTAAAATATCAAGTATAATAATGGGAGCAAATTGATAAGGTCAAAAACTACTTACAAAAAACATTGAATTATATACATAGAACAAGAATATTTTAATGCGGGTGAAAATTGTACATGAAAAGAAGACTAAAAATTGCAAGTAAATAAGACTTTTAAATAATAGTATTAAAAGAGTAGGAAGAAAAATATTTTTGAGTTATCAGTCTAAACATATTTAATAAGATCACAAAAGATAACTAAAAATTTACACCTTGACAATAGCTATTAGATATATGACAAACAAAAGTCTCCAAAAGTTAAACACAAATCACAAAGATTCACCTAGAAAATCCCTTAAAAAATCCTTAACACAAAAATATTGATACAATTTATATAACCTATAAGAGGAACTAAAAAGAGAGGATAGAGCTCAAAACATATATAGAGAGACAATTCAGTGCCACAGTGTGTGCCACGGCATTAAAATATCTATATGTTAAGATATGCATTTAATCAAATTTGGTCACGTTTGCTAGATGTATTTTGTTTTCATTATAACAAAGGTCTAATATTCATGATTTTGAGTGGTCATTTATTTTGAATCCTTATAAATTTGTATACCTATATACTAGATCTTATGTTTAGACCTACTTTGATAAAATTTCTTAATATAAATAATATTAACAAATGACATACACCTTTTTAAAAAAATTCAATTTTAATCCCTAATCTTTTATCCATACTCAAATATACACATCTGTGCATGTATGATACTATCCACTCATTATATATTCCTACTCCTTTTTTTCATTAATCTTCAATTATTATTTTAATCTCTATACTCATATCCATAAACTTATTCCCCATCTCAAAAAATAAATTTCATTTCCATGGGGCGAATCCCAAGGTTTAGGGATATAGAAGATTAACCCTAATTTATAGAAAGTGAATTTCAAGTTTGATTTTCTCGCCATTTTCAATCTATAGTGAAAGTAAAAATATTTGAGAATTTGACTACTATCATACTATGTTATTGTTAGAAGTATGAAAAAAGAAAAGAAGTAAAGGAAAGAACCCAAGAAAGTTTAATGCAAGAAGGTATTTTACCATAGACCAAGAATGAGATAATGCTTCAATATCAATCACCAACATGAGAATGCTCCAAAAATCCAAACAATGAGCCAAGAGATTAATCATGAGCAATCATAAACATATGCAATGTAGCTTAACATGATGTCAAGATAAACCAAATGGTCAAAGTGAGGTATAATAATTATTATCAATGCTCTCATAAAAGAAACATACTAATGCATAAATGACCACAGACAAGGCCAACTAATGAGACTTGCATCAACATTGCATCAATCACGTGGATATAGACAGTCCACTAATGAGTCATCTCACTGCAAGTGAATGGGTCTCGACTCCATCACCTACATGATCCACGATCTAAGAAATGAAGAATGCAGTACATTATTGCAATAGTAAAATTTGCATGGAAATATGAGAGAGACAAGGATAAATTAGTAGAACATGAGACTCAAATATGAAATCAACCTGTGAAAGCATGTCTACAGACATGAACTAGAATCAAGGAACCATTAAGGATATAAAAAAAAAATTTAAACCAACATAAATGTAACTATTGACATATGCTAAACAATAATTTGAGCTAAGGATTATGAGTGTGAAAAACATATTGCCTTCCAAATATAAGAGATATCTAACAAATTTTAGGAAAGATTTCAAGAGCACCATCCTCACCATGAGGAAAAAAATAACCAATGGAACAAGTTGATAAACATCAACTGAAGTAAGTGCATCCTAGTGCAACTTACAAATGGAACAAGTTGATAAACATCAACTAAGTAAGTGCATCCTAGTGCAACTTACAAATGGAACAAGTTGATAAACATCAACTGAGTAAGTGCATCATAGTGCAACTTACAAATGGAACATATAAAAGATGCATCTAAGTGCATATCAATAGATCATATACAATTTGATAGCACTTAATGCTCAATGATTAGTCACTGGAAGGCAATGTTTGTAGAAAACTCACAATACTTGAACAAATTATAGTTAAGCATTAGCAATAACTTTATTTGCATAGGATCAATCATGTGATATATATCATTTTTTTTGATAAAATTGACATAATTGTAAAAATTGAACAAAAGGCTAGCTAGGGAAAAAAATATTTACCCCCCTTATTTAATGAACATAATCTCCTTCCATGCTTGGTAATGAGAATGATTTAATTTAATTTCATAAACACAATGTAGATATGATTTTAAAAAATAGAATACCAAAAAAATCAATTTCCTTAAATGAATTTAATTGTTTTTCAAAAAAAACTATTTTTTTTTTAATTAAGAAAGAAATTGACAATCCCCAAAAAAGTTACCTTAATATAAAGTGATTGATATATATAAAAAGTAATTAAAAAATATTACAAAATTTCTTTGAAAAAATAAGTTTTTCTAAAGTTACACAAAAGAAATCTTTTAAATTAGAGTAATAAAATTATTATAAAATTGATGATATTTTAGTTTAAACTAATAAAACTATTATAAAACTTATAAAAACAACTATTAGTTTAACTTTATTGAATCTTACTTTAATGAAACTTAATAAAAAAAATTAAAATTTTTTTAAAAAAAATAGATTTAAAAAAAACTTACCTTAGTCAAGAGAAAGTCAAAAATAAATAAAAGAGAGCTATTTTTCATAAAAGTTTAAAGTTCAAGACAATCACGTGTATCTTTAAAGAGCTTTAGAGTTTAGATGAGAATAAGAATTTTAAGGAAAGGATAACTAA
Organism: Chamaecyparis obtusa; assembly: GCA_027943335.1. NCBI lineage: Eukaryota > Viridiplantae > Streptophyta > Pinopsida > Cupressales > Cupressaceae > Chamaecyparis > Chamaecyparis obtusa. The sequence goes on from BSBK01006041.1 coordinate 121,227, forward strand.
AGTAGAAGTAAATGGAGGATAAGGATAATATTGAGAATAGGTCAAGAGATAAATATAAATGAAAGAGAAGAAGGCTTTCAAGATTTACGTTAAACACTAGGCAGATAAGATGCACATCGATAAGGACCAAAGTGGCGTTACTTGCAGTTTGAAAACAAATTAATAACATTAGATATATGCTTGCAAATTTAAGGTGTTATAGCAGAGGCGGCAGAGACGTTATATATATATGTAAATAAGGTGTTCTGGTCCATTTTAAATGATGGCAACTAAATGAATTATTAACTTGCATGGTTGGAAGTTGGAATGCTGCATTATTAGACAACGAATAAGACAATGAACAGAGAATTTTTGCAGTGATTCAAAACTTGGACTCATAAAGTTCCAAACTTAGATAATACTCAGAGATAAAGTTCCAATAGGCTGTAGGCAAATTGCAAAAAAAAAAGTAAAGGTTTGAAGAAAGACTAAATGGCAGGTAACTGAGAATTGTTGTCAGGGAACTTACAAGACATAGGCAATGAAAAGTAATGAAGAAACTCAAATTGTTGAGATGAGATAAAATTAGAGTAATCTGAATTTGAAATTAAATTTAAAAAAAACTATTATAAATTATATTTGAAGTAACGTATTATGCAGAATCTAATAATGAATAATGTTAATAAATATAGAAAAGGTAAATTAGTCAAACTTATTAAGATTGTTCAAATTAAAAAAAAAGATTGCGCAGACAGCAATAAATGACTGGAGTTGCATGGAGCAAGGCAAGGTAAGGCACATGGAGGCCATACCAAAGGGAGTTACGCAAGAGGGAAGGCAGAAAAATGATGCTAAAGACAGAGCCCAAAGAAAACTTAGCAAGAAAGTTGACTGGGGGTGACCCCACAATAGTGGGTTACACTTTTCTAAACACGTTGGTTTTTGCTGAAATAATAGAATTTTAATAAAATATGATTATTTAAGCCTTGAAAGGTTCAAATTGAAGGAATTAATTATAAATGGTTAGATCAAAGCCTCTTAGATTAAAAAAATATCGATATAACATCTATACTCCTCATGCATACCTACAATGGAGTCTCCTTCGCACCTATTAAAATGCTGACAAAAAATCACTTCGACTTTATCTTTTGGTAGATCAAATGAATCCATTTGAAAAACTTATCTATGTAGTAAGGTACTACTGATAAAACTCTTTCCAATGATTATAATTTTAATACATATTAAGTTTATTATGACTTTATATTTTTAGTTCTACTAAACATAAATATTTCACCGTATGTCTACCTCTATGTTTGATGCTTGTGGAAAAATAGTAAATGAGAGAAAAAAAATTCTAAAAAATATATATGCCCTAGGTATTGAAGTTATCTTTCTATCCAAAAAAAATAAAAAAGAAATTGGATAAATACATAACAAGTTATAAGCTATGTAGTCAAGGTATGTCAAAATTACCATTTAGTTAGCTTCAAATGTTAATAAAATATGAAATAATCATGATAATTTCATAAAACCAATTGCATGCCCTCCATATGGATGTTAAAAAACTAAATTCGAAAGAATCACATTAATATCTATTTTAGAAAAAAAGTTATGCTCTACGAAAATAATGTAACTCTTTGAAAATGACATTTTTTGACACCTACCAATTTTTGTGGGAGAAAGGAAAAACCAATCATATATATATATATATATATATATATATATATATATATATATATATATATATATATATATATATATATATATATATATATATATATATATATATATATATATATATATATAATCTAGAGAGAAAATCCTAAAAGACTCTAATTTACTTCATCTTCCGATTCCAAATGGTTTAAGGAGAATATGCATTCAAATCTGATTTTTTTTTTTCAAAATGTAGAGTTCAGTGTCCGTTCAGGCAAAAAAGTGTAACCCACTATTGTGGGTTCACCCTGGGGTACACAAGCAGTTAAAAAAGAGAACAAAAAAATGATCACACAAGGCTCACGCAAGGCTGAGAAGAGCCAATGCAGGTTGCACAAGGAATAGCTGGAGAGTGTAATAATCCAAAAGGAAAAAGATTGCCAAGAGGAGGAGGCTTGCGCAGCATGTAAGGAAGCTGGTTCAACTCTTAAGCCAACATGAGATATGAAATTAAAAAGATGAAGATATAAACGCGGGCAGATTTAATAGCAAGGGTGAAGTTATGAGAATGAAGAGGTAAGTGAAAGTATAAGGGAGTTGAGAAAAAAAGGGTGGAAGCAAGGAGGAAAAGGTGAAGCAATGCAAGAGAGAAGTGCAACTATGAAGATGAACACAGAAGGAGGAGCACACAAGGAGAGAATCTGAAATAGTAAGATAGCAGATAAATAAAGCAGAGAAAATATAGATAGAATACCAGTCATCAAGTAAGGGGGAGCAGATTTAATGTGAAAAAAAATATATTTTTAATCCAAATGAAATGATTAAATAATAGGTTAAAATGTATATATCCATAGATTTGTAATGAAGGAATCCAAGGTTTCTCCACTGTTAAAAAAAATGTAGAGCTTTCTATTTGAAAAAAATATTTATAACAACTATCTATCAAAGAGCGAAAAATATTGGTCACTGCTCTTAAATGGTGACGAATTTTTTGGAAACTTCTCGCATTAGAGCTAAATGGCTCATTCTGCACAAAACCCATATCTCAATTTTTTGAGATTTATTTTTATTTTACTGTAGCATACAACATAAAATGGACTGTTCTTCTTCAACGATTTTTTTTTTAAGAGAATGTATAATTAAGATAACATAGATATATTAAACTGAAACAAATAGATTAGATTAAATATTACAAATAGAAGAAACACACTTGAAGATAAAAAAAACTCGTGAGAGTTGAGAAAGATTTAAATATAAACCTGAAAGATTAGAGATTAGAATAACAAAATAACGTGCATGGAAAGAGATTAGAAAAATTGAAATGTAGATTTTTGAATCTTGAAATAAAGATTAGTTTTTAAATATAACTCAATAGAAAATACCTTGCAAACAAAGTTAGAGAAACCAAACAAAACATGGGATTAAATGAAGAAATTCAGTTGGGTTTGGTGGAGAACCGACCAAACCTTAAAAAAAATTTAAAATCTACTATCTGGTGGCAAGCCTTCCAAAGACGGTTAGAGACTAAAAAACTAAAAATCACAAAAGAACAAGAAAGAGCTGCAAAAAATATTAGATCAAAAAGAAATCCTGCAAACACTTAAACAAGGATTAGTAGCTCTGATACCATGTTAGAAGTATAAAAAAGAAAAGAAGTAAAGGAAAGAACCCAAGAAAGTGTAATGGAAGAAGGTATTTTACCATAGACCAAGAATGAGATAATACTTCAATATCAATCACCAACATGAGAATGCTCCAAGAATCCAAAGAATGAGCCAAGAGATTTTTAAAGGGGAAAGCAAAGAAAACCCCTTGTGATATTATGAATGAAGCCATAGCCTAAAATGAGAGAGAGAAAGAGAGAGCGAGTTGCTCACTTACAATAACTTCATGATCTAAGAAATGAGAGAGGAGCATCTCTTAAATAGAGATGAGAGAGAGGAGTTAGAATGTAACTCTCAAGTCTATGAATGCCACCATTCAGAAGTGTGTGATACAACTCTCAAGGTCCTCTTAAGGAGGAATAAACTAATTTCCTTATAAAATGAATTACAAATTATGAGTTATTCTCCCACTTGGACTAGAGGACAAAATTACATAAAGGATACCTTGGTTTATCCTTATTTAAATAATACAACCAAAGAAAGATTATAAATTCTAACAATTATAGTTAATCTATATAATGGACAAATCAAGAGTATAACTTTAACTTGGAATGTTAATTTGAATCAAAATCATCAAAGATTCTTGTATATTAGAAAGCATTGTCTCACTAACTCACTCTCTCTCTCTCTCTCTCTCACATATTTATATAAGTTAGTTACACAATGTTGTAACCTATGCTGATTTTATCATTATCACTAACTCCTATGCACTAATAGATATTAGAACCATGAGCATTGTAGATTTTAGTAATTTTAATGAATTTGGTTAGATGAATATTATATATATAATTTTCATGGCTTATAATACTTTTTATAGAAAAAGAAACCTAGAAGATGCACATAGGAAAATTCATGTAAGAAAATTAAGAAAATTAAAAACTAACCCACTATAGATATTTATAATAGTTAATATTTTCACTAATATATTTTATAATAAAAGTTATGAAATTTTTCTTTTGTTTTATTACAAGATATTTTTTAAAATTGTTTTAAATTATGATATTTTAATTTTTAATTTTACTTTGAAAAGTAATAATTTTTAAATCTCAATACTTAAATAAATATCCTTAAGAAACATATCTATTTAAATAGATACAATACAGATCCACAATGATTTTATATAAGTCCACTATCTAGAAAGATTTAGTTGTCTACAATGAGCTTAAAAAAAAATTAAATTTTATTTGAAAGAAAATATTTAACAAATATTAAAATTACAAAGATGAACCATTTTCTTTTAAATAGATAAAATAAAAATTCAAAAATATTTATTATAAGTCTACGATCTAAAAAGCTCACATAAATTCACAAAATCACAATCTAGAAAACTCTGAAAAAATCACTAACTACAACTAAGAAAACTCATAGAAATTCACAAAACAGATACTATGCCTATTTAAAATGATAAAAAAAAAATTAAATTTTTTTTTTTACATCAATTTTTACATTAGAAAATTAAATAAACATCTCCAAAACAAAAACCATTACTATTAAAAATGATAAAACAAAAAAATAAAAACATTTATTATAAATCTACAACCTAGCAAACTCCCAGAAATTCATGAAATAAAAACTCATCAGAATTGAAACAAATGTTATAGACACCATTGAAATGGACCTTATTCTTTAATAATTCATATTACGGAGATGCGTGTTAACAACGAGTCTCTCTCTAGTCATTGCACACTATTTTTCTGGTGTCCGTTACCCTTAGCCTGTTTGTTTATGACCCCTATTAAACAAAATTTTTATGTTTTATTACATTTTATTAACGACTGTGACAAATGTAGTTATCGCCTCAAGCTTTTCTATTATTGTAAACATATTCATAGATGACATTAATCGTAAAAGTTTATAGATTCTAATAAAATGGTAAGACATATTTATATTATAAATCTCAATTAAATTGAAACCTACAACTCATTAATATTATACTTCCAATAAAGTGTCTGTTAAAACATGAGCAAATCTCTCCGATCTTCCAGCTTCAATTTACCTCCAGATGCTTATCGTAGTTTCTATTCTTTAACACACTTGCCTAAATGTAGGTAGTCCTTGCCGGGGGGGGAACGAATATATTCTGTAATGATCCCAGGATTTGTAGCAGCATTCATCCTCTGGAGCAGACTGATAAAAATTCCTGGACTAATGGAGCTCACCAGATGAGTATAATGAATGAGGTACAGTTTGACTTTGAGCTTCATCCTCTCACTCTTGTAGATAATTCCTGGTATTCGAGTTCTTCGGAAAAACACAGCAATACGGAAGGGTTTTCTCAAATACATCATCAGCAATCCGTTAATTCCCCCTCACAAAATATTCTCTCGCCCTCGCTCTCAGCCCAAACCCTAGTCGCACACAGTGCCTTCAACGCATATATAATGGGGCCAGTCCAATGGTCGTTGCTGAATTTTCTCGTGGTGCTCAGAACTTGCATAAAAGATGCTTTAGGTTTTTAAGCGCGATCCAGAAGAAGGAAGACAGAGCAATGCAAATTTCAAGTGTAAGTGCTCCGGCAATCAATAATCAACATCAGAAATCAAGAACTAAGTCGTCGATCAGTCATATGATAGCTGAGCGTAACAGGAGAATCAAATTGAAACAGCATTTCTCAAATCTTTACTCTCTTCTTCTGTCACAACCGCTTTTCTTGTTTCCTAAATTATCAGCAGAAATTATTAATCTAAGACCATGTTCACTGCTAATTTTGAATTTCACGGTAAGACTTGGTAAGTTTTTGATCTTTTTGCTAACTATCTAAAAACCGGAGGATTCAACTCCCAAGGTGACACATCTACAGTTATTTTTATTGCATCTGAGAGTGGTGGGTAATTATTATGGAACGTGCACTTTAATTCAGGTAGTTGGTTTATGCACTCATTATTAAGGGGAAAGAGGATTACGGCTGTCACATTTTTCTTTCTCGAAAGTTTTTGGAAGAGCACATTTACGGAGAAATTGGGGAAGAGTGCACAGGAGAAAAGAGGAAAAAAAAATGAAAAGGGAGAGCAAGTAGCAGATCAGAGAGGAACGCAACTAGTTGAGACGGGAGGAGAAGCTTCATCACCTGTAGAAACTCTCCACTCTTAACCAGGTTCCTGTCACTCTTTTTCAACTTGAAGATAATTACAGTATCTGTCTTGTTTTGTTTTTATGCGCAATGGAATGTTAGATGTTGCAAGGAAATGTTATTTTGATTGGATCTTTTATATGTTGACTGTGCAAGTATTTGAATATACTCTAGTCCAGCGCTATGAGCGATCTGGAGTAACAGAAAAGAACTGTTATTAGTATTGTAATATTGTTTTGTTTCAAGTCATAACCATTGCATTATAAACCTCCACCGCTGCTTCGTCCATCCCAAGCCATTCCTTAATCTCTTCAACCAAGTAGCATCCATTTTATACTGTGATTAGCATCTTGCAATCATATTGTGTTGTGTCTCTGTGTAATCAGTTCTTAATCTTCCCGGCCTTCTCCATGTCTGCCTCTGCTAGTACTGTTCAAACTGTCAGAGGTGAAGGTGTAAATCTATTTAGGATTATGCGTATGGTCCCAGACATGCAAGATTATGGCATTGATGAAAAGATTGACATTCTACCGCTGGGCTATAGAGGCAGATGATACTTCCCTTTTTTGTTTAGTTTTGATTGATGCATTTTTCCATTCGTAAGCTCTGTTGTCTTTTTCCTATCGAAAGATCTGTGCTTTTCTTCAAAAATAATATGCCATTTTTTCGATACTACTAATGTTGTAAGGGGCATTCCGAGAGAATCACGATGCTTGAGTGATGCGTCTATGCATTTTTAAATGTTTCCAATTATTTTTACCATTACCTTTGTCTGTCACAGAAGCCTTGTGTCACTGCAACACATATATTCTGATAAAGTTAAAAAGGGCCTTGATGTTTGTTAGAGGTCCTTCAGGCCTTTGGAGTAGTGTATTTTAGCATTTGTTGTGCTATAGGCTATATTTGTGCATTTGGACTGTAGCAAGTTTTATATTCTTGTATCACCGAAAGATTCACTAGCTGTGAGCTATACATTATAGCATTTGGTTTTGAGTTTGTTTCAGATGCTCTTTTTGTTTTTGGCTATGGCTTCTATGATAAGAATTTTTGTTAGTATATTTATTTGGATTGTAAAATAGAATGAAGTCATAATCATCATCTATGGATCATTATTGTTGGCATAGTGACCAAATTTAGGATGAGAACAACATTCACAGGGCAAGTTTACTTTTTGTAATAACAAAAAGTCCCTGTACAGTAGATGGTAATATTTGTCTTCAACTGTGAACGTTATGGTGAGAGTTTAATTCTCAAAATTTGTACACTTGCTATATGTGCTGTTTGAAATTTTCCTACTACAACAACATTTTTTGAAGTGTGAGTGTGTTTTGCACTATAATTTATGTGATTGCTCAGTGTATGGTATAAAAGTTTTCCAGAATATGTGAACTAATTGATCTTTGGTGTTAAATGCTTAATTTTACTACAGTATTTTTCAGATTTTATGAGTAAGATTCATACTCCAGAACTACTGTGTTGTTTGCGTACGTTCATATTTTTATGTTGGAATAAGATATCTTTGAAAGGGTGCCAAATATGTGTTACAGAGAAGGGTAAAAGTAGTTTATTTTTACCTACCATTTGAATTCTGGTATTTTTATGCTTAGGCCTAAGCTTGTAAACACATAATTGAATTTGTGTTGGTTATGTTCTATTTCTCTCTACCATATCTGTGTTTGTTTTACTTTATGTGAGATGAAGTAGGCAATCACAGCATGCACCAGATTCTTTTCCGACCCACTTGTGTCATTTTGATAAGTCACTCGTGTAGGGTCGACGAGCTCTTCATTTCAGGATGAGCCCCGGGGGAGCTAACCACTCCGTGGTTGGGTGGATAAAATGCCTGAATCACATTTCCATCTCAAACTATGCAGATGAACGACAGGTTGTTCGATGGCATAGGAGACTTGAACATGCAGATGGACGACTGACAGTCCGATGGCGTGTATTTGGATATCTTGTACTTCTTCAACCTTTGGGTCATGTGATTATTGTATATAAATCTGAATGTAATCATTTTATGATCGACAGTATGGTCAACATATTTCTTGTATTATTTTATCATTAATGTATACTTCAACAGTTGGTCAAATTTTGCTTTTATCTTGATAAGAATGGTCAATTTTATATGATCAAAGGATGTAATTTCTGAATATGAAATTGTACTTATGAATTTTGAAAAGTAAATATGAAAACTTTAGACTTGATCTAATTCAACTATGCAAGTTTCTCGGTTATAGCTTACGTGTCTCTTTAGTCTTTTTTTCATTTCTTACATGTGGTATCAGAGCTGTGTTAAAACACTCAGACCTTGGTCCTCTATTGCTAAGTTTTGTACTCATGCTTGGTGCAGGAAGTGATCTGACACCATGCAAACAAGAAATAGTAATAAGTGTGGATCCAGCAATGGACGGGGCAATGAGGAACAAAATCCAAGAATGGATGAAATCCTTAACTTGTTGACAGAACAAAGGAACCTCTTGCAACAACAAAACAACTATATGGATCAACTAGAATAGGATGCAAGAGGTAGACAAATGAAGAGGAAAGAAGAAAGAGGGAAGAGGATCAGAGACTGGATGCTCAACAAAAACAGGGAGAAGATCAGCGCTTGGAAGCACTGAGAAAGGTAGAAGAGGATAGGAGTAATGAGGAGCAGCTGAACCATAATGTAGACCAAAGGCATAACAAAGAGAGAATAGCAGAGGAATTGTGTAAGGACCTTAAGAAGGTCACACCTCCTACATTCGATGGTAAGGCTATTGGTGATGCTGCTGAGGCATGGATAGTATCCATGGAAAAATAATTCCATGTCCGTAACCTTTCACCTGAATCCAGAGCAATGTGGGGTGCTTTTCAGCTAGTTGGTGAGGTTGGTACATGGTGGGACAATGAGATGGCAGAAAACAAAATACAACCTGGAAAGATCTCATGGGAAGAGTTCCTAGTATTGTTCTGTAAGAGGTGGTTACCTCAACTTTTTTATGATAGGAAGGTGGCTGAATTTTAGAATTTGATTCAGGGAGTTCTGACTATCACAGAATATCATGAGAGATTTTACCATTTGGTAAAATATGTACCTCAATACCAATAGGATGAGAGGTTTAGAACCTGCAAGTTCATTCTCAGACTACGTCCAGAGATAAGATCAGAGGTAGATATGCATGAGCCCGAGACTATGGATTTTGCTTTCAGGAAGGCTTTGAGACAGGAGCAGAAGCTTAAGCAGGTACCTTCAATCTGAGTAAATCAAAGGAATAATGCACCTCGGGGATTTAAAAGGAAGTTTCAAGATAATAAACCAAAGGACAATGGTCGGAAACAGGTGCAAAATATGAGAGGTAAGGCCAGAGGCAATGCTGGAAGGAACAACAATAGTGGAAATCAAAACAAGGGCAACAACAAGAATGATAATAGGAAGGGTAAATCTGATGGTAAATAGGGACCTAGAGATGGTTGCTACACTTGTGGAGGTGACCATTATGCTAGTGTATGTCCTCAGAGATCAGCTCATCGAGATGGGAAAGGACCTCAGACTCAACATCAGATTCATGCAGCAGTGAATAATAGACAAGCTGAATTCCAAGGAACACCTATTCAGATAGTCGGTAAGCTTTTTGGTCATGATATTTCCATTTTAATTCATACTAGAGCTACTAAATGTTTTATATATCCTAGATTTGCTTCTAAATTGCCAGTTAGAGAAGGATATATGTTAGAACCATGGATGGTAGAATATGGAAATAAGGTAGAGCATAAGGTTGAGCAATGTTTATCTTGTAGCGAGATTGAACTTCCAAATTTTCAAACGCAAGTAAACTTGTACGTTGCACCTTTAGGTTCTTATGATGTCATTTTGGGCATCAACTAGTTAACTGAACATAAGGCCATAGTGAACTATAAGGATAAAATAGTAGAATGTCTTGATGATGCAGGTAATCTTGTATTACTCTTTGGTGTGAAAAGGCCTCTTGAACTTAGACAGATTTTTGTCATGCAATTGAAAAAGGCAAAGAGAAAAGGATGTTTGATGTATGTAGCTTATGTCAAAGATTAGGACACACCTCCTAGTCTAGAAGATTTCCCTATTTTGCAAGAATTCAAGGATGTTTTTCCTGAAGATTTACCTAAGTTACCTCCAAAGAGAGAATTTGATTTCTCAATTGATGTGATGCTTGGAGCTGAACCTCAATCCAAGGTACCATACCATATGACCACTACTGAAATGCATGAGTTGAAGCTTCAGTTGCAAGAACTCTTGGATAAAGGGTTTATACGCTCTAGTGTTTCACCATGGGGAGCTCCAGTGATCTTTGTAAAGAAGAAGGATGGTACCTTATGATTGTGCATAGATTATAGAATGCTCAATAAGGTTACTATAAAGAATAGATACCCGCTTCCTCAGATAGATGAACTTTTTGATCAAATGAAGGGAGCAACTGTGTTCTCCAAAATTGACTTGAGATCTGGATATCATCAACTCTGGATCAAAGAGGAGGACATATCCAAAATAGCTTTCAGGACAAGGTATGGGTACTATGAATTTGTAGTCTTACCTTTTGGATTGACAAATGCACCTGCAACTTTTATGAACCTAATGAACAATGTATTCAAGGATTGTCTTGATAAGTTTGTTGAGATATTCATTGATGACATTCTGATTTATTCCAAGAAAATGGAGGAACATGAGGAACATTTGCGGATAGTTTTATAGCGCTTGAGAGACAAGAAGTTGTATGCTAAACTATCAAAGTACTCTTTCTATAAGAAGGAGATTCATTATTTGGGCCATATCATTTCTACAAATGGAATTGCAGTGGATCTTGCAAAAATCAAAGCTATTCTTGAGTGGCCAACTCCTCAAAGTGTGAGTGAGGTAAGAAGGTTTATGGGACTTGCAAGTTATTACAAAAAATTTGTGGAGGGATTCTCCAAGATTGCAGCTCCTATTACTTCTCTTCAGAGAAAAGGGAAAAGATATGAGTGGACTGAGGTATGTGAGAGAGCATTCCAGTTATTGAAACAAAAGCTCACATCCGCTCCTATCTTGATTATACCAGATCCTAATGGACACTTCACAGTTATCACCGATGCTTCAGGAGAAGGTCTTGGTGGCGTTCTTATGCAAGATCAAAAGGTAGTGGCTTATGAGTCATAGAAACTGAAACAGTATGAGGTTAATTATGCACCTCATGACTTGGAACTAGCAGCAATTGTTCATGTTCTAGTGATGTGGAGACATTACCTTTTGGGTAAACCTTTTGAGTTAAAGACAGATCACATGGGACTTAGATACATTTTCACCCAACCTAATCTCAATGCCAGACAGAGATGATGGTTGGAGTTTTTGAGTATGATTTTGGTATCGAGTATATCAAGGGAAAAGAGAATAGAGTAGCAGATTCTCTTAGTAGGAGAAGACATATTTCTGGTATATCTACTTCTAGAACACAGTTGATAGAACATGTGTTAGAGAATCTTTCAGGGGATGACCATTATGAGATGGTTAAGACAACCCTACTTGTAGATCCATCAGATCACTGTTTTGACAGATACACCTTTGAGGGTGATGGTATCATTAGATACCAAGATGGGATGTACATTCCCGATCGAGCAAGGTTGAGGAAGGTGGTTTTAGAGGAAATGCATTGTACTCCTTTTCAGGGCACCCAGGGGTAAACAAGATGATTGCTGATATGAGGCCATTGTATTTTTGGCCAGGGCTAAAGTGAGATGTGACCACTTTTGTGGTTCAATGTTTGGAATGTCAGCAAGTTAAGGGTGAACATGTCCATCCAGCAGGACTTTTGTACCCACATGATATACCAGAGTATAAATGGCAAGTCATCAGTATGGATTTTATCCAGGGTTTACCCATGACACGATGCAGGCATGATGTAATCTTGGTTGTAGTTGATAAACTAACCAAGGTAGCTCACTTTATTCTAGGGAGTTTGAGAGATGGATCTTTGGCTTTGGCAAAAAAGTTTGTCCAGGAAATTTTTAGGTTGCACAGGGTACCTAAGACTATCATATCAAACATGGATACTAGAATGACATCAAGGTTTTGGACAACCTTGAATGCATCTTTGGGAACTAGGTTGAATTTCAGTACTACTTATCATCCTCAGACAGATGGACAGACTGAGAGAGTAAATCAAGTGATTGAAGATTTGCTCTGAATGTACTGTATGGATCAACAATATAAGTGGGAAGAGTATCTTCCATTAGTGGAGTTTGCCTACAACAACTCTCACCATGCTTCTTTGGGAATGGCACCTTTTGAGGCACTTTATGGACGGAAGTGTCGCACTCCTATCAGTTGGGATAGAGTAGAGGACAGGATAATTATTGGTCCTGATATGTTGAAAGAAATGGAAAAATAGATGACTCTAATTCGTACTTAGCTGAAGGAAGCAGTTGATAGACAAAAGAGTTATGCTGACAGGAATCTCACTTTTAGACAGTTTCAGGAAGGCGATAAGGTGTCTTTGTGTGTGAGACCACATAAAAGCTCAATCTCTTTTGTCAAGGCTTCAAAGCTTGCACCGAGATATGTGGGTCCTTTTGATGTTTTAGAGGTCATCAACCCCATTGCTTATAGACTTTCTCTACGGCCAGCTCTTGCCAAAATCCATAATGTTTTTCATGTTTCCTTGTTAAAACCCTATCATCTAGATGCATCTCATATTCTTGATTGGCATGCATTACAGGTTTAGGATCCGGGGGTGGTGTTGGTGCAGCCTACCTGCCTTGTTGATCAATGTACCATTAAGGTGCATGACAGAGATATCTTGCAGTATAAGGTCCAGTGGGATCAATTCTCTGTCAACAGTGCTACTTGGGAAGATGCAAAAGACATGCATAGATCTTTTTCGCAGTTATTTGTTTAGATTTACTTTCTGTTATGCTTAAGCTTTAAGCTTTGAACTATCTTTATGTTTTCCATAAGACATCGGGTCTATGTTGTAACCCGATTTTATGTTCTTAGTTATAGAACTATCTATGTGATTTGACGTTTTAGTTATAAAACTATCTATGTGACTGTTTTACTTATGGTTTTTAGACTTATGATTAGCTTGGTCAATGGTTTGATGATCTATGTTGTACTAAATAAATGATACGGACATACTTTCAATATGTTTTTCTGTTGAATTTATGATGAATTGTTTAAATGAAATGAAAGTATGAAGTAGTATGTGGAATTTTTAATTTCAATATGTATCATTGCTTATGATGAAATGAAATGATGAATATGTTATGCAATTTAAATTCGATTATGGGTTTAATGGGACTAACCTACTGATGATTTTTTTTTTTAGTTTGAGTATGCATGACAGGAGATGAAGGCGAAAATGTGATTCAGGTAGAGTGTATTTATCTTATTGGCAGGGGTGAGATCGGAAAAATGGTTGCAAGCACACACCACTTAAATTATTTTTTTTGAAATCTTATAAGCTTATTGATGTGTTTCATTAGTGAATGTTTGGATAAAATAGTAAGAACAGATTTCTTTCTTTACTCTTGCTCGAGTGATTGTGTTAATTGGATGTGAATATTTTGAGTTTAAACTTGTTATCAGAATATGGTTTTATTCTAACCTCATCATAAGGCATCAGAGACGATGCATTTTCTTAGAGGGGAAGGATGTCACAACCGTTTTTCTTGTTTCCTAAATTATCAGCGGAAATTATTAATCTAAGACCATGTTAACTGCTAATTTTGAATTTCACGGTAAGACTTGGTAAGTTTTTGATCTTTTTGCTAACTATCTAAAAACTGGAGGATTCAACTCCCAAGGTGACACATCTGCAGTTATTTTTATTGCATCTAAGAGTGGTGGGTAATTATTATGGAATGTGAGCCTTAATTCAGGTAGTTGGTTTATGCACTCATTATTAAGGGGAAAGAGGATTACAGCTGTCACATTTTTCTTTCTCGAAAGTTTATGGAAGAGCACAATTATGAAGAAATTGGGGAAGAGCGCATAGGAGAAAAGAGGAAAAAGAAACAAAAGGGGAGAGCAAGTAGCAGATCAGAGAGGAACGCAACTAGTTGAGATGGGAGGAGAAGTTTCATCACCTCCAGAAACTCTCCACTCTTAACTAGGTTCCTGTCACTCTTTTTCAACTTGAAGATAATTATAGTATCTGTCTTGTTTTGTTTTTATGTGCAATGGAATGTTAGATGTTGCAAGGAAATGTTATTTTGATCGCATCTTTTATCTGTTGACTATGCAAGTATTTGAATATACTCTACTCCAGCGCTATGAGCGATCTGGAGTAATAGAAAAGAACTATTATTAGTATTGTAATATTGTTTTGTTTCAAGTCATAACCATTGCATTATAAACCTCCACCACTGCTTCGTCCATCCCAAGCCATTCCTTAATCTCTTCAACTAAGTAGCATCCATTTTATACTATGATTAGCATCTTGCAATCATACTGTGTTGTGTCTCTGTGTAATTAGTTCATAATCTTCATGGCATTCTCCATGTCTACCTCTGCTAGTACTATTCAAACTGTCAGAGGTGAAGGTGTTAATCTGTTTAGGATTATGTGTATGGTCCCAGACATGCAAGATTACAGTGTTGATGAAAAGATTGACACTCTGCCGCTGGGCTATAGAGGTAGACGTTACTTCCCTTTTTGTTTAGTTTTGATTGATGCATTTTTCCATTCGTAAGCTCTCTTGTCTTTTTCCTATCAAAAGATCTATGCTTTTCTTCAAAAACAATATGCCATTTTTTTTATACTACTAATGTTGTAAGGGGCATTCCGAGAGAATCACGCTGCTTGAGTGATGCGTCTATGCATTTTTAAATGTTTCCAATTATTTTTACCATTACCTTTGTCTATCGCAGAAGCCTTGTGTCACTGCAACACGTATATTCTGATAAAGTTAAAAAGGGCCTTGACATTCGTCAGAGGTCCTTCAGGCCTTTGGAGTAGTGTATTTTAGCATTTATTGTGCTATAGGCTATATTTGTGCATTTGGACTGTAGCAAGTTTTATATTCTTGTATCACCGAAAGATTCACTAGCTGTGAACTGTACATTATAGCATTTGGTTTAGAGTTTGTCTCAGATGCTCTTTTTGTTTTTGGCTATGGCTTCTATGATAAGAATTTTTGTCAGTATATTTATTTGGATTGTAAAATAGAATGAAGTCATAATCATCATCTATGGATCATTATTGTTGGCATAGTGACCAAATTTAGGATGAGAACAACATTCACGGGGCAAGTTTATTTTTTGTAATAACAAAAAGTCCCTGTACAGTAGATGGTAATATTTGTCTTCAACTTTGAACATTATGGTGAGAGTTTAATTCTCAAAATTTGTACACTTGCTATATGTGCTGTTTGAAATTTTCCTACTACACGAACATTTTTTGAAGTGTGAGTGTGTTTCACACTATAATTTATGTGATTGCTGAGTGTACGGTATAAAATTTTACCAAAATATGTGAACTAATCGATCTTTGGTGTTAAATACTTAATTTTACTACAGTATTTTTTAGATTTTATGAGTAAGATTCATACTCCAAAACTATTGTGTTCTTTGCGTACGTTCATATTTTTATGTTGGAATAAGATATCCTGGAAAGGGTGCTGAATATGGGTTACAGAGAAGGGTAAAAGTAGTTTATTTTTACCTGCTAGTTGAATTCTAGTATTTTTATGCTTAGGCCTAAGCTTGTAAACACATAATTGAATTTGTATTGGTTATGTTCTATTTCTCTTTGCCATATATGTGTTTGTTTTACTTTATGTGAGACAAAGTAGGCAATCACAGCATGCACCAAATTCCTTTCCGACCCACTTGTGTCATTTTTATAAGTCACTCATGTAGGGTCAGCGAGCTCTTCATTTCAGGATGAGCCCCGAGGGAGCTAACCACTCCGTGGTTGGGCGGATAAAATGCCTGAATCACATTTTCATCTCAAACTATGCAGATGAATGACAGGTTGTTCGATGGCATAGGAGACTTGAACATGCAGATGGACGACTGATAGTCCGATGGCGTGTATTTGGATATCTTGTACTTCTTCAACCTTTGGGTCATGTGATTATTGTATATAAAACTGAATGTAATCATTTTATGGTCGATAGTATGGTCAACATATTTCTTGTATTATTTTATCATTGATGTATACTTCAATAGTTGGTCGAATTTTTCTTTTATGTTGATAAGAATGGTCGATTTTATATGATCAAAGGATGTAATTTCTGAATATGAAATTGTACTTATGAATTTTGAAAAGTAAATATGCAAACTTTAGAATTGATCTAATTAGACTATGCAAGTTTTTCAGTTATAGCTTACGTGTCTCTTTAGTCTTTTTTTCAGTTCTTACATCTTCCTGAAAAATCAAAGGTATTTCCAGAATTCCTTTTCCATGTTCTCATGTATATTGTTTTTTTTTCTTCAATTTACATGTATAGCTTTCTTAATTTTAATTATCTATTTTGTATTTGTATTATTTAACAATTTATTGTGTGTTTATGATTTAATATATTAATTAAATTATATATTTCAAATTTAAAATGTAGATAATGTATTATAATTTATTTCATATTATTATTGAAATTTATAATATATATAATCTTTTGTCTAGATTATTAATTCAAATCAAGTAATTTATCAAATATAAAATTATAGATATTTTTAATCATTTAGATTAAATTTTACTAATATATTATAATTGTTTATGATTAATTATTAAATAAAAGTTAATTATATGTTGATATTAATTTAAGTTTATTTATTGATTAATTATTAAATAAATGTTAATTATATGTTGATATTAATTTAAGTTTATTTATTTAATTTGAAAGTGTAAATTATTATTTATATTAAATTCAATATAAATATTTATATTTATATATAAATTACTATTTGAAATGATAATTTAAGAAAAATGTTATCTAATAAATTTAAATTTTTTTTATGATATAATAAAAAAAAATTATATTCATGATTCATTCAAAATTCTAATTAATATTAAAAATGATGCTTCAAACACATTAAAAAAATACTCCCTCTTTAATATTGACTATAATTTCTAGTTAGAAATTATCATAATATGTAAATTTTGAATGTAACTAATATATTATATTAAAAAATTGAAAGTCTTTAGGAAAGACCAACTTAAAAATAAGTCTCTCCTTTCGGAAATGAGTGAGAGAGGGTGTTACATTTCGTAAATGAGATGAAGGAGTTGCATCTTTGAAACCCAACATAGAAGGAAGGTAGAGCGAAGAGCCTTTGGGAGAGTAGCCAGCGAGATACTTTTCTGAATCTCCGGCCTTCGAGAAAGTAGTCAGTGAGGTACTTTTCCGAATCTCTTATTAGTTTGTTTTGGTGGCTATAAAAAAATGAACAAATTACTAGAAAAAATGAAGTAATTAAAAAAATATGCCACAATAAGTATTCAATGTTTCATTTATTTTTGTAAAAGATGAATTATTATAAACCATTATTTATAAAAATATGAATCAATAAATTTGAATCAAACAATTGAAATATTAATATATAAAAAATATAATTACAAATAAAGATAACTACAAATGTGACAAGTTACTGGTGTTACATAGATGGGATGTTCACATCGACAAATCAAAACTGAACCAAGCAAAAACTCTACTAAAACCTTGGTAATTGTTTTCCGATGGATTGTTTTCAAGGTGGCCTTATGCATCTTTTTGGGGAGGATTTAGCGGCACATATCTCATTCCAAAGGAATATTTTACTAAGTGGCGATTTTAATTTGTGTGTAGAGTTCTAATATTTTAATAAAATAGAAAGGCAATGACTATTAAGTATTTGAATATTTTTTAAGAATGGCTAGTATGAATATTTTATAATAGAAAAAGAAATGTATTGTAGTTTGTAAAACTAAATTAAATTTATAATATTATTAATTTTACAAATGATCCATTATGCATGGATTCATTGGTAGTTTAATTATTAATCATTGAAAAGATTAAGAAAATCTTATGCTTTTTCCATCATTCAGGAATTGTAAGTTTTACATATAGGTAGCCTTGTATAGTCTGGAGATATGAATTATTAAAGAATAAGGTCCATTTCAGTGGTGTCTATAACATTTGTTTCAATTCTGATGAGTTTTTGGTTTCGTGAGTTTTCGGGGGTTTTCTATGTTGTAGAATTATAATAAATCTTTTTAGTTTTTTGTTTTATCATTTTTAATAATAATGGTTTTTGTTTTGGAGATGTTTATTTAATTTTCTAATGTAAAAATTGATGTAACGGATTTTTTAAAAAATTTTATTTTATCATTTTAAATGAGCATGGTATCTGTTTTGTGAATTTCTATGAGTTTTCTTCGTTGTATTTTAATGAATTTCTGGAGTGTTCTAGATTGTGATTTTGTGAATTTATGTGAGCTTTTTAGATCGTAGATTTACAATAAATATTTTTGAATTTTTATTTTATCTATTTAAAAGAAAATGGTTCATGTTTGTAATATTAATATTTGTTAAATATTTTCTTTCAAATAAAATTTAAATTTTTTATAAGTTCATTATAGACAACTAAATCTTTCTAGATCGTGGACTTATATAAAATCATTGTAGATTTGTATTGTATCTATTTAAAAGATATGTTTCTTATTTAAGGATATTTATTTAATTATTTAGATTTAAAAATTATCACTTTTCAAAGTAAAATTAAAATATCATAATTTCAAACGATTCTAAAAAATATCTTGTAATAAAACAAAAGAAAATTTTCATAACTTTTATTATAAAATATAATAGTAAAAATATTAACTATTATAAATATCTATAATGGGTTAGTTTTTTATTTTCTCAATTTTCTTACATGAATTTTCCTATGTGCATCTTGGAGGTTTCTTTTTCTATAAAAAGTATTATAAGCCATGAAAATTATATATATAATATTCATCTAACCAAATTCATTAAAATTACTAAAATCTGCAATGCTCATGGTTCTAATATCTATTAGTGCATAGGAGTTAGTGATAATGATAAAATCAACATAGGTTACAATATTGTGTAACTAACTTATATAAATATGTGTGAGAGAGAGAGAGTGAGTGAGTGAGTGAGACAATGCTTTCTAATATACAAGTATCTTTGATGATTTTGATCCAAATTAACGTTCCAATTTGAAGTTATACTCTTTATTTTTCCATCATATAGATTAACTATAACATAGTATGATAGTAGTCAAATTCTCATATATTTTTATTTTCACTATAGATTGAAAATGGCGAGAAAATCAAACTTGAAATTCACTTTCTATAAATTAGGGTTAATCTTCTATATCCATGAACCTTGGGATTGGCCCCATGGAAATGAATTTTTTTTTTTTGATGGGGAGTAAGTTTATGGATATGAGTATAGAGATTAAAATAATAATAGAAGATTAATGAAAAAAAGGAGTAGGAATATATAATGAGTGGATAGTATCATACATGCACAAATGTGTATATTTGAGTATGGATAAAAGATTAGGGATTCGATTTGAATTTTTAAAAAAAGGTGTATGTCATTTGTTGATATTATTTATATTAAGAAATTTTATCAAAGTAGGTCTAAACATAAAATCTGGTATAGGTATACAAATTTATAAAGATTTCAAAATAAATGACCACTCAAAATCATGAATATTAGACCTTTGTTCTAATGAAAACAAAACACATCTAACAAACGTGACCAAATTTGAATAAATGCATATCTTAACATATAGATATTTTAATGGTATGGCGCATATTGTTGCACTCAATTCTCTCTCTCTATATATTAATTAATACATTAACATAATTTGTATGTATATGAAGAGTATGGTGGCAAAAACTATAGTAGGTAATAATAAAAAATTGTTTGAGTTCTTTCTAATATTTATATAATAGATAATTTATATGTATATATATATTTATATAATAGATAATTATACATTATATCAATTGATCATAAATTTAAAAAAAGAAGAAGTTTGATGTGGATATTTATCTTTTAATAATTATTTGAATTTTTTTATTATTAACAAAGATAAATTTGAATAATTTCATTGTTATCAAAAATTAAAAAATTATATGAACAATTATAATATATCTTTGATAACAAAGTTTTTTTCATTTACATTTATAATACAAAATTTCTTGTCTTTACATAACCAATAACTTAGTTTTTTGTTGCATAAAAATACAAAAATAATCAATTAGCAACATGTAGCTATTCATTCCTTGTTAGTGATTGCTCTCATCTCTAGTCAAAAATTTCACTAATATTTCTAGTGCATATAAAAGAATTTAGCTAGTTGTAGCCATCATATTGATGCACTTTTCCCATTCAATGCAAATCGTAAGTCATTGAACAACTTGTGTTTCATAGTCTCATTGGCCACGTGAATGCAGTACAAACTCTGCTACCATTTTGGCAATTCCTTGAAAAGCTAAAACGCATTGACTCACTTTACTGTTTATTCATATATCCACTGTAATTTTTATTTTCAATTGTTTAATATAAATGATCAAAATATTTTTTAAATATATATTGAACAAAGGCTAATAAATTAATTAAAAGAATGAAGAAAAACTACATAACTTGATCTTAATCTGCTGTGACATTTGAGTTTCACAAGCCTTGGATCTGGGCCAAAAGGTCACTTAAGAAAATAGTATATCAATTATAGATTTCTCCTGGGTTTTCTTTATTTTGACATTGTACCTATTATTAATTTAAGATTAAGGGGAATAAAAAATGTTTGCTTCTTTCAAAAGGTAGTCAAATTCCAACTAGGTTTTTTTAAAAATAGATTTATTTATAACTGATGTATATAATGAATGAAGATTTTTTTTAAAATGATATTAAGATAGAAACATTGAAGTTTTAAATGTAAAATATACAAAGAGATAGATTTAATATTAAATTATCAGCAACTTCTTTTGAATTATTATCTAACAAAAAGCTTCAGAGATCTCGGGTAGTGCATTCACACTTCAGAAATTTTAAAAAGCATGTTTTTTGCAAACGCTGCGGACGATTGAGATGATTTCAATTGTCTTGCATGCGTAGGGACTGTTGTCTATAAAGTTAATCTAGCAAGACTGTCGTCCATAAAGTTAAGATAGCCAGATGCGTTTCATATAAGAAACGCTTTCAGCGTAATTAAAAATTTTAAAATAAAAAATAAATATAATAATAAAAATTTGAAAAAAAAACATATAATTTTTAATTGTATTTAGATTTATTTGAAAGATTTTATTTTGGCCATCAAATTTTATGATGAACAAAAATAAAGGGCATTTGATTTCAAAAATTTTAAAGTTGTATTGTTTTGTGTGAAATTATTTTGACAATTAATATGATGTGTTTTGTATAATCCTCTTGCAAAATTAAACCATATGTGCCAACATTGTGGTCATTGCTTTGCAACCTTATTTATAAATTTTCATTGTTCAAATTTTGATTAATTTTTGGGCTTGTTTATTATTTGATTGTAGTTTTTTTTATTGATAATATATGATAAGTTTCTTAATAAATAAAAGATTTACATATACTTTGAGTTAGATTAAGACTAGCAATATGACTATAACCATAGGCTCCCCCCACCAAAAACATCTTCACTATCCATTTCCAGCCAAAAACTTAACCCGAAAACCAGACACACCCATAACATCCCAAAACACCATTACAAGAAGAGTGTTCTTTATAGACACAAAACAATTACAGCCCAGTATTACATATGATTCAACTTTAACCACAAAAACACCAAGAATCCATCTTCCATGATTCAAAGCGAAATCCTCGACGCTAGCTAAGAAACCATCAACCAAATCACACTATATGATAACAGAGATTTCCCTTAGCATGATTTTTTATTGTTGTTTAGTCACATCAAAAAGTTGTCAAAAAACCCATTTTGTATTACGAAATGGCAGAGTAAAACACCTTGCGCCAATAAGCAAAAATAATGTTATGAACTAATTAGATCCCTCGTCACATTACATCCTGTGACAGCTCAATCACCTTAAACGTGTCCAAACAAAAACACCAAGCAACCAGACCACCTTGCTCGACCCAAAATTAACTATGTGTGAAATGTCACTCAAAGGATTAATCTTCATCCCAAAATTTTATCCCATTAAGATCCTCCAATCTTAAATCAGCCTCCCTGTCAAAACCCATAGCCCATTTAGATAATTTGTTAGCTTGATGTAGCTACCTTCTCTATGGATATGGCTGGCACTGTCCAATAAATGATGAAAATGATGAAAATAATTACCCAAGTCAACACCTCATCATCTATCACCATCTTTCACTGACACTGTCCAATCAAAGATAGGTGGAAAGATCTCGTAATCTCGCAATGGTTAAACATTTTGCAGGTTTGATCACAAAATCACAACAACCATCAATTTTGATCCTTCTTTAACAGTCACACAAAGAACAGACTTACCTATATGAAATAAACATCGAGCACCTTTTTTAATCAGATTAAAAGATCTATGTTGAATATTACCATGTGCTAAAAGATTACCTCTTTAGCTACCCGCCAAATAATATTAATGTAATCGGCAATTAAAATATGAAATATTTAATTAATTTCCCTGGCCAACCATTTTGTAATAGTTTTCCACCACCCATTCCTACCTTCTCAATCACATGCTAGCCAAGGACACATGGAAACATCTTGCTATCTCGCGTTGAATAAAGACCAATCAATTTTGATCACAGGATAATGAGATTTGTTGATCTTCACAATATTTTATCCCTTGAGAAACGATGACATAAAGTATTCATTGAGCACCTTTTCTGACATATCAAAAGATCTTCATTAAAAATCAAAGCTTGCTGAAAGATGGACACATTAGTAATCCTACCCTTAACAAAGTGGGACACCAAACATAATATAAGATATCAACATATACCACTGACCAATGAAAACTTGATGGATGACACAACTTTGCAATCCCATGATCAACTGGGTCCAAATCGTGACATCATCATTGGATCAAAGGGTAAGTAAGAGCACAACACATAGCCCACCACTTTAAAATTTAAAGGGTCCTGCCTAACATGACCACTTAACCCATGACTTAGTAAAATAATAGGAAAGGCTATGACGTTAAACTTAGGGAAATCACAACTTAAGGCATGAAAATTAAAAAGGGATGAAACTTGATCACTTATGGTGCTAGGACATAAACAAATTGTTCCCCCTTTAACGATGATGAAACCCTTGGCCTTATGAGCCAAAAAGTAATGAAAATTTAGAAAGACCTAGGGTTTAATTTGAATTTTTTTTTAATTGAAAAAACCTAAACCCTAATAGAAGAAACAACAAGACAAGGGGAACAACTGATGATATTTCAAATTGGGTATGATAGGATCAACCTTCCTCCTCCTTATTCCCTTGTTAGCTTACACAATATGCATTATTTTACTCTTTAGGGTAGGTATATGGTCATTCATGGATACTAGTTATTGTTTCTTAATCATGTTAGACATCGTGAAAATATTAACATTTTTTCCCTATTCACTTCATTGCAAGAAATTATTGAGCAAGGTTCTTCCCCTCCACTCCATTAAGGACTTATCATATCCCTTTATATATACATCCCCTCTCACTCAAGGTTTGAATATTTCTCCTAGAATAATTTTGTTGGGAAGTTCCTCTACTATTAGCCCTGTTCATCCCATTCCTTAGGAGAAGAATAAGAAAAAAAAAGGGTAATATTAATCCTCAACATGTTAATAAATTACTTATGGTCACCCCTAAAAAAAGAAAGATGTATGTTGACCTCCCTAGGCCCTATAGGAAAAATCCCCCTAAAAAATAAAGATGGTTGCTGACTTCCCTAGGACCTCTAGGAAAAATCCCAGTAAATATTTTCATAATAAAGGGTTTACTATCATTATTTTATAAGATCTTGAAGAAAACAAAAAGGATAAATAATAAAATTTGGGGAAATAGGTGGTTGGGTTCAATTAGGGGAGATGTAGATCTGCAAGACTAGTGAAAGCTGCTATAGAGACTTTCTTGTAAGGTAAAAATGTTGCTAGAGAAGAGGAGAAAATTATGTCTTCTCAAGAGGATTTCAAAGATCGAGAGGACAAAGATGATTTCTATGAAGGGGAAGATGAATAGGAGTAGGAGATTGGATCACTTAAAAATTTGGAGGATTTGAAGGAGATAGTAAATTACCAAGAAATTGGGGGTTTTGATAAAGAATATTTGGAGTTATCCGATGAGGGGGAAGGAAATGTAGAACATTGAAGATTTAGAGGAGTAAATTATAAACACAAATGACCCTCTTCTAGTTATCAGGGATAGTGCAGAAGGTTTAGAGAAAATAGTTTCTAATAAATACTTGGATATGGATAAGGCTTACCAATTTATTAGTTGCATTACACAAGTTACAATGAATATATCAGTGATGGGGTCACTATAGGTAAGTCCCCAAAAAGAAAGCTGCTTAAAAAGACTAGTGAATACGAAGGAGCAGAAGAGAAAAACTCTTAGACTGATCAACAAGATGACTGGTGAGAGGCACTAAACAAATTGGGGAAAATTTGGGGCCTTATTGAGGCTCTTTATAATTCTAGTTAGATAGTATGGGCTTCACTTTTGGTTTTCTTTTGTACTTCTAGATGGATCTTAATTCAAACAATTTTAGGGTATTATGGTTATCTTTTATGTTAGTATTAGTTTAAAATCTCATCTTATTTTGATCTGTGGTAGTTATTTTGGAATTTAATGTGATTCTAGTCTTTTTCTAGTGTTGTTAGGTCCATCTATAGTGTTGTGTCCCCATTCACTATTTTTGGTTGCTTTTGGATATTGTTTTAAACTCTTTGTTTGGGTTCAGGGCCCTATCCCTACTAATCTAATTAAAAACATCTTTATTGATATCATTATTTAAAAGTGAAAGTTTATGTAATGTGAAGGAAGTTTATGTAATGTGAAGGAAATATTTTGAAAAAACATGTGTCTCATAAAAAAAATTAACATTGACTTACATCTAAACTTAGTCTTAAAGAGGATGAAAAATCTTTAAAATTCTCTACTTTGCTTATTGTGTTGTAACTAGGCACAAATATTCAAGGTAAAAGTGATGGTTTTCTGGTTGTAGGAGAACCTAGTGTTCATTCTACATGTTGAACTATTTCCCTTCCCTTCTTTGGTGGTTGGCTAAACTTCAAGAATGAGTTTCACATAGGTGGTTGGATTTTTAATTTTTTCTTAGACCCCTGGCTCTTCAACTGCGTCCTTTCCATCATTACTCCATTAATTCTTCACATTATGGTGATAAAGGTTCTTTTATGTTGGATTCATCTCCTCTTTTGATGTGCAAATTGAATCTTTCTCATCAACTTTATTCTGGGTGCATTTTCCTTTTCTTTCTTTCTTAGTCTAGGAACTAGATTTCCTATGGTTTGTGAAAGTACCACAACACCTTGTTAAGGTTTTAGGATCATAGAAAATGTAATAGCACTATCTCATTGTATGTATATTGAGAATGAGCGAAGAAGAGACATGTCCCTTCATGACACATGTCTATTCATATATATATATATATATATATATATATATATATATATATATATATATATATATATATATATATATATATATATATATATATATATATATATATATATATATATATATATATATATATATATATATATATATATATATATATATATATATATATATATATATATATATATATATATATATATATATATATATATATATATATATATATATATATATATATATATATATATATAGGGTCAATGCACAAAGTTGGATACCAATTTCGTGGAAGTCTTGTAGAAATGAGAGATGTCACTCGAAATGGGCGCCTATGCCTTGGCCTCCAAAAATTTGGTTAAGGCACTGGAATGCCAGATTTCTGCCTTGTTGTAATTTTTTGAGAGTCTTCATGATCGTATCATTTTATGAAAAAAAAAACCCATTAGAGTTCTCACTGTCCTGATTTCAAAACTGTAAATTTCATAATGATGTGATTATTTTTACTATTTTTTCATTATTTATTAGTTAAAAGTGGTACCTAAATGTAAAATAGAGAGGTTCACTAAAACATTAATAACGTTTTTGTTTTTAGGTTTCTGGAAAATAAATTATATGACACCAATCTAGATACAATTCTCTTGAAGATAAAAAAAAGAACTTTGATAAAATATGAAATTCTCATCAAATTATGGTGCCCGTACACCAGAGGCTTTGAAAAAGTATTTAATAGTCAATTAAAAATTAATAAAAAAATATATTCAATAAAAAAAAAGGAAAAATATGCTTACCAATATTTGGTGTGTTAGGTATATTTCCCTAGAACGATTTGTAAAAATTCATTTATTTAAGTCAAAATATGGTGTTCATACTATAGACCTCTATAGTTTTGTTGACTATTAGTGACTTACACTTAGTCATTATCTAGGCAATGATGGTCGGTCATCACTGCGACCGAGTCACTATGTATTTTTGTATTAGCCCAGTTAACTTTTTGTTGAGGTATGTAAGTAATGAATATCGAGTGACAAAGATATCAGCAAATGCCGAGTACAGTGAATGCGGAGTACCAGGGACATCAATTGTTGAGTTAGCTAGAAATGACATATGAGCTCATTATGGCACAGTGATCAGGGTAAAACATTTTGGCCAAACATTCATGTTTTGTATTTTGTTTGTTAAGGAAATCACAGAGGTGATTACACATCTATTTTGCAATCATTAATCCCTATGCAACACTTAGAGCCAATTAGAAATTAGTAAAGCTTAAGTGGCAAAAAGAGTAAATCTAGATCATAGATCTTGAATCTTGAAGAAGTTTAGTTGTCTATATAAAGATAAGATCTAAACCCTGAAACGTGTTAGCATAAGTAAGAGAGGATGCAAAGGGAATGAAGGGATGAGCAGAGAGCACATTCAGATCAGCGAAGCATTTAGATAGAGTTCAATGACCGAGCTAAGCAGTGAAGGACATAATAGAGATAAACTTGATAGATGAGATCAAAACATACTATAAAGAGAAGATCTGTAATCAGCATACAATGCAAACTGAAGGATCAGCTACAGAGACATTCTAACAAGTGTATCAGGGTAAATATCTTAACCGAGTGCTTTTTACAGACCTATTGTAATCTCTTAACCAAGTGCTTACTTTATTGTAAGTTTTAAATCCTTTAGTAAGGTAGACTGTATAAGTCTTTTATCTCTTAACAAGGAAGACCCCTCACAGGGTAGATCATATTTTTTGATCAAATTTGTAGCCCTAATAGGAAAACTTTATACTGTAGTAGTGAAGATTTGTGGATGTCATCCCCACCCCATTTTTACCTTTCAAGGGTTTATGGGTAACCAAATTTAATATGTTATGAACACTTTCTTGAATGATGCTTAGTATATTTGTTACTTTGTTTTGATGAAGTTTTGTTGAAGCTATGAAAAAGTTTTATGCAATGTTAAAATGGATTAGTAGGTGATATCTGATTCACCCTCCCCTCTCAGTATCACATTTCCCAACTATATTTCCAACAATTGGTATCAGAGCTTTAAGGCTTCTCATAGAAAGTCTAACCACTTGAAGAAAAAGATCTTGAGATGGAAGTTTATAAGATGGGAAAGGTTATAGAGAATCAGAAGAATTGATGTACAGTTGGCATTACAACAACTGGAAGCAGCCAGAGGTGAACTGAAGAAATCTTTAAGCAGGAGAAGAGAAATTGCTATTCAGCAAAATGATTAACAATATCAAGAAGAAGATACCACTAGACTATTTGATAATGGGAACTCTGCAGAAAGTGACAAAGCCATAAAAGAGCTACTGGAGAAAAATACCATACTAAATGATGACATCATAAATCTAAAGAGAGAATAAGGAATTCAATCTGTCAAACTCTGTTAAGTAGTTCAACAGAAAAAGAAAGCTAAAGAAGATAATACAATGGCTAAAGAAGATAAAAGACAAATATCAATGAGACTTGATGAGAGAACAAGTGACATGCAAAGGTTGAGCAACAATCAATTAGACATGGTAAATCAACTGCTGCTGGTTAATTAAGAGTTGGGTAGTAAAGATATGGAAATCAACAATCTAAGATTTGAAAATGATCAACTAAGAAATGAACTGAGATCTGAAAAGGAAATTAATGAAAGGATGAACAAACCTAATGAAGCTGCAAAATACTTTGAAAAGTTGTTAAGGTCACCTAGAAGATCTGGTGATAGATCTGGACTTGGACTAAATGGGCATTCATCATCCACTGAAGAAGGAGAATCATCAAAGAGTGGAGAGAAAAAAAAATGCAAAAGCAAAGAACAACAAGCCCACTTGCCATCATTTTGGAAAGCCAGGATATACAACCAAAAAATTCAATCTGTCAGACTCTATTAAGTAGTTGAATAGAAAAAGAAAGTTGAAGAAGAAAATACAATGGCTAAAGAAGATAAAAGACAAATATCAATGAGACTTGATGAGAGAACAAGTGACATGCAAAGGTTGACCAATAATTAATTAGACATGGTAAATCAACTGCTGTTGGTTAATCAAGAGTTGGGCAGTAAAGATATGGAAATCAACAATCTGAGATCTGAAAATGATCAACTAAGAAATGAACTGAGATCTGAAAAGGAAATCAATGAAAGGATGAACAAACCTAATGAAGCTGCAAAATACTTTGAAGAGTTGTTAAGGTCACCTGGAAGATCTAGTGATAGATCTGGAATTGGACTAAATAAGCATTCATCATCCACTGAAGAAGGAGAATCATCAAAGAGTGGAGAGCAAAAAAATGCAAAACCAAAGAACAACAAGCCCACATGCCATCACTATGGAAAGCCAGGATATACAACCAACATATGCAGAAGAAAACATGGTAAGTCTGATCTTAAACATAAATTTAATGGGCATTGCTTTAACTGTAAGAAACATGGACATCAGGCCCATGAATGTAGGTCTAAGGTCAATAGTCCATCTACCTCACCAAAATTTCAAGGACACTATTTCAATTGTCAAAAGTATGGGCATAGAGCATTTGAATGCAGATCTAAACATAAATGGTCATCAAATGAACAGACTAAGTCACTTGTGAAGAATAACACATACAATTGGGATTATAACACTTGGTACAATTACCATTATTGTGGAAAATATGGACACATTGGAGAAAATTGTTTGAAGACTCATTTTAGAGGAAAATCTAAAAGTTGGATGAATGGAAGCATGGTATGTTACAAATGTAACAAGATAGGTCACCTAAAGAAAGGTTGTAGATCACCTATATCGAGAAATGATCAAAATCAGAATGAAGATATTCGTGAGAAATTGAGAAATTAGATGAATAAAACTTGGAAGAAGAAAGAAGAAGAAAGCACAAGTGAAGCTTGTGCATCTGAGGTCACCCAGTCCGATGGATCAGGGGATCACACTTCTTCTAACTAAGCAAAGAAGGTATGTTTGGAACTGAGTGTTACAATGGTTTATCTTACATCATTTCCTAACATAAGTTGAGTAAAATTCCATATCTGCATAGATAAAGATGCAATAGGACATATTTGAGCAAAGTAGAGCATTTCATTTTTTATGCCGAGCGTCAG
The DNA here is from genome assembly GCA_027943335.1 of Chamaecyparis obtusa. Lineage (NCBI taxonomy): Eukaryota > Viridiplantae > Streptophyta > Pinopsida > Cupressales > Cupressaceae > Chamaecyparis > Chamaecyparis obtusa. Next base: position 151,218 of record BSBK01006041.1, read on the forward strand.
TTTTTTGATCGAGTTATCAATGTATGCCAAGTACCTATGGTAGCCGAGATATGATGTACACCGAGCTATGTCTGAATGGTTATATCAACCGAGCTTGTGTTAGCCAAGGTTAACATAGGTTTGCCAAGACAATTGTATTCCACTTAAAAATTTATATGGAGCATTTATGAGGCCCTAATTTGACTTTTTGGAATCTATAAAGAAGAATGTTGCCATTCATTTCATTTCACCTAGAGAATTGAAATTTATTTGAGAGATTCAGAGAGTGAGTAACCAGTTTATCAAAGGGCAATTCCAAATCTTTTTAGCGTGTCATCGGTGAATCATCTGCAGAACACTTATGAAAAGGTACCCTACTGAGCAATATTTCTTTTCGAGAAATTTTAAGTTATAAATGGCATCATCATCATCTACTACAATGAAGAAACAAGGGATGGAGGTTTTCAACGCACAGTTGGTAAGAAACGAAGTTTGTAAGCTGCAGAAGTTCAAGGCAATTCTGGAGAGCGCGATTAAAGGAGATCTTACTAGTAGTATATCCTCAATTCCGAAGAATGTGTTGGTAATGAATGACATTAGGTCTTGTTATATGTGCAAAATAGGAGAAATCAGAGATTATGAGATCGGGGAGGCATATGGAAAATTTTGTGACAATGGTTTATTGAAGCTAGAATACAAATCGGTTGCCAAGCAAGGGTTAGTTCATGCCCTAGATTTTTTGTAGAATTTCAGAGTTGAATGGATAAAGATTGTATTAAGTCGAGTGCATGATATGCAATTGCAGCTGGAAGATGGACCAGTTAAGATAATGAAGGAAATGATTCACCGAATAACAGGATACCCTACAATTTTAGGAAAAAGAACAATGAAATGTTTAAGTAAGGAAGAAATTTAGGCAAACACACAGGTAGTTTGGAACAAGCGTGGAATGATGATTTCCACCATCATTGATCTGGAGATTGACTTTGCAGTTAGGGTTATTTCACACAAACTCTACCAATCTAGTCAGTTGGACAATGTCCCATTTTTAGAAGTGGACTAGGCATGGAAGATTATTAAGAAAGGACACAATTATGATCTCACCGAGCGCCAGCTGACTCAGCTTGCTGAGAACCTAACCTCAATCTGAAAAGAAAATAATTCTGTGTAAGCTTAGTTCTTTTCTCATCTATCTATTCTTTTATATTCATAAGTGTTTTCCTACTGTTGGAGGTGTGATATGGGACAAGAAGAAACCAATTACAGTTCAAATTAATGAGTTCATAGGTCAGATAGGAGAAATTTTTAATGATGTAATAGAGAATTATTTCATTGAGATCAAGAAGAAAATGAAGAAGAGGAGTAGGATCCCTGTGTCTTTAGTTGAGAAGTATAGCCAAGATAAATGCTTTCTAGTTGACACAGATTTCACCTATGTACAAGCTATTTTACCGAGGGTTTCATGGCTAATACCATTACCTTATGAGGTAAACATTGATGAGGCTACAACTACTATAACATCCCTTCTAGCTGAAGAAATTGATAATAAGGCTCCTTATTTTGGAACATATGAAGAATCCAAATCCAAAATAACTATGGGATTGAAGGCTGCAATTGTAGAGAGAAAGATGAAGAAAATTGTGAAAAATCTAGAAAAATTGATGGAAGAAACAGAAGAAAATGCACCACTTGAATTAACTCAAGGCCTGGGAAAAGATAAAATAAGTGATCATAGTGAAAGTGAAGAAGAAGAAGAGGTAGAAGTACAAAAGAAGAAAGGCAAGAAGACAGTACTTGCTGAGCCCACAACCAAAAAGATACAAAAACCTAAAATTACATCAATGCTTGTGCTTAGGCCTAGAACAAGGGTAGTCTCTTCACCTACTGAGACATAAAAGAAATCCCCTGCATCAGGAATTTGTTAAGCCTAAGGTAGTGCCGACTCAGGCAAACAAAAGGCCTAGAAGAAAACTACATTACATATGGTTATGATGCTTCATAAACTATTTCTAGAGAAATACTTCACAATCCCCACTCTTGAAGAAATCAGGCATGCCAAAAACAAGGGGGAAATGAAATGACATGACATATTTAGGCATAAAGGGAGGTAACAAAATTTTGTATGTATATATATCTTAGGGGGAGTATTCTGCTAATACTATGTACTTTTGTAAATACACATGTAATGTCATGACAATGTTTTTGCCACTAATGTCAAAGGGGGAGATTGTAGATCTCTATAGTTTTGTTGACTATTAGTGACTTACACTTAGTCATTATGTAGGCAATGATGACCGGTCATCACTGTGACTGAGTCATCATGTGTAGGCCGAGTCATGTATTGTATACTTACTGAGCAGTACTACTGTCGGGTAAACCAATGGTCACTATGTATTTTTGTATTAGCCGAGTTAAGTTTTTGCCAAGCTATGTAAGTAATGAATACTAAGCGACAGAGATATCAGAAAATGTCAAGTACAGTGAATGCTGAGTACCAGGGACATCAATTACCGAGTTAGCTAGAAATGACATATGAGTTTGTTATGGCACATTGATTGAGGTAAAACATTTTGGCCGAAATTCATGTTTTGTATTTTGTTTTTTGAGGAAATCAAGGAGGTGATTACACATCTATTTTGCAATCATTAATCCCTATGCAACACTTAGAGCCAATCAGAAATTATTAAAGCTTAAGCGACAAAAAGAGTAAATCTAGATCATAGATCTTGAATCTTGAAGTAGTTTAGTTGTCTATATGAAGATAAGATCTGAACCCTAAAATGTGTTAGCATAAGTAAGAGATGATGCAAAGGGAATGAAGGAATGAGAAGATAGCACATTCAGATCAGTGAAGCATTTAGATAGAGTTCAGTGACCAAGCTAAGAAGTGAAGGACATAATAGAGATAAACTTGATAGATGAGATAAAAACAATACTGTAAAGAGAAGCTTTGTAATTAGCATACAGTGCAAACTGAAGGATCAGGTACCGAGTGGTTTTAACATACCTATTGTAATCTCTTAACCGAGTGCTTACTTTATTGTAAGTTTTAAATCCTTTAGCAAGGTAGACTGTATAAGTCTTTTAGCTCTTAACAGGGCAGACCCCTCACAGGGTAGATCATATTTTTTGATCAAATTTCTAGCCCTAATAGGAAAAATTTATACTGCAATAGTGAAGATTTGTGGGTGTCAACCCCACCCCATTTTTACCTTTCAAGGGTTTATGGGTAACGAAATTTACTGTGTTATGAGCACTTTCTTGAATGATGCTTAGTATATTAGTTACTTTATTTTATTGAAGTTTTCTTGAAGCTATGCAAAAGTTCTATGCAATGTTAAAATGAATTAGTAGGTGATATCTGATTCACCCACCCTCTTAGTATCACATTTCCCAACTATATTTCCAACATGTACATGGCTATGATATGGTCCTGAAACAAGCACTTTGAAAACATGGTTTTTAAACATTCCTACTAAAAAGCAATTTATACCATGTGGGTATTTAAATAAATTACATATTTTAAAAGTAAAATCCAAGAACTACATTTTCTAGTACTAAATTTTTTTGAGATTCAATCTCTAAGTGCCTCAAATTTAGACATCAATTGACAAAAAAATTTAAAATGGGGGAAAAAACTTCCACATTTTTCCCAAAAGTGGGACTCAACTTCTTGTAGCCACCCACACACACACACACACACACACACATAGATATATATATGTGTGTGTGTGTGTGTGTGTCTCTCTCTCTCTCTCTCTCTCTCTCTCTCTATATATATATATATATATATATATATATATATATATATATATATATATATATATATATATATATATATATTTTCACTAGTATTAACTCAGTGTTTATTCGACTGAAGCTACAAAAACATCAACACTCCCTCTTAGGTAGGGATGATAAATCAATCCAATGTCAACACTTAAGACACTTGACAACATCAATCATATGATGTAAGAAATAAAGGCATCATCCTAAAGATGTAGTCAATAGAAACATAGTATCAATATGTGGATTGCCTCCATCGACAATTCTGTCCACAAGTTCTTAGGTGGATTGCCTCCCTCGACAATTCTATCCACAAGCGCTCAGGTGGATTTCCTCAATTGATGATTCTATCCACAAGATCTTGAGTATTGGCCAATCAGAATGTCAACACATGACATTCACCAAATACTCTGAGTATTGGCCTATCAGAACATCAACATATGATATTCACCAAGTACTCAATAAGGTACTGGCCTGCATAATATCGACACATGATATTCACTGAATACCTATCATATATCTATACAAACAACTCATAGACCGTCAATGACATCTAACACTTAGTTGTTGATTTACAAGATATATCTATGCAAACAACTTATAGACCGTCAATTTAATGACATCTAACACTTAGTTGTTTCTTTACAAGATGTATCTATACAAGCAACTTATAGACCATCAATTTAACAATATCTAACACTTAGTTGTTGCTTTACAAGATAAATTTATGAAAACAACTCATAGACCGTCAACTTAATGACATCAAACACTTATTTGTTTCATTAATTCATCATGATCTATTTCAACATTATAAATAATCTATATCATGATTTAAGTTATTGTAAGATCGTCACCTTCCAATAACTTCTGCAAATACAAGTGATAATCATTTGGAAGTCATCACTTCCTCATGATTTACAGAGGGTGTAGGCCCATTAAAAACATTCATGATTCATTAGTATAATAATCAATTATACCATGTTTACCTCTAAAGTGTTTCACCTTCAATAGTGAACTCCCTCTCAATCAACATGATCAAGATTGTCACAAGTTGACTGAACCATCTACTCCCTTTGAAGCTCAAGTTTATCGACTTCTTTCCCTCTTTTGAAATGTCAGACTCCCTTTTTATCTAGTCTCAATCATCAATTCATTTGCAAGCATCAAGTTCTTTCTCCCTTGAATGCAATTAGCTTGTGCTTTTGTCCTAAAGGTATGTCAGAGAGAGATTACAAATAGCTCACTAAACTATCTCAATCATAAATACCAATGATAGAAGCATACAAGATTTTACTAACCAGTAGTATAAAATTAATTAAAAACTCAAAAATTATTTGCATTAATAAAACATGAAATACTTATCTCTTTATAAATTTCAAGTATTTCATTCTATAAGGTGAGCTCATATAGAAAATATCATGCTAATTCACAGACTGACAATTGTTTGCCACACACAATCGTTTGAATGCCGCTGATGACTCTAGGCCGAAGTGTCCCTCAAGGTCCCTTCAAGTGCTATGGGACCGTGTTGCCGGGGCCTACAATAGCCTATCTTGGTTTTTAGAGATTCAATTTTGTTTAAATTTGGCAACACATTCTCGGTTGATGTCAAAACTCATAGTGTTCCTCAATTCAAACAACCAACATTGCATTGTTAGAATAACTGAGAGGGGGATGAATTAGTTATCCATAGTCCCAAATCAAGATGTATAATCCAAAACAATATACTTTAACTTTTGCAGCTCGGTAACTTAAAATACTATATTGTCTATGCTTTTAATAATTACCAATCAATAATAAACTAATGATTACCGACCAAATCTAACATGTAATATGTAAATTATGATAACAAACAATCATCACAATGAACACATAACTCAAAATATTTAACGTGGAAACCCTATGAAGGGAAAAACCACTTGGGACCAGCAACCCAAAAATGTTCACTCTTCTGAAGTGAGGTCAGTGAAGACCCAACCCTGTTAAAGGTTACAAACACACTATTAGGTGTGACCTTGTTAGAGGATTTTAGACCAACCATTATCGTCCAACCAACATTCACTATGGGGTTGATAGGCTAACAATGATCATTCTATGAATGAAACATATAAGACTTTCAAGTCCACTCGGTTAAGAGATTTCTCTATTTACAATGGTTAAAATGTAACATCAATTTGATTTGATTACAATACAACTTCAATTGTAGATGTTCAGATCTATTTTATGCTCATTCAAATCCTTTGATCAGTATTCAATTCTATATCAACAATAATCAATGACTTACTGTCTCTCGGTAATAGCTTTCTAACGCTTGGTACACTCTGTAGTTTGATTCTCCTTAACCAGTTTGATTAGGCATACATGAAGCTTGTTCATGTGATAATTCTGCAGTCCTTCTTCTAGCATAAGTTTCATAATGAAACTCTGGTCTCTTAAATAGACAAGTAAACCATTTTCTTTTCCTCCATAAGATTTTGCCGCTTATTCTCCTTCGTCCATTTTTCCGCTTAAACCTTCCTCGGCAATTGTGCTAGTAAAACATTTTGATTTCATCCTTTAGATATTCCTTGAATTATGCTAGCCATTGATCTTCATAACAAACATTATCTCCATCACTGATTTCGATGTACTTTATGGCTCAGCAATCCCTAAGGGATAAACTAATCATTCAGTTCCTTTTCTCCTACTTAGTTAACAAAAAAATGTGTCAATGAACAAAAGCTCAGTTTATACTGTCCTCTATATACACTACATCCCATAAGTATATATTGAAATTCTTCATCAACCGACCACACTGCCTTGTGTCTTTTAGCTCTTTTCTTCATCATAGATGAATGAAACATAATCAAGTCAATAACATAAGGTCATAGACTCATCAGAAAGTTACACAATGTATTCCTTATCCTCATCTATCATATACATCTTCCTCATGTAGATATTTCTATTCTTCATCTCTTTTACTCCTTTTCTACAGATGTTTAGTTATAGTAACTCACAAAATAAGTACTATCAAACTAGTTGACATCAATGACAACATATTACTAATTTTATCATATGTCATATCTAATTAGTAACTCGGTGATTTCTAATCATAGATTCTTCAATCAGGTTCTAAATCAGTTGTAGTTCATCAATCTCTCCCTTTGGCATTGATGGCAACTCAAGTAATCTGAAATATACCATACACATACCAAACATGTAAGTACTACAACTCTATGAACAAATATTGCACAAGCTCTCCCTAGCTTAATATGTTTAATCACTACATTACTTCAATAGCATTACCAATGTAGCCTTGACATTCTACAAATATGATCTTTTTAGCTCTCAAATTCCTTCTTTTGTTCTTAGGAACTGATCTTTAGTGCTCTCCCTTTTTTTAGTTTGTCTCTCCCTTAGACAGATGTTTCAGTGTTCTCATCAGTGCATCTAGTTTCATATGGTTTATCTCTCGCTTTGACAACAATGCCAAAGAAACAAATAAACATGCAGCTCTGTAGTAGCCATGTAATTATCTATTGTCCAGTGCATTCTCTGTATCTCTATATACTGATATGCCATTTTTTTCTAGTTCTCCAAACTTTTCACAACCTTAGACATGCTCCAAAGTGTGAACTATGCTGCATCAACATGTATGATCTGCTGATAAGATTAGGCTGATGCAACATTCAGATCACATTAGTGACTGGTAGACAGGGGACAAACTCCAAGTCTAGTCCTCAAGTACTCAAATGTATCCTTAGGTAGAGGATTTGTAAATATGTCTACAAGTTGTTCTTTTGATGTAAAAAACTCTAGCTTAACTTTCTTCTCCTATACTTGTTCTCTTAAGTAGTGATACTTAATAGATATATGCTTTGTTTTAGAGTGCATCACTAGATTCTTTGAAATGTTTATTGCACTTGTGTTATCACAATATATAATCACTGGCTCAGTGATTATCTCATTCATACGTTCCAATACTTGCTTAATATATGCAATATTTGAATAGTTTGTAGCAGCAACAACATACTTTTCTTTGGCTGTGGACTGAGAAATGCAAGCCTACTTCTTACTTGTCCATGTAACAAGTCTTTCACCAAAGAAAAATGCTGCTCCGGTAGTACTTTTTTTGTCATCCACATTTCCAACCCAATCAGCATCGGTATAGACTCTGAGTTCAAATTTTCCTTCCTTAGGATACCATAATCCATAATCTTCAGTTTTCTTTAGGTATCTTAGGATTATGTTTGTAGCAACCATGTGTGACTCTCTAGGGTTTGCAGAAAATCTTGTAATAATTCCCACAACATGTGCTATGTCTGGTCTACTATGCACTACATACATTAACTTACCAATCATTGATCGGTACAGTGTCTAGTTCACCTTTGTAGTTTCATCTTCCTTAGTTTATATCCAGTAGCCATCCATGTTCCCACAGGTTTAGCATCTTCCATGCCAAATATCTTCAGTACTTCCTTGATATATTTAGATTGTGTGATGAATATACCATCATTCTGTTGAATCACTCGTAGTCCTAGAAAGAACTTAATCTCTCCGAACATAGACATTTCAAATTCACTTCTCATTTCATTAGCAAATGACTTACAGATTTGATCTTGTCCTCCAAATATAATGTCATCCACAAATATTTTAGCAATAAGAATAGTATCATCAGTATATCCTTTCATATACAAATTGTTGTTCTCACTTGTTCTAAAAAATCCAATACTTAACAAATAAGTATACAGCCTCTCATACTAGGCTCTCGATGCTTGCTTCAAACCATATAAAGCTTTATGTAATCTACATACCATGTCTTTGTTTTATGGATCAACGAACCCTTCAGGTTGTTCTATGTAGATTTCTTCTTCAAGTATTCCATTCAGAAATGCTGACTTGACATCCATTTGATAAACTTTGAACTTTTTGTGTCCAGCATATGCAAGTAACATTCTGACTTCTTTTAATCTAGCAACAAGTCCAAATGTTTCACCATAGTCAATTCCTTCCTCTTGTGCATATCCTTTACATACCAATCTCGCTTTATTCCTTGTTACCTCTCCATTCTCATTCTGATTATTTTTTAATATCCACTTAGTACCAATAACATTCTTGTCTTTCGGTCAGGGTACTAAGGTCCAGGTTTCGTTCTTCTTTATTTTCTTTATTTCCTCTTTCATTGCATTAACCCATTCTTCATTTTCTAATGCAACTTTTACATTATTCGGTTCATAATCACAAACTAGACATGTACCTTGTCTTGCTTTACTCCTTGTTTGCATGCCAACTTGTTTGTCTCCAATGATTTGCATCTTAGGATTATGTCTTCTGACAAAACTCACCAGTATCCGATTTATTCTTTCTTGTTCATCCTATGCAGGTTCATTTACTTGCTCAGTGGGTGCTTCCTGCTCGTCCATTTCTCTTTCCTGCTCCTTGGTATTATTTTTCTGTTGACCGGTTGTCATTATCTGTGGCTTCGATAGATACTCAGGTTGTTCAATGTAAGTGAATCTATTGTAGTCTTCCAATTCTTTTCTTCTTTCTTCTGTATTCTTATCATCAAACTCATCAACTCGAACATTAGTACTCTCAATCATTTTATTTGTAACTTTGTTCAGACACTTATATGCTTTACTTTTACCGGAATATCCTAGAAATATCCCCTCATCAACTTTTGAGTCAAACTTACCATTTCTTTCATCTTTCAAAATAAAACATTTGCTTCCAAAAATTTTGAAATAACTTATAGTGGGTTTGTGTCCAAACCATAGCTCATAGGGTGTCTTATTAGTGTCCTTCTTCATTTGTACTTGGTTTAGCACATAAACTGCAGTGCTAACAGCTTCTCTCCAGTATGTCTGGGCAACATTCTTTTCTATCATTAATGTTCTTGTGCAGTCAACAATTGACCTATTCCTCCTTTCAGCAATGTCATTTTGTTGTGGTGTCCTCGGTGCAGAGACGTGTCTTTTAATACCATGCTCATTACAAAAATTAGTAAATTAATCAGAGATAAATTCACCTCCTCTATCAGATCTTAAGCATTTCAAATCTTTACCAGTCTTTTTCTCTACTTTTTCTTTATACCACTTAAACATCTTGAATGCCTCATATTTTTCTTTTAATAACATGACAGTCATCAACCTAGTATAATCATCAACAAAAGGAATAAAATATTTGTCTCCATAATAACTTTGAGTTCTCATAGGACCACATAGGTCGGTATGCACTAACTCAAGTATCTTCTTTGTTGAAAAGTCTTTTCTTTTGAAACTAGATTTAGTCATCTTACCCTTTTGACATTCATGACACATAACATGATCTAGCTTAGATAAGTTAGGCAGACCTCTAACTCTTTTCCTTTTACTGATCTTAATCATGTTATCAAAATTCACACAGCATAACCTTTTATGCCACAAGCATGCATCTTCATCTTTTATTATTAAACAAGAAGACTGATCATTATCAAGATAAAACAGATTACCTCTAGATTGTGTACCAGTTCCAACAAGTCTTCCTCCATCATCAAATATTTTCACCTTTTTGCTCTCAAAAGCAACTCGGTGGCCTGAATTGTTCAGTCGTGCCACACTTAGCAAATTATCGTTCAGTCCTTTTACCCAATAAGCATTTTCACATTTTAATCTATCGTTTATCATCAGGGATCCTTTACCTTTTACCATGCAGGGTGCATCATTTCCCATTCTTACAGATCCTCCATTGTATTCTTCAAGATAATCAAATTTTTCTTCATCACCAATCATGTGATGTGTACATCCACTATCTATAATCCATGTATCATTCTTATTAACCTTAGAGATAAGTGTTGTCTCTACATACCTTTCATCCTCTTTGAAATCATCCTTCATTGCCAGAAATAAAACCTCCACATCATCATCAGTGTCGGTATCGGTGATATCTTCTTCCTCAGTAATGTATCATACCTTCTTGCCTTTGTCATTATTATCTCGGTTATCTCTGTTGTAGTGTCGGTAGCCTCTGTTGTATCTTCTCCCATAGCTTCCTTCAGATCGGTCTTTGGTTCTTTCTTCATCTTTCTTATGTGGACATCTAGCAACAATGTAACCAACTTCTTTACAGTTAAAGCATGCTAAAGGTAACTTGTCTCTATACCTTCCTTTACCTTTAGGTAACCTTCTGGCCATAAGAGCTTCAAGTTCATCAAGCTCATCACCAGTATTATTGTCACTATCATCATTCTTATTTCTAGACTTACCAATCTTCAGAGAAGTCATAAAAGAGGATTCAACATTGGGTACTACACTATTATCATAATTATTCAGTTCAAATGTTGTAAGCTTTCCAATCAGATTATCAAGAGTAAGTGTGTTGTTAGGTGTTGACCTATTTTCATGAATTGCAGATATTCTGATGGCATAGATAGGCAATAAGGTCCTTAGAATTTTTCTTACCACAATGTCTTCATTAATGACTCCATCTGATGCTCTAATAGCATGAACTACCTCCTTTATTATGTTTGTGTACTGCACAATGTTTTCACCTTCTTTCATCTTCATGTCATCAAATCTCCCTCTTAAGCTTTCAGATCTTGCTGTCTTGACATTCGCATCACCACTATAAACTTGAGCTAACTTATCCCACATCTAGTTAGCAGTAGTATAGTCCTTGATATCTTCAAATTTGGCATCTAAACAGGTAGCAACAATCTCCATCATAGTAACATTATGTTCATGCCTGTCCCTTAGTAGATCAAGGGTCAAGGGACCATTGGGTGGTGCAAGGTATCCATTTGTCATCAGATCTAGGGAAGAATTCCCAATCCTAGATATATGTAGCTTCATTCGACTTTGCCATATTGTGAAGTTATCTTTGTTTAGCTTTGGCACTTCCCTCTTAAACATTTTGAGACCTTTGTGATCAAGTCCTTAAAACTCTATTCCAAGCAACCAATGCTTTGATACCAATTATTAGAATAACTGAGAGAGGGGTGAATCAGTTATCCACAGTCCCAAATCAAAATGTATAATCCAAAACAATTTACTTAAACTTCTATAGCTCGGTAACTTAAAATACTATATTGTCTGTGCTTTTACTGATTACCAGTCAATAACAAACTAATGATTACCAACCAAATCTAACATATAATATGTAAAGTATGATAACAAACAATCATCACAATGAACACAACACAAAAGATTTAACGTGGAAACCTTGTGAAGGGAAAAACTGGGACCGACAACCTAAAAATGTTCACTCTTCTAAAGTGAGATCAGTGAAGACCCAACCCTGTTAAAGGTTACAAACACGCTGTTAGGTGTGACCTTGTTAGAGGATTTTAGACCAACCATTATCATCCAACCAGCATTCACTATGGGGTTGACAGGATAACAATGCTCATTCTATGAATGAAACATATAAGACTTTCATTTCCACTCGGTTAACAGATTTCTCTGTTTACAATGGTTAAAATGTAAAAGTAGTTTGATCTGATTACAATACAACTTCAATTGTAGATGTTCAGATCTATTTTATGCTCATTCAAATCCTCTGATCAGTATTCAATTCTGTATCAACAATAATCAATGACTTATTGTCGCTTGGTAATAGCTTTCTGAAGCTCGGTAAACTCTGCAGTTTGGTTCTCCTTAACTAGTTTGATCAGGCATACATGAATCTTGTTCATGTGATAATTCTGTAGTCCTTCTTCTGGCATAAGCTTCATAATGAAACACTGGTCTCTTAAATAGACAAGTAAACTATTTTCTTTTCCTCCATAAGATTTTTCCACTTATTCTCCTCCATCCATTTTTCCACTTACACCTTCCTCGACAATAGTGCTAGTAAAACATTTTGATTTCATCCTTTAGATCTTCCTTGAATTATGCTAGCTATTGATCTTCATAACAAACATTATCTCCATCATTGATTTCAATGTACTTTACAACTCAATAATCCTTAACGGTTAAACTAATCATTTAGTTCCTTTTCTCTTGCTCGGTTAACAAAGAAATGCGTCAGTGAACACAAGCTTGGTTTATACTATGCTCGGTATACACTACATCCCATTGGTGTATACTGAAATGCTTTATCAACCAACCACACTGCCTTGTGTCTTTCAGCTCTTTTCTTCATCATAGATGAATGAAAAATAATCAAGTCAATAACATAAGGTTATAGACTCATCAGCAAGTTACACAATGTATTCCTTATCATCATCTGTCATATACATCTTCCTCATGTAGATATTTCTATTCTTCATCTCTTTTACTCCTTTTCTATAGATGTTTAGTTATAGTAACTTACAAAATAAGTACTGTCAAATTAGTTGACATCAATGACAACAGATTACTGATTTAATCATATGTCATATCTAATCAGCAAATCGGTGATCTCTAATCATAGATTCTTCAATCAAGTTCTAAATCAGTTCTAGTTCATCATGCATATCTTTCAAACCGTCAATCGCAGCACTGAACCGTCTATTCCAATAGCTCTAAATGGTCGACTAAACACTATTGACAACCTTGTTTGGCACACACAGTTGTTCAAACGCTGCCAACCACTCTGGGGCGAGGAAGAGGATGCGTGCAAATATGTATTTAGATGGAAAAGGGCTTCTGGTCCATTTTGAAATTTGATCATGTATTTGGATCATGGAATGTTATTTGGATCATGTATTGATCATATTGTAACCCAATCTTACATGTAAGCCTTAATGGCACTGATAAGCCTAAAAGGTACCTAGGGGTCACTAGGAATGGTTATGTATTGATCCTAGGTTAGGGGTTGATGAAAATAACCTGTAAGGGTCTATAAATATGTACTAAGGCCATTAGAGCCTTTACATAGTGTTAAAAGAACTAAATGTGAACAATCTTGTAAATTGCCTATATTGGCAATATAAGCTAAATAGGGCTTAATTGGAGTTAGTAGGGGTTAGTAGGAAGTCTAAGTTAGTTTGGTTTGTAAAGGTTGTCTCTAAACCTTTTATAAGTAGTTAGAGTGGGCAAAGGGTGTTGGGTTGTCGATTTGACAACTTTTGTTGTCAACTTGACAACTAATTCTAGTGTTTATCATTAACAATCAATTAGTTAGGGGATAGCTAGAAATTAGTTTGTAGGTTCCAGTCGGTCTTTTGGAAGATTAGAGTCTATTTGGAAGGGATCGACATGAGTGGACAGGCCTAGAATTTTGTTGATCTTAAATGGATTGAGTTTTTATTAACTTGAATCAATAAAATCAAAATTTCTCTACACATTGGTATTCCACTGGCCTACAGGTACAGTAAAAAATAGTGAATTGTTATACTTGATCTAAATGTGATCATTGTTTAGTTTGATGTAGGAATGTTTATTTGCATTTTTTTTGAATTGGCTATAATATCTTTTGATTACCTTCATCATTGAAAACACCAAGGATTTATGTGGTGTATTGATAGTGACTAGTGCAGGGGTACAATCAGCAACTAAGGGACCCTGCAATACTATAACCACAAGACCCTGAAACATCAAGGAAAAACAAAACAACTGCCTTCAAATGAGCCAAGGAAGTAATATTGAGCATCTTGATGGTGTTCCTATCCTCCAAAGGGTGGTCCAAAATACCAGGGGTATCAATAACCTGATACCTCAAGTACTTATAATTAGTATGCCCGACAAACAGAGACTTAGTAGTAAAAGCATAAGGTTGCACATCCACATCCGCCCTAGTAATCTTATAAGTAAAAGAACTCTTGCCAACATTAGGGTACCCATAGATCAAAATAGGCCTGGTATTGGGGTCAATAGACAACAACCTTGCCATATGTTACCTCACCTATTTGAGGTCATGTCTTTATATTGTGACTATCCCGTGTAATAGGGAACACACCAATGAATATAAACATTTGATTCCACGTGATCTTGGATAGGTTGTGACTTATAAATATTTCCTTATATTATATTTATACATTTATGCATTCATTTCATTACTTTTCTTATTATTATAGTCAAGGAATTGACTGTTATTGAGGACAGTGACTGGCATTTGTAGCACAGTCAGCAAGTTAAAGGTTTGAATCCTCCATAATATGTAAGGCACTCCCACCTCTATGTTAAATTTGGTTTGGTGGGAGATTTCCATTGATTTATTGTATGTATTACATCTTTCTTTGAATGTAGAGAAGTTGAATAGAAGGTGAGAAGAGACAGAGACATGCTTGGTGAAATCACAGTGAAAGGAGTTGAAGGTAAGCACCAGTCATGGCTGGAAGTGACCCAATAATTGGAGAGGATAGATGATTGATGGGAAGGTCCTTTGGGATGTATTAGAAGGTGTTGGGACTGGTGTTGAGGTTGGGTGTTGCAGGGAAGGGTATTTTCTACGAAATCCTTGGTTTCTAGCCCAAATAGTGAGGGTTTATTGAATGGGAGTGTAGATGGGTGAGTATGGGAAAACTAAGTTGAAAATTGGTTGTCTTTTATCCTTTATCAAGACTATTTGGGGTTTTGGAGTCCTGGAAGTGAGTGGTTCTAGGAGTTGCTTTGTTAGGTGAGTCCAATTAGGCCTAGTTGAAGGGTTAGGGGGTGAAGGAAGTCTTCACCAATCAAAGAATTAAAGTTTGAGATTGATATAAATTTAGTAACTCTGAAAGGGTACTAGAAAATTTAAAACAATTTCTAGGTTGTTTGGGGAGTTTGAGATTAAATTGTCGATTTTAGTGTTGGAAGGGCTACTAGGTAGGCCTAGAAGGGATATAGAAGAGGAAGGGTGAAAGATGAGTTAATTGGATTGAATGGGAAGTTTTAACATGGAAAATATAGCATTTTGAGATGATATAAGGTGTTAGGATCAGGGTGTGAAGTCTAGTTTGAGTTTTCGTGTGGTGGAGGTACTAGGTGCACTAGGTGGCCTAGGATAGAGTTGATGCTAGAAGGCATTGGAACAAGGAAACAAGGAAGTGAATTTGAGTAGTATGTTTGTGGGAGTGACTTATAAAGTCAAAGAACTCAACTAGATCCTTGAGTGAGGTTAATTCCTTGAGTGGATTCCAAGTTATTTGTAGAATCCTCGAGTTGAGTTAGTCTCCTTAGGGTGATAGTAAATATTGTCAAGGTTTATAGTAACAAGGAATGTAAGTCTCCTTAGGGTGATAGTGAATGTTGTCGAGTCAGTCTCCTTAGGGTGATAGTAACAATATACATCAATAAACATACAAGCATAACTATAAGGCATGGGAAATTTACAAAGCATAAGACATCCACATAAACATAAATTAGTATACATCAATACACCAAACACATGACTTACATACCTAAAACATAAAAAAAATATATTCATAGGTCATGAAGCCAAATATATATGTCCAATAATGTCATACATTGAATATATTCAATATAGTTAAACTGGCTTCGTCAAATCCAAATGGATGTACAACGTATCACTTATATAATATACAAAAAATATGTCTACTAATGCCATATAGGAATACAATCTATATCCCTAATGTAGTCCTTTCCAGCCAGAAGGAAAATAAATCCTGAGCTATCTTCGATCATCATGTCGATGGAGATGCAGTGGATGTTGTAGTCTTCCGAGTGTGCTCACTCATCCTCCTATCTAGACTCTTATGTAGCTCGAGCTGATAAAAAAGAAGCATCAATAACTAATATACATCAAAATTGAATTATAAAATGACATAAAATAGAATATTCTCTTACTGCTAGCAAATAGTCACTATGTACATCCACCAAAGGTGGATGTTGATGATCTGGACTAATAAGTCCCTACAACAATGATCAAAATAATAATTAAAATACATACATGAATATCATTATAAAATTCAATAAAAAATATTAAAATAACAATTAAAATTAAGTGATCTCTTTCATACCTTAGTCAGTGCTTCAGAACTAGCTACTACTGCAGCTACTCCATGATCCAAAGTATCATGAACAGAAGGAGTCTCTGATGTCAATAACTGAAAATGAAACAAAAAAAGTTTTATGCAGTTATCAAGATTACATATATTTTTCACAACCCTAGTAATGAGTAAATGATACCTCCATGAAGGTTCCACTGCGTCCTTTGGTGTGCGGTGTCGATGTCAAAGCTCCAACATTCAACTAGTGCACATGTACATGGAAAAGTATAAGATAACCATTCATATAAGAATGTACTACTGACATGTTAATTATAATGCATTATTACATATATACCTATGGACTCAATGATGATGTCACAAAGCCAGGTGAAAGAATGTGATCATCGTGCCTTTGGATTTTGATCATAATTTGTCTAGTAATTTATTTATTCATTCATTTATTAATTAAATATAATCAAGTAAATCAAATTAACATGCAAATAAAGATACCTCAAGGAAAGTGGCATGATGCCCTTTTCTATCTATTGTTAATGTCGATGGTCCACTAGTGAATGTCTAAGGAACATGCACAATAAGTTATGATACAAGTATTCATACAATTACATAATAATCAAATATATAAAATAAAATGTTTTATTCAATACATACTTGTGGAATTGATGATGATGTGTAGAAGGGCACAAGAGGATCATTGCCACCGCCACTACCACCGACACTCTTTCCCTAAAATTTGATCATAATTAATAGATACTAAATTAATTAGTTATTCTTTTATAAATGAAATATGATCAAAGCAATTTAATGAACTTGGAAATATTTACTTGTGTGTCAATGCCAAATGTCATATGTAGAAAATCATCAGTCATCAGTCCAAAATCCTCTTCCTCTCTCTTGGCAGTACCAAATGTGCGCAAGGATCCACATGACCAAAAAATATGCCCCCTCAAAGATTGACCATGGTCACCCTCAACTAAAGGAGTGGCACACTGAATGAGAGTCTCTATCAGAGCACTAATCGTGCCTAGCTAGTGTGTCTACCTCTACATGTTCCTTCACAATGGAAGGAATAGTAACATGATCCACTTGTGGCTTTCCAATAGAAACCCTAGGTGCGTTAGGGTCATGATGTGCCCCCGCTCTATCAAATGATGACCCCATTCCTCTACCCTGATAATCTAGATAGTCAAAATAATTTGGCACCTCCTTGAGTACAAACTCGCAATAGAGTTTCCTCAAGAAATATATAGGAACCTCATGATTTTTTCATGGAGGCGAATCAAAGACCATCCACCATCTCTCCCAAAAAAAAATTTTAATGTCTTCATTTAAGCACAAATGAATTAGGAACCTCCTTGTTGTAGTTCTAAGAGTATCTGTGTCCCCTAGTTTTTAAAGAGTTTGCAAATGTCATCTTTTGTGATTTTTTTTGTTTTTTATGTCTGCATAAGATAATTTATTTGCATAATATTTTTTTTGATCTTCTCTTTTATCCTACCATAAATTAATTTTCCCACTAACCGAGCTTACGTGGGTCAAGATTGCTTCTAATGAGTTTGCAAGTCTTTCCCTTCCAGGATTTGTACCAATAGAATCTTTTAACCTCTTAATTAAAGATTCTAATTCTTTTTTCCCTCTTTCAATTTGGTTCATCAAATTTTCTTGTGTTTCAGGAGGAGGTTTCTTGATTGGTGGGGGCAATTGAGATTCATTTTCTTGGTTATTTTCTTCATTTGTCTCTTCATTTGTTTCTTCATTTGTTTCTTCATTCATTTCTTCATGAGGAGACAGAGGGTTTGGTGGAGGGTTTGGTTGAGGGAGATTGTTTTTTCCTGGCAATTAAAAAAATTAGATTTTAAAATCTTAATTACGTGCATAAAATCTAAGAAAACAAATTTTAACAAAACTTAAATTTCAATACAAATAAGAGGCATGGGCTATAAAAACACTTACCTCTTCTTCTAGATCAATCTTCATGATGTGGTGGAGCCATTTTGTATACAAATTGATGGATGAATGAATGAAAAATATGGATTCAACAAGACCAAACAATATTGCAGACGCACTTGGGAAGGCTTTCTTTGCTACAACCGCGGGTTTGTGGAAAGCAAAATGAGCTTTCCCAACCGCAGCAAACACTGAATAGTGTTTTTACAAAGCACGTATGCACTATAGGGTGCACACACTTGGTA